>CM065598.1:605866-1176791 GCA_033119425.1 Bufotes viridis | reverse complement strand
TTATTTTCTAGGGTGAAAGTCAGTATCAAAAATAGAAATACAGTAAATCTGGTGTCCCAGCAGTCCCTGGCCAAGTTTAATAGTGTACGGCAAAGGATATATATTTTTCTGGGGTGAAATTCAAGTACCAAAATAGCAATACCATAAATCACTGGTTTCAGCTGTGGCGGGCCAAGTTTAATAGTGTCAGGTAAAGGATATATTTTGTTCTGGGGTGAAATTCAATTGCCAAAATAACGACAAGACCCGAGTGGTTTGCACGCTGTGCCATCAGAGCCTGAAGAGAGGCATTAACGTTCTGAACCTTGACACAACCTGCATGACCAGGCATCTACATGGAAAGCACGAACTGCAGTGGAGTAAACACCTTAAAAGCAAGGAACTCACTCTGGCTCCCCTGCTCCCTCTTCTGCTGCTGCCTCGGCCTCTTCCTCCGCCTCGGGAGGAATGTTGGCACCTGCCGCCCACCAAACAGAGGATGTGCCACCGACAACACCACCTGCGTCACCAAGCATCTCCACCATGTCACACGGCAGCGTTTAGCTCTCCATCTCACAAACCTTGGAGAGAAAGCGCAAATTCCCACCTAGCCACCCTCGAGCCTCTGGGCCTGAATGCCAGCATTTCTAAACTACTGGCCTTTGAAATGCTGTCATTCAGGCTGGTGGACACAGACAGCTTCAAACTGAAGTGGCCTTCTCCAGTGGTGGGTGATATGACGCATGATTCCTCGCTGTGGGACCTGTATCCTCGGTCTGGGTGCTGGGCCGAAATAACTGAAAGTGGCCTTCTCCAGTGGTGGGTGAAATGACGCATGATTCCTTGCTGTGGGACCTCTCTCCTCTGTCTGGGTGCTGGGCCGAAATAACTGAAAGTGGCCTTCTCCATAGGTTGGTGATATGACGCATGATTCCTTGCTGTGGGACCTCTCTCCTCTGTCTGGGTGCTGGGCCGAAATAACTGAAAGTGGCCTTCTCCGTAGGTTGGTAATATGATGCATGATTCCTTGCTGTGGGACCTCTCTCCTCTGTCTGGGTGCTGGGCCGAAATTACTGAAAGTGGCCTTCTCCAGTGGTGGGTGATATGACTCATGATTCCTTGCTGTGGGACCTCTCTCCACTGTCTGGGTGCTGGGCCGAAATAACTGAGTGGCATTCTCCAGTGGTGGGTGATATGACGCATGATTCCTTGCTGTGGGACCTGTATCCTCGGTCTGGGTGCTGGGCTGAAATAACTGAAAGTGGCCTTCTCCAGTGGTGGGTGATATAATGCATGATTCCTTGCTGTGGGACCTCTCTCCTCTGTCTGGGTGCTGGGCCGAAATTACTGAAAGTGGCCTTCTCCAGTGGTGGGTGATATGACGCATGATTCCTTGCTGTGGGACCTCTCTCCTCTGTCTGGGTGCTGGGGCCGAAATAAATGAGTGGCCTTCTCCAGTGGTGGGTGATATGACGCATGATTCCTTGCTGTGGGACCTCTCTCCTCTGTCTGGGTGCTGGGGCCAAAATAACTGAAAGTGGCCTTCTCCAGTGTTGGGTGATATGACGCATGATTCCTTGCAGTGGGACCTCTCTCCAATTGATATTGGTTAAATTTATTTTATTTTATTTTAATTCATTTCCCTATCCACATTTGTTTGCATGGGATTTACCTACATTTTGCAGCTTTTGGCAGCCCTCTAGCCCATTCCTGGACTATTTTACAGCCTTTTTAGTGCCTAAAAGTTCGGGTCCCCATTGACTTCAATGGGGTTCGGGTTTGAGATAAAGTTCAGGTCGAGTTTGGCCGAACTTCCCGAACCCGAACTTCCAGGTGTTCGCTCATCTCTAGTCATGGAAATATCCCTCTCGATGTTCATTATAATAAGGGATTCCAACAGTACCTGACTACTGTTGAGCGAACAGGTTGAGCATAGTTCGGGTTTGTACCGAATTTTGGGGTGTTCGGGACCCGGACCCGAACATTTTCAAAAAAGTTCAGGTTCGGGGCCTTTGTTCTGCGATTTCTTCCTGCTTTCTGAAGGGCTGCACAGCAGCCAATCAGCTAGCGTTTTACTTCTTGCCCTAAGAAGCCATCACAGCCATGCCCACTAATGGCATGGCAGTGATTGGCCAAGTGCAGCATGTGACCCAGCCTCTATTTAAGCTGGAGTCATGTAGTGCCGCACGTCACACTGCTCTGATTAGTGTAGGGAGAGGAAGCAACTTCTGTGAGGGCGAGATAAGGCAGGGAAAAGTCATAAAAAGCACCTAATGAAGAGATCGATCTACAGCTGTGAAATATTCAACTTCTGCTAGTTAATTACTCACTGGTTTTTAGGCTGCACAGAGCGTTTTTCTGTCACTTTTTTCTGGGGTGATCAGCGGCCATTTTGTGACTTGTGGAGCACCAGCACAAGCTGCCACCAAGTCCAACAATCCATAAATACTAGTTTTTTTTTTTTTTTGCTCTATCCTAAATCAAGGGATTGGCTTTCCTTTTTGACACCCCTAGAAACTCAGGATAGAAAATTCTATATTTTATTAAGGGGTTAAATTAAATTGCCAAAATAGCAATCCCCTAAATCTGGTGTCCCTGCAGTGGCTGGAAAAGTATAATAGTGTACGGCAAAGGATATATTTTGTTCTGGGGTGAAATTCAATAGCCAAAATAGCAATACAGTAAAGCAGTGGTTTCAGCTGTGGCTGGCCAAGTTTAATAGTGTCCTGCAAAGGATATATTTTGTTCTGGGGTGAAATTCAATTGCCAAAATAGCAATACCATAAATCAGTGGTTTCAGCTGTGGCTGGCCAAGTTTAATAGTGAACGGCAAAGGATATATTTTTTTCTGGGGAGAAATTCAATTGACAAAATAGCAATACCATAAATCTGGTTTCAGCTGTGGCTGGCCAAGTTTAATAGTGTCCTGCAAAGGATATATTTTGTTCTGGGGTGAAATTCAATTGCCAAAATAGCAATACGATAAATCAGTGGTTTCAGCTGTGGTTGGCCAATTTTAATAGTGTCCAGCAAAGGATATATTATTTTCTGCGGTGAAATTCAGTTGCAAAAATAGAAATACAGTAAAACTGTTGTTCCAGCTGTTGCAGGCTTCGTTTAAATCTGTCCGTAAAAGGGTATAGTATTTTCTGGGGTGAACGTCAGTAGCAAAAATAGAAATACAGTAAATCTGGTGTCCCAGCAGTGGCTGGACAAATTTAATAGTGTCCGGCAAAGGATATATATTTTTCTGGGGTGAAATTCAATTGCCAACATATTAATACCATAAATCAGTGGTTTCAGCTGTGGCTGGCCAAGTTTAATAGTGTCCGGCAAAAGATATATTATTTTCTCCGGTGAAATTCAGTTGCAAAAATAGAAATACAGTAAAACTGTTGTTCCAGCTGTTGCAGGCTTCGTTTAAATCTGTCCATTATGTGTATATTATTTTCTGGGGTGAAAGCCAGTAGCAAAAATAGAAATACAGTAAATCTGCTGTCCCAGTAGTGGCTGGCCAAGTTTAATAGCGTAAGGCAAAGGATAGATTTTGTTCTGGGGTGAAATTTAATTCCCAAAATGGCAATACCCTGAATCTGATGTTCCAGCTGTTGCAGGCCTAGTTTAGATCTGTCCGTAAATGGGTATATTTATTTCTGGGGTGAAATTCAATTGCCAAAATAGCAATAACATAAATCAGTGGTTTCAGCTGTGGCTGGCCAAGTTTAATAGTGTCCGGTAAAGGACATATTTTGGTCTGGGGTGAAATTCAAGTGCCAAAATAGCAATACCCTGAATCTGGTGTTCCAGCTGTTGCAGGCCTAGTTTAAATCGGTCCGTAAATTTTTTTTTTCTGGGGTGAAATTCAATTGCCAAAATAGCAATACCATAAATCAGTACTTTCAGCTGTGGCTGGCAAATTTTAATAGTGTACGGCAAAGAATATATTATTTTCTGCGGTGAAATTCAGTTGCAAACATAGAAATACAGTAAAACTGTTGTTCCAGCTGTTGCACGCTTCGTTTAAATCTGTCCGGAAAAGGGTATATTATTTTCTAGGGTGAAAGTCAGTATCAAAAATAGAAATACAGTAAATCTGGTGTCCCAGCAGTCCCTGGCCAAGTTTAATAGTGTACGGCAAAGGATATATATTTTTCTGGGGTGAAATTCAAGTACCAAAATAGCAATACCATAAATCACTGGTTTCAGCTGTGGCGGGCCAAGTTTAATAGTGTCAGGTAAAGGATATATTTTGTTCTGGGGTGAAATTCAATTGCCAAAATAACGACAAGACCCGAGTGGTTTGCACGCTGTGCCATCAGAGCCTGAAGAGAGGCATTAACGTTCTGAACCTTGACACAACCTGCATGACCAGGCATCTACATGGAAAGCACGAACTGCAGTGGAGTAAACACCTTAAAAGCAAGGAACTCACTCTGGCTCCCCTGCTCCCTCTTCTGCTGCTGCCTCGGCCTCTTCCTCCGCCTCGGGAGGAATGTTGGCACCTGCCGCCCACCAAACAGAGGATGTGCCACCGACAACACCACCTGCGTCACCAAGCATCTCCACCATGTCACACGGCAGCGTTTAGCTCTCCATCTCACAAACCTTGGAGAGAAAGCGCAAATTCCCACCTAGCCACCCTCGAGGCCCTGGGCCTGAATGCCAGCATTTCTAAACTACTGGCCTTTGAAATGCTGTCATTCAGGCTGGTGGACACAGACAGCTTCAAACTGAAGTGGCCTTCTCCAGTGGTGGGTGATATGACGCATGATTCCTCGCTGTGGGACCTGTATCCTCGGTCTGGGTGCTGGGCCGAAATAACTGAAAGTGGCCTTCTCCAGTGGTGGGTGAAATGACGCATGATTCCTTGCTGTGGGACCTCTCTCCTCTGTCTGGGTGCTGGGCCGAAATAACTGAAAGTGGCCTTCTCCATAGGTTGGTGATATGACGCATGATTCCTTGCTGTGGGACCTCTCTCCTCTGTCTGGGTGCTGGGCCGAAATAACTGAAAGTGGCCTTCTCCGTAGGTTGGTAATATGATGCATGATTCCTTGCTGTGGGACCTCTCTCCTCTGTCTGGGTGCTGGGCCGAAATTACTGAAAGTGGCCTTCTCCAGTGGTGGGTGATATGACTCATGATTCCTTGCTGTGGGACCTCTCTCCACTGTCTGGGTGCTGGGCCGAAATAACTGAGTGGCATTCTCCAGTGGTGGGTGATATGACGCATGATTCCTTGCTGTGGGACCTGTATCCTCGGTCTGGGTGCTGGGCTGAAATAACTGAAAGTGGCCTTCTCCAGTGGTGGGTGATATAATGCATGATTCCTTGCTGTGGGACCTCTCTCCTCTGTCTGGGTGCTGGGCCGAAATTACTGAAAGTGGCCTTCTCCAGTGGTGGGTGATATGACGCATGATTCCTTGCTGTGGGACCTCTCTCCTCTGTCTGGGTGCTGGGGCCGAAATAAATGAGTGGCCTTCTCCAGTGGTGGGTGATATGACGCATGATTCCTTGCTGTGGGACCTCTCTCCTCTGTCTGGGTGCTGGGGCCAAAATAACTGAAAGTGGCCTTCTCCAGTGTTGGGTGATATGACGCATGATTCCTTGCAGTGGGACCTCTCTCCAATTGATATTGGTTAAATTTATTTTATTTTATTTTAATTCATTTCCCTATCCACATTTGTTTGCATGGGATTTACCTACATTTTGCAGCCTTTGGCAGCCCTCTAGCCCATTCCTGGACTATTTTACAGCCTTTTTAGTGCCTAAAAGTTCGGGTCCCCATTGACTTCAATGGGGTTCGGGTTTGAGATAAAGTTCAGGTCGAGTTTGGCCGAACTTCCCGAACCCGAACTTCCAGGTGTTCGCTCATCTCTAGTCATGGAAATATCCCTCTCGATGTTCATTATAATAAGGGATTCCAACAGTACCTGACTAGTGTTGAGCGAACAGGTTGAGCATAGTTCGGGTTTGTACCGAATTTTGGGGTGTTCGGGACCCGGACCCGAACATTTTCAAAAAAGTTCAGGTTCGGGGCCTTTGTTCTGCGATTTCTTCCTGCTTTCTGAAGGGCTGCACAGCAGCCAATCAGCTAGCGTTTTACTTCTTGCCCTAAGAAGCCATCACAGCCATGCCTACTAATGGCATGGCAGTGATTGGCCAAGTGCAGCATGTGACCCAGCCTCTATTTAAGCTGGAGTCATGTAGCGCCGCACGTCACACTGCTCTGATTAGTGTAGGGAGAGGAAGCAACTTCTGTGAGGGCGAGATAAGGCAGGGAAAAGTCATAAAAAGCACCTAATGAAGAGATCGATCTACAGCTGTGAAATATTCAACTTCTGCTAGTTAATTACTCACTGGTTTTTAGGCTGCACAGAGCGTTTTTCTGTCACTTTTTTCTGGGGTGATCAGCGGCCATTTTGTGACTTGTGGAGCACCAGCACAAGCTGCCACCAAGTCCAACAATCCATAAATACTAGTTTTTTTTTTTTTTGCTCTATCCTAAATCAAGGGATTGGCTTTCCTTTTTGACACCCCTAGAAACTCAGGATAGAAAATTCTATATTTTATTAAGGGGTTAAATTAAATTGCCAAAATAGCAATCCCCTAAATCTGGTGTCCCTGCAGTGGCTGGACAAGTTTAATAGTGAACGGCAAAGGATATATTTTTTTCTGGGGAGAAATTCAATTGACAAAATAGCAATACCATAAATCAGTGGTTTCAGCTGTGGCTGGCCAAGTTTAATAGTGTCCTGCAAAGGATATATTTTGTTCTGGGGTGAAATTCAATTGCCAAAATAGCAACACCATAAATCGGTGGTTTCAGCTGTGGCTGGCCAAGTTTAATATTGTCCGGCAAAGGATATATTTTTTTCTGGGGTGAAATTCAATTGCCAAAATAGCAATACCCTGAATCTGGTGTCCCAGCAGTGGCTGGCCAAGTTTAATAGTGTCCTGCAAAGGATATATTTTGTTCTGGGGTGAAATTCAATTGCCAAAATAGCAATACGATAAATCAGTGGTTTCAGCTGTGGTTGGCCAATTTTAATAGTGTCCAGCAAAGGATATATTATTTTCTGCGGTGAAATTCAGTTGCAAAAATAGAAATACAGTAAAACTGTTGTTCCAGCTGTTGCAGGCTTCGTTTAAATCTGTCCGTAAAAGGGTATAGTATTTTCTGGGGTGAACGTCAGTAGCAAAAATAGAAATACAGTAAATCTGGTGTCCCAGCAGTGGCTGGACAAATTTAATAGTGTCCGGCAAAGGATATATATTTTTCTGGGGTGAAATTCAATTGCCAACATATTAATACCATAAATCAGTGGTTTCAGTTGTGGCTGGCCAAGTTTAATAGTGTCCGGCAAAAGATATATTATTTTCTCCGGTGAAATTCAGTTGCAAAAATAGAAATACAGTAAAACTGTTGTTCCAGCTGTTGCAGGCTTCGTTTAAATCTGTCCATTATGTGTATATTATTTTCTGGGGTGAAAGCCAGTAGCAAAAATAGAAATACAGTAAATCTGCTGTCCTAGTAGTGGCTGGCCAAGTTTAATAGCGTAAGGCAAAGGATAGATTTTGTTCTGGGGTGAAATTTAATTCCCAAAATGGCAATACCCTGAATCTGATGTTCCAGCTGTTGCAGGCCTAGTTTAGATCTGTCCGTAAATGGGTATATTTATTTCTGGGGTGAAATTCAATTGCCAAAATAGCAATAACATAAATCAGTGGTTTCAGCTGTGGCTGGCCAAGTTTAATAGTGTCCGGTAAAGGACATATTTTGGTCTGGGGTGAAATTCAAGTGCCAAAATAGCAATACCCTGAATCTGGTGTTCCAGCTGTTGCAGGCCTAGTTTAAATCGGTCCGTAAATTTTTTTTTTCTGGGGTGAAATTCAATTGCCAAAATAGCAATATCATAAATCAGTACTTTCAGCTGTGGCTGGCAAATTTTAATAGTGTACGGCAAAGGATATATTATTTTCTGCGGTGAAATTCAGTTGCAAACATAGAAATACAGTAAAACTGTTGTTCCAGCTGTTGCACGCTTCATTTAAATCTGTCCGGAAAAGGGTATATTATTTTCTAGGGTGAAAGTCAGTATCAAAAATAGAAATACAGTAAATCTGGTGTCCCAGCAGTCCCTGGCCAAGTTTAATAGTGTACGGCAAAGGATATATATTTTTCTGGGGTGAAATTCAAGTACCAAAATAGCAATACCATAAATCACTGGTTTCAGCTGTGGCGGGCCAAGTTTAATAGTGTCAGGTAAAGGATATATTTTGTTCTGGGGTGAAATTCAATTGCCAAAATAGCAATACCATAAATCGGTGGTTTCAGCTGTGGCTGGCCAATTTTAATAGTGTACGGCAAAGGATATATTATTGTCTATGGTGATATTCAGTTGCAAAAATAGAAATACAGTAAAACTGTTGTTCCAGATTTTGCAGGCTTCGTTTAAATCTGTCTGTAAAAGGGTATATTATTTTCTGGTGTTAAAGTCAGTAGTAAAAAAAGAAATTCAGTAAATCTGGTGTCCCAGCAGTGGCTGGCCAAGTTTAATAGTGTATGGCAAAGGATAGATTTTGTTCTGGGGTGAAATTTAATTGCCAAATAGCCATATCATAAATCTTTGGTTATGACTGTGGCTGGCCAAGTTTAATACTGTACGGCAAAGAATATATATATTTTTTCTGGTGTAAAATTCAATTGCCAAAATAGCAATGCCTTAAATCAGTGGTTTCAGCTGTGGCTGGCCAAGTTTAATAGTGTCCGGCAAAGTATATATTATTTTATACGGTGAAATTCAGTTGCAAAAATAGAAATACAGTAAAACTGTTGTTCCAGCTGTTGCAGGCTTCGTTTAAATCTGTCCATAAAAGGGTATATTATTTTCTGGAGTGAAAGTCAGTAGCACAAATAGAAATACAGTAAATCTGCTGTCCCAGATGTTGCTGGCCAAGTTTAATAGTGTACGGCAAAGGATAGATTTTGTCCTGAGGTGAAATTTAATTCCCAAAATAGCAATTCCCTTTAGTTGCCCTCCTCTGAACCCTTTCTAGCTCTGCTATGTCTGCCTTGTTCACGGGAGCCCAGAACTGTACACAGTACTCCATGTGTGGTCTGACTAGTGATTTATAAAGTGGTAAGACTATATTTTCATCATGGGCATCTATGCCCCTTTTGATGCAACCCATTATCTTATTGGCCTTAGCAGCAGCTGCCTGACACTGGTTTTTACAGCTTAGTTTGTTATTTATTAAAATTCCTAGATCCTTTTCCATGTCAGTGTTACTGAGTGTTTTACCATTTAGTATGTACGGGTGACTTGCATTATTCCTTCCCATGTGCATAACTTTACATTTGTCAGTGTTAAACCTCATCTGCCATTTCTCTGCCCAAGCCCCCAATCTATCCAGATCCCTCTGTAGCAGAAAACTGTCCTCTTTAGTGTTAATTACTTTACACAGTTTAGTGTCATCTGCAAAAATTGATATATTACTGTGCAAGCCTTCTACAAGATCATTAATAAATATATTGAAGAGAATAGGGCCCAATACTGAACCCTGGGGTACCCCACTAGTGACCGTGACCCAATCTGAGTGTGTACCGTTAATAACCATCCTCTGTTTTCTATTACTGAGCCAGTTACTTACCCACATACAGATATTTTCTCCTAGTCCAAGTGTTCTCATTTTATATACTAACCTTTTATGTGGTACAGCGTCAAATGCTTTGGAGAAGTCCAGGTATACGACATCCATTGATTCGCCGCTGTCAAGTCTAGAACTTACCTCCTCATAGAAACTGATTAAATTAGTTTGACATGACCGATCCCTCATGAAGCCATGCTGATATGGTGTAATTTGCTTATTTTCATTGAGATACTCCAAGATAGCATCTCTTACAAAACCTTCAAACAGTTTACCCACAACAGATGTTAAACTTACCAGCCTATAATTTCCAGGCTCTGTTTTTGGACCCTTTTTGAATATTGGCACCACATTTGCTATACGCCAGTCTGGTGGAACATTCCCTGTCAGTATGGAGTCCGTGAATATCAAAAATAAGGGTCTGGGTTCGTTGGTGAAATTCAATTTCCAAAATAGCAATACCATAAATCAGTGGTTTCAGCTAAGGCTGGCCAAGTTTAGTATTGTCCGGCAAAGGATATATTTTGTTCTGGGGTGAAATTCAATTGCCAAAATAGCAATACCGCAAATATGGTCTCCCAGCAGTGGCTGGCCAAGTTTAATAGTGTTTAGCAAAGGATATATTTTGTTCTTGGGTGAAATTTAATTGCCAACATAGCAATACCTAAATCTGGTGTCACAGCAGTGGCTGGCCAAGTTTAATAGTGTCCGGCAAAGGATATATTTTGTTCTGGGGAGAAATTTAATTGCCAAAATAGGAATACCTAAATCTGGTGTCCCTGCAGTGGCTGGCCAAGTTTAATAGTGTACGGCAAAGGATACATTTTTTACTGGGCAATTGCCAAAATAGCAATACCATAAATCTGTGGTTTCAGCTGTGGCTGGCCAAGTTTTATAGTGTCCGGCAAAGGATATATTATTTTCTGCGGTGAAAATCAGTTTCTAGCTGTTGCAGGCTTCGTTTACATCTGTCCGTAAAAGGGTATATTATTTTCTGGGGTTTAAGTCTATAGCAACAATAGAAATACAGTAAATCTGCTGTCTCAGCAGTGGCTGGCCAAGTTTAAAAGTGTACGGCAAAGGATAGATTTTGTTCTGGGGTGAAATTTAATTCCCAAAATATAAATACCCTGAATCTCATGTTCCAGCTGTTGCAGACCTAGTTTAGATCTGTCCGTAAAAGGGTATATTTTTTTCTGTGGTGAAATTTATTTGCCAAAATAGCAATACCATAAATCAATGGTTTCAGCTGTGGCTGGCCAAGTTTTATAGTGTCCGGCAAAGTATATATTTTGTTCTTGGGTCAAATTTAATTGCCAACATAGCAATACCTAAATCTGGTGTCCCAGCAGTGGCTGACCAAGTTTAATAATGTCCGGCAAAGGAAATATTTTGTTCTGGGGAGAAATTCAATTGCCAAAATAGGAATACCTAAATCTGGTGTCCCAGCAGTGGCTGGCCAAGTTTAATAGTGTACGGCAAAGGATACATTTTTTTACTGGGGTGAAATACAATTGCGAAAATAGTAATACCCTGAATCTGGTGTTCCAGCTGTTGCAGGACTAGTTTAAATCTGTCCGTTAAAGGGTATATTTTTTTCTGGGGTTAAATTTAATTGTCAAAAAAGCAATACCATAAATTAGAGTTTTCAGCTGTGGCTGGCCAAGTTTTATAGTGTCTGGCAAAGTATATATTTTGTTCTGGGGTGAAATTCAATTGCCAAAATAGCAATACCTAAATCTGCTGTCCCAGCAGTGGCTGGCCAAGTTTAATAGTGTCCGGCAAAGGATATATTTTGTTCTGGGGTGAAATTCCATTGCCAAAATAGCAATAACTAAATCTGGTGTCCCAGCAGTGGCTGGCCAAGTTTAATAGTGTCCGGCAAAGGATATATTTTTTTCTGGGTTGAAATTCAATTGCCAAAATAGCAATACCATGAATCAGTGGTTTCAGCTGTGGCTGGCCAAGTTTTATAGTGTCCGGCAAAGTATATATTTTGTTCTGGGCTGAAATTCAATTGCCAAAATAGCAATACCTAAATCTGATGTCCCAACAGTGGCTGGCCAAGTTTAATAGTGTCCAGCAAAGGATAAATTTTGTTCTGGGGTGAAATTTAATTGCCAAAATAGCAATACCTAAATCTGGTGTCCCAGCTGTGGTTGGCCAAGTTTAATAGTGTCCAGCAAAGAATATATTTTGTTCTGGGGTGAAATTCAGTTGCCAAAATAGCAATACCTAAATCTGGTGTCTCAGCAGTGGCTGGCCAAGTTTAATAGTGTACGGCAAATTATATCATTTTTTTTCTGGGGTGAAATTCAATTGCCAAAATAGCAATAACATAAATCAGTGGTTACAGCTGTGGCTGGCCAAGTTTAATAGTGTCCGGAAAAGGATATATTTTGTTCTGGGGTGAAATTCAATTGCCAAAATAGCAATACCATAAATCAGTGGTTACAGCTGTGGCTGGCCTAGTTTAATAGTGTCCGGCAAAGGATATATTTTGTTCATAGTAACATAGTAACATAGTAACATAGTATATTAGGCCGAAAAAAGACATTTGTCCATCCAGTTCGACCTGTTTCCTGCAAGTTGATCCAGAGGAAGGCAAAAAACCCCTGTGAGGTAGAGCCAATTTTCCCCACTTAAGGGGAAAAAATTCCTTCCCGACTCCAATCAGGCAGTCAGAATAACTCCCTGGATCAACGACCCATCTTTAGTAGCTATAGCCTGAAATATTATTACGCTCCAGAAATACATCCAGGCCCCTCTTGAATTCCTTTATTGTACTCACCATCACCACCTCCTCAGGCAGAGAGTTCCATAGTCTTACTGCTCTTACCGTGAAGAACCCTTTTCTATGTTTGTGTACAAACCTTCTTTCCTCCAGACGCAGAGGATGTCCCCTCGTCACAGTCACAGTCCTGGGGATAAATAGATGATGGGAGAGATCTTTGTACTGACCCCTGATATATTTATACATTGTTATTAGATCTCCCCTCAGTCGTCTTTTTTCTAGAGTGAATAACCCTAATTTTGATACCCTTTCAGGGTACTGTAGTTGCCCCATTCCAGTTATTACTTTAGTTGCCCTCCTCTGAACCCTCTCTAGCTCTGCTATGTCTGCCTTGTTCACGGGAGCCCAGAACTGTACACAGTACTCCATGTGTGGTCAGACTAGAGATTTATAAAGTGGTAAGACTATATTTTCATCATGGGCATCTATGCCCCTTTTGATGCAACCCATTATCTTATTGGCCTTAGCAGCAGCTGCCTGACACTGGTTTTTACAGCTTAGTTTGTTATTTATTAAAATTCCTAGATCCTTTTCCATGTCAGTGTTACTGAGTGTTTTACCATTTAGTATGTACGGGTGACTTGCATTATTCCTTCCCATGTGCATAACTTTACATTTGTCAGTGTTAAACCTCATCTGCCATTTCTCTGCCCAAGCCCCCAATCTATCCAGATCCCTCTGTAGCAGAAAACTGTCCTCTTTAGTGTTAATTACTTTACACAGTTTAGTGTCATCTGCAAAAATTGATATATTACTGTGCAAGCCTTCTACAAGATCATTAATAAATATATTGAAGAGAATAGGGCCCAATACTGAACCCTGGGGTACCCCACTAGTGACCGTGACCCAATCTGAGTGTGTACCGTTAATAACCATCCTCTGTTTTCTATTACTGAGCCAGTTACTTACCCACATACAGATATTTTCTCCTAGTCCAAGTGTTCTCATTTTATATACTAACCTTTTATGTGGTACAGCGTCAAATGCTTTGGAGAAGTCCAGGTATACGACATCCATTGATTCGCCGCTGTCAAGTCTAGAACTTACCTCCTCATAGAAACTGATTAAATTAGTTTGACATGACCGATCCCTCATGAAGCCATGCTGATATGGTGTAATTTGCTTATTTTCATTGAGATACTCCAAGATAGCATCTCTTACAAAACCTTCAAACAGTTTACCCACAACAGATGTTAAACTTACCAGCCTATAATTTCCAGGCTCTGTTTTTGGACCCTTTTTGAATATTGGCACCACATTTGCTATACGCCAGTCTGGTGGAACATTCCCTGTCAGTATGGAGTCCGTGAATATCAAAAAATAAGGGTCTGGGTTCGTTGGTGAAATTCAATTTCCAAAATAGCAATACCATAAATCAGTGGTTTCAGCTAAGGCTGGCCAAGTTTAGTATTGTCCGGCAAAGGATATATTTTGTTCTGGGGTGAAATTCAATTGCCAAAATAGCAATACCACAAATATGGTCTCCCAGCAGTGGCTGGCCAAGTTTAATAGTGTTTAGCAAAGGATATATTTTGTTCTTGGGTGAAATTTAATTGCCAACATAGCAATACCTAAATCTGGTGTCACAGCAGTGGCTGGCCAAGTTTAATAGTGTCCGGCAAAGGATATATTTTGTTCTGGGGAGAAATTTAATTGCCAAAATAGGAATACCTAAATCTGGTGTCCCTGCAGTGGCTGGCCAAGTTTAATAGTGTACGGCAAAGGATACATTTTTTACTGGGCAATTGCCAAAATAGCAATACCATAAATCTGTGGTTTCAGCTGTGGCTGGCCAAGTTTTATAGTGTCCGGCAAAGGATATATTATTTTCTGCGGTGAAAATCAGTTTCTAGCTGTTGCAGGCTTCGTTTACATCTGTCCGTAAAAGGGTATATTATTTTCTGGGGTTTAAGTCTATAGCAACAATAGAAATACAGTAAATCTGCTGTCTCAGCAGTGGCTGGCCAAGTTTAAAAGTGTACGGCAAAGGATAGATTTTGTTCTGGGGTGAAATTTAATTCCCAAAATATAAATACCCTGAATCTCATGTTCCAGCTGTTGCAGACCTAGTTTAGATCTGTCCGTAAAAGGGTATATTTTTTTCTGTGGTGAAATTTATTTGCCAAAATAGCAATACCATAAATCAGTGGTTTCAGCTGTGGCTGGCCAAGTTTTATAGTGTCCGGCAAAGTATATATTTTGTTCTGGGGTTAAATTCAATTGCCAAAATAGCAATACCTAAATCTGCTGTCCCAGCAGTGGCTGGCCAAGTTTAATAATGTCCGACAAAGGATATATTTTGTTCTGGGGTTAAATTCCATTGCCAAAATAGCAATAACTAAATCTGGTGTCCCAGCAGTGGCTGGCCAAGTTTAATTGTGTCCGGCAAAGGATATATTTTGCTCTGGGGTGAAATTCAATTGCCAAAATAGCAATACCATGAATCAGTGGTTTCAGCTGTGGCTGGCCAAGTTTTATAGTGTCAGGCAAAGTATATATTTTGTTCTGGGCTGAAATTCAATTGCCAAAATAGCAATACCTAAATCTGGTGTCCCAACAGTGGCTGGCCAAGTTTAATAGTGTCCAGCAAAGGATATATTTTGTTCTTGGGTGAAATTTAATTGCCAAAATAGCAATACCTAAATCTGGTGTCCCAGCAGTGGCTGGCCAAGTTTAATAGTGTCTGACAAAGGATATTTTTTGTTCTGGGGTGAAATTCAATTGCCAAAGTAGTAATACCTAAATCTGGTGTCCCAGCAGTGGTTGGCCGAGTTTAATAGTGTCCAGCAAGGGATATATTTTGTTCTGGGGTGAAATTCAGTTGCCAAAATAGCAATACCGTAAATCTGGTGTCCCAGCAGTGGCTGGCCAAGTTTAATAGTGTCTGGCAAAGGATATATTTTTTTCTGGGGTGAAATTCAATTGCCAAAATAGCAATTCCATAAATCAGTGGTTACAGCTGTGGCTGGCCTAGTTTAATAGTGTCCGGCAAAGGTTATATTTTGTTTGTTGGTGAAATTCAATTGCCAAAATAGCAATACCATAAATCAGTGGTTTCAGCTATGGCTGGCCAAGTTTAATATTGTCCGGCAAAGGATATATTTTGTTCTGGGGTGAAATTCAATTGCCAAAATAGCAATACCGCAAATCTGGTGTCCCAGCAGTGGCTGGCCAAGCTTAATAGTGTTTAGCAAAGGATATATTTTGTTCTTGGGTGAAATTTAATTGCCAAAATAGGAATACCTAAATCTGGTGTCCCAGCAGTGGCTGGCCAAGTTTAATAGTGTATGGCAAAGGATATATTTTTTTACTGGGCAATTGCCAAAATAGCAATACAATAAATCAGTGGTTTCAGCTGTGGCTGGCAAAGTTTAATAGTGTCCGGCAAAGGATATATTATTTTCTGCGGTGAAAATCAGTTTCTAGCTGTTGCAGGCTTTGTTTACATCTGTCCGTAAAAGGGTATATTATTTTCTGGGGTATAAGTCCGTAGCAACAATAGAAATACAGTAAATCTGCTGTCTCAGCAGTGGTCGTCCAAGTTTAATAGTGTACGGCATAGGATATATTTTGTTCTGGGGTGAAATTTAATTCCCAAAATATCAATACCCTGAATCTCATGTTCCAGCTGTTGCAGGCGAAGTTTAGATCTGTCCGTAAAAGGGTATATTTTTTTCTGGGGTGAAATTTAATTGCCAAAATAGCAATACGATAAATCAGTGGTTTCAGCTGTGGCTGGCCAAGTTGTATAGTGTCCGGCAAAGTATATATTTTGTTCTGGGGTGAAATTCAATTGCCAAAATAGCAATACCTAAATCTGGTGTCCCAGCAATGGCTGGCCAAGTTTAATAGTGTCCGACAAAGGATATATTTTGTTCTGGGGTCAAATTCCATTGCCAAAATAGCAATAACTAAATCTGGTGTCCCAGCAGTGGCTGGCCAAGTTTAATAGTGTCCGGCAAAGGATATATTTTGTTCTGGGGTGAAATTCAATTGCCAAAATAGCAATTCCTTGAATCAGTAGTTTCAGCTGTGCCTGGCCAAGTTTTATAGTGTCCGGCAAAGTATATATTTTGTTCTGGGCTGATATTCAATTGCCAAAATAGCAATACCTAAATCTGGTGTCCCAACAGTGGCCCGCTAAGTTTAATAGTGTCCAACAAAGGATATATTTTGTTCTGGGGTGAAATTTAATTGCCAAAATAGCAATACCTAAATCTGGTATCCCAGCAGTGGCTGGCCAAGTTTAATAGTGTCCGACAAAGGATATTTTTTGTTCTGGGGTGAAATTCAATTGCCAAAGTAGCAATACCTAAATCTGTTGTCCCAGCATTGGTTGGCCAAGTTTAATAGTGTCCTGCAAAGGATATATTTTGTTCTGGGGTGAAATTCAGTTGCCAAAATAGCAATACCTAAATCTGGTGTCCCAGCAGTGGCTGGCCAAGTTTAATATTGTACCTCAAATGATATAATTTTTTTTCTGGGGTGAAATTCAATTGCCAAAATAGCAATAGCATAAATCAGTGGTTTCAGCTGTGGATGGCCAAGTTTAACAGTGTCTGGCAAAGGATATATTTTGTTTTGGGGTGAAATTCAATTGCCAAAATGGCAATAACATAAATCAGTGGTTACAGCTGTGGCTGGCCTAGTTTAATAGTGTCCGGCAAAGGATATATTTTGTTCGTTGGTGAAATTCAATTGCCAAAATAGCAATACCATAAATCAGTGGTTTCAGCTAAGTCTGGCCAAGTTTATTATTGTCCGGCAAAGGATATATTTTGTTCTGGGGTGAAATTCAATTGCCAAAATAGCAATACCGCAAATCTGGTGTCCCAGCAGTGGCTGGCCAAGTTTAATAGTGTTTTGCAAATGATATATTTTGTTCTTGGGTGAAATTTAATTGCCAACATAGCAATAACTAAATCTGGTGTCCCAGCAGTGGCTGGCCAAGTTTAATAGTGTCCGGCAAAGGATATATTTTGTTCTGGGGAGAAATTTAATTGCCAAAATAGGAATACCTAAATCTGGTGTCCCAGCAGTGGCTGGCCAAGTTTAATAGTGTACGGCAAAGGATAAATTTTTTACTGGGCAATTTCCAAAATAGCAATACCATAAATCAGTGTTTTCAGCTGTGACTGGCCAAGTTTAATAGTGTCCGGCAAAGGATATATTATTTTCTGCGGTGAAAATCAGTTTCTAGCTGTTGCAGGCTTCGTTTACATCTGTCCGTAAAAGGGTATATTATTTTCTGGGGTTTAAGTCCATAGCAACAATAGAAATACAGTAAATCTGCTGTCTCAGCAGTGGCTGGCCAAGTTTAATAGTGTACGGCAAAGGATAGATTTTGTTCTGGGGTGAAATGTAATTCCCAAAATATCAATACCCTGAATCTCATGTTCCAGCTGTTGCAGGCCTAGTTTAAATCTGTCCGTAAAAGGGTATATTTTTTTCTGCGGTGAAATTTAATTGCCAAAATAGCAATACCATAAATCAGTGGTTTGAGCTGTGGCTGGCCAAGTTGTATAGTGTCCGGCAAAGTATATATTTTGTTCTGGGGTGAAATTCAATTGCCAAAATAGCAATACCTAAATCTGCTGTCCCTGCAGTGGCTGGTCAAGTTTAATAGTGTCCGGCAAAGGATATATTTTGTTCTGGGGTGAAATTCCATTGCCAAAATAGCAATACCTAAATCTGGTGTGCCAGCAGTGGCTGGCAAAGTTTAATAGTGTCCGGCAAAGGACATATTTTGTTTTGGGGTGAAATTCAATTGCCAAAATAGCAATACCATGAATCAGTGGTTTCAGCTGTGGCTGGCCAAGTTTTATAGTGTCAGGCAAAGTATATATTTTGTTCTGGGCTGAAATTCAATTGCCAAAATAGCAATACCTAAATCTGGTGTCCCAACAGTGGCTGGCCAAGTTTAATAGTGTCCAGCAAAGGATATATTTTGTTCTGGGGTGAAATTTAATTGCCAAAATAGCAATACCTAAATCTGGTGTCCCAGCAGTGGCTGGCCAAGTTTAATAGTGTCCAGCAAAGGATATATTTTTTTCTGGGGTAAAATTCAGTTGCCAAAATAGCAATACCTAAATCTGGTGTCCCAGCAGTGGCTGGCCAAGTTTAATAGTGTACGGCAAATGATATAATTTTTTTTCTGGGGTGAAATTCAATTGCCAAAATAGCAATACCATAAATCAGTGGTTTCAGCTGTGGCTGGCCAAGTTTAATAGTGTCCGGCAAAGGATATATTTTGTTCTGGGGTGAAATTCAATTGCCAAAATTGCAATACCTAAATCTGGTGTCCCAGCAGTGGCTTTCCAAGTTTAACCACATCAGCCCCCCTAGCCTAAACACCCTTAATGACCGGGCCACTTTTTACAATTCTGCACTTCACTACTGTCACCGTTTATTGCTCAGTCATACAACTTATTACCCAAATGAATTTCATCTCCTTTTCTTATCACTAATAGAGCTTTTATTTGGTGGTATTTCATTGCTTCTGACATTTTTACTTTTTTTGCTATTCATCAAAAATTACCGACATTTTTGCAAAAAAAGGACATTTTTCACTTTCTGTTGTAAATTGTTTTTAAAAAAAAATTACATTTCTATATAAATTTTTCTATAAATTTATTGTTCTACATGTCTTTGATGAAAAAAAAATTCAATAAGTGTATATTTATTGGTTTGGGTAAAAGTTATAGCATTTACAAACTATGGTGCAAAAAAGTCAATTTCCGCATTTTGACTTTCTGAGCACCTGTCATGTTTCCTGAGGCACTACAATGCCCAGACAGTACAAACACCCGAGAAATGACCCTATTTCGGAAAGTAGACACCCTAAGGTATTCTCTGATGGGCATACTAAGTTCATGGAAGTTTTTATTTTTTGTAACAAGTTAGCGGAAATGGATTTTGTTTTTCAAAAATTTCATTTTCTGCTAACTTGTGACAAAAAATAAAAACTTCTATGAACTCACTATGATAAGCCAAAAGTCACCCTCCAACGATGTAGAGATGGGTGAATATTGTCAACACCTCCAATATATCATAAATCTATTCCAGTGGTGGACTAGGTATAAAATCTAACTTTTAATAATTGATTAAAAAACACCAATTAAACAGTGAAACACCAAACTATAACAAAAGGTGCACCGGTACTGGCCTAGTTACTATATTGACTGTATATTGGTCAGTGTATCAGCACTGCTAAGCACCACTAATACATTAATATGACAATTTACAAGTAAAAAGGTTCGATCTCACCCCTTTTCTTGTTGGTATCCAAATGAGCGTGGTCGTGTGCCCAAATCAATGGATCTCTCGCATATTTATGCAGGCAAGAAGGGCAGCTCCGTGTATGGTAGTGGCAAAGGCTCCTATATAGCCCAGGTCATAAACCTCCCTAAAATACTAGGTGAGGAAGGGGCCCTAAGTTAGCCTTGCCTATAGACACGGAGCACCCGCCCCGACAGGGGCGACCCCATACGGAACCTGTCCCTGCACGGGGCCTGAAATTCATCTGAACTGCCCCTAGTATACAATCCCTACGCGCCACGTTTCGTCCCTTTAAGGACTCATCAGGGGACGTGCCAATTAGGGGTTACAAGCTGCAAAGAAAAAAGCAGATACATAGAACGCCATCTAAACCATTGGCTATAAGGATTCATTATACAGAAGATAACGGTATATTACTTATCTCCGTATACTCACATAAGGTTCAAGTTTACACTGTCCCTTAAAACAGCACCTGGACAGTGGTCCCAGGCGGTACCAATGACTTCTGTGATGGAGGGAGGGTATGGTATCCCTCACACCTCCACACCTAACCGCAGTATATGCGGTCTCACTGCGCAAAGTAATCCTGAGCAGAGAATGCGGCAATCCCGCCTATTCTCTGTTTAAATGAACCCACTTTCAAGCGGATTGGTCGTGTTATTCCCTGCGCTTCCGGGCGCCGTGACACGCATCTGGAACGCACGCCAGGCCGCGCCACATGGTCGGCCGGAAGCGCAGAGATCACGTGATAAAACATTGCCGTGTGGGGTCAGATGACGCGCTGAGGACGCATCTATCGTTGCTAAGCAGCAACGGGACGCCACTCATGCCCAGAGGTAGTCACCTCGATGCCGGTCTCCTCATGATAAAACATAAAGGATTTTTGGCCGTATTAACTCTATCCTTGCAGAGCCTCATTACAAGTACAGGTGAAAAATGTCCCTGTTACTTATGTTACCTCCTCTAGTAACTCATTGATGTTAAAAAATGGAGAAATTATTGTGATCATGTGACGGAATAATTATTGTGATCATGTGACGGTTACGTATAACCCTTCACCGCACTTAATAACGTTGGTATTTGGACTAAGCCTATGTATGGACAACATTGTGAAGGGTATATACATATCCCTCATCCTTCCAAAACGAAGCATATTATAATGATCTCAGGTGAATGCGTATTACATGATATGTGATCAACCACAATTCTATGTTCTACTAGTTTCAAATGAAGCAACCATAACTCTGTTGCTCATTAAGTCCCAGGGGATGTACTGTCTTCAGATAATAAATCCATCTACACTCCGCCTGCAACTGTTTTCTGTCCCAGTCACCCCTTCGGATCGTAGGCTTCACCACCTCTATGCCAGTAAAAGACAAACTGCTCACTCTGCCCGCATGCTCGGCTTTTACATGGCGGGCCACGGGAGTATCCCGTGAATTTAATACATCGCCCACATGTTCGCCAATACGTTTTTTGAACTCTCTTGTCGTTTTTCCTATGTATTCGAGGCTGCAAGAACAGGAGATTTTATAAATAACACCTCTCGTCATGCAGTTGACAAAATCCTCTATTGTGTACGTTTTGTGTGTGTTATTGCCAGAAAAGGTTTTGGTTCGCACCATATACTTGCAATAAACACAATTCCCGCATTTAAAGTTCCCGCGTATGTCACGAGAGAGCCAAGTTTGAGTGGCTGGTGGGGTAACAAAATGACTTTTAATCAGTCTATCGCGAATGCTGCTTCCTTTCGGGACGGCGATGGGGAGTTCGTGTGCCCCATCGTATGCTAATCTCTTCCTGGGCTGGTGGGAGGACACCATCGTGTTTTCTGACGGGTCCGGGACGGGTGATGACCGTATCCAGATGTGGGCCCGCTTTATTGATGATGTTTTTGTCATTTGGCGGGGAGACATGTTATCATTTACCACCTGGGCCTCGACCCTAAATGACAATAGCATTGGGATACGCTTTACATCGGAGTGTCACCCTACGACTTTGCCCTTTTTGGACATACATATCACAAAGAACGATGATGGCAGACTCGACACCACTATTTTCCGTAAGCCGACATCTACTAACTTTTTGTTGAGATGGGAAAGTCATCACCCATTCCCACTCAAGAAAGGGATCCCACGTGGCCAATACCTGCGGTTGAGCGCAACTGTTCTCCAACCAAGCGATTTCATCAAGAAGGCTGCTGATTTACGGGTGAGGTTCATGGATCGGGGATACCCTGCGAGTGTCCTGCGACCAGCTTTTCAGGGAGCATTAATGAAGGACCGTACCTCCCTATTATCTGCTGGGACACAATCGCATCAGGCACAGAAAAAACAGGATGACCCCACTAAACTAATCCGTCTGATCAGTACATTTAATGAAGCCTCAGGGGGGATAAAAGAGATCACTTCCCGTCATTGGCATATCCTTAAAATGGATGGTGATATTGCCAATGCAGTAGCTCCCCACCCGAATATCACTTAGTGATATTCGGGTGGGAGCTACTGCATGGCAATATCACCATCCATTTTAAGATATGCCAATGACGGAAGTATCTCTTTATCCCCCTGAGGCTTCATTAAATGTACTGATCAGGCGGATTAGTTGAGTGCATCCTGACTTCTGTGCCTGATGCGATTGTGTCCCAGCAGACTAGGAGGTACGGTCCTCATTAATGCTCCTGAAAAGCTGGTCGCAGGACACTGCAGAGTATCCCCGATCCATGAACCTCACCCGTAATCAGCAGCCTTCTTGATGAAATCGCTGATTGAACAGTTGGCCTCAACCGCAGGTATTGCACATGTGGATCCTCTTGAGTGGGAATGGGTGATGACTTTCCCATCTCAACAAAAAGTAGTAGATGTCGGCTAATGGAAAATAGTGGTTGTCGAGTCTGCCATCACGTTTTGCGATAGTGTATGTCCAAAAAGGCAAAGTCGCAGGGTGACACTCGATATAGCGTATCCCAATGCTATGTACGTAGGTCGAGCCCAGGTGGTAAATGATAACATGTCTCCGCCAAATGACAAAACATCATCAATAGAGGGCCCACATCTGGATACGGTCATCACCCGTCCCGACCCGTCAGAACACGATGGTGTCCTCCCACCAGCCCAGGAAGAGATCAGCATACGATGGGGCACACGAACTCCCCATCACACCCTAAGCTGGTGGAAGAACTTCCCCCCAAAGAGAAAATAATTCCTCCGTAGGGAGAACTTCAATAATTGATACACGAGGTTGTTATGTAGATGGTATTGACAACCCCGTGTATTGAAAAAGTACGAGCAGGCCTGCAATCCCAGATCATGCGGGATTGAAGAGTATAAGGCCTCCACGTCGATACTGCCCAGAATGCAATCGTGGTCAACGTGGATGCTCTCCATTTGTGTGATCAAATCACTAGTGTCACGTACATGTGACGGGAGGGACAATACGAATGGAGAAAGTATTTCATCCACGTAGACACCCACATTCTGGGTCAGACTGTTGATACCCGACACAATGGGGCGGCCCTTTAACGGGTCACATCCCTTGTGTATCTTCGGGAGGCAATAAAAGGTTGCAATTTGTGGGTACTGGGGAAATAAAAAATTAAATTCATTCTGATTAATCAGTTTCCCCAATTTTGCTGTTTCCAGAATGGATTTCAATTCTGATTGGTATTGAATTGTGGGATCCTCCCTTAGAATTTCATAGCAATCTCTCGGCGAGAGTAGTTTCTCGCACATGTCTTTATACTGAGATGAATCTAGGACCACAACGTTGCCGCCCTTGTCAGAGGGTTTAATGACAACGCTGTGGTCCCGTGCCAGCATTTCAAGGGCGGTTAGTTCTTCCCTAGAACAATTAGAAACAGTCTTATGTAACTTAGTAGATTCCAGTTCTGCCACAACCAGGTTAAGGAAAACATCAATACAGTTGGTCTCGCCAGTTGGCAGCATTTTTCTACTTTTTGTTTTTAGTGTAGTAAAAGGCCCTTCCCCTAGTGTAACCTCTGGGGTAGCTATGCTCTGTAGTAATCGGACATCCTGTACCATTTCAGCAGGAACGCCCAGTTCAAGAGCCTGTCTTTTTTCAATGTTTTTATAATGCTTAAACCATCTCAACGTTCGTGCAAAAAGATTCAGATCCACCACAGTTCTAAATAAATTCAATTTTGGAGTGGGCACAAACGATAAGCCTTTTTCAAGGATACCCATTTCATACGGGGACAGGGGGCGGGTGGAAAGGTTCACTACTTTAGGACCTGATTTAGAGGTTGTTGTATGGGGCGATTTCTCAACGGGTACATCAGGTTCTGTTCTAAAAAACCTTGGTTACCTCTCGTCTGATAGCTCTGATAATTCCCCCTGTTTCCTCTCCTACCCCTCCCTCGTCCTCTTTCCGAATTGCGTTTGTGTTTTCTTTCCTTCAAGTGATATTGGAATTTTTCGAGAGATGCTTGTAAGCTCTTCTCCCTTATGGAGAAATCAGTCTCCTGTACAAATGTTTGTGTTATCTGGATCTGGTCTTTTAGTTTTTTCTCTAGTGTATCAAGGGTAATTTTTTCCTGTTCTAATAGGATTTTCATGAATCTCAATGAACTGTTTGTGGCTTCCTGTTCCCATCTAGTCATTAGTGTCACATTTCTACAGAGCGCTGCCGGACTTAGGGTGATTCTGAGGCCACGTGGGACAATATTGTGTATTAAATAATTTTCAAAGCATTGTACCTCCCACCAGGAGGTTATTTATTCACGGTAAATTTTTTCAAGTTCTTTGAAGGCTACTTTATATGAGGGGGTATACTTTTTTTGGGTAAAGTTCCCATCCGAGAACACTTCCTTGGCCTCTGTGAGCCAACTTTCTGAGTTAAATCCTGTACACAGGAAACCGGCCATATCTCTGCTGTAAACTAATCAACAATAAGCCAAAAGTCACCCTCCAACGATGTAGAGATGGGTGAATATTGCTCCCTGTCCCCGTAGGAAATGGGTATCCTTGAAAAAGGCTTATCGTTTGTGCCCACTCCAAAATTGAATTTATTTAGAACTGTGGTGGATCTGAATCTTTTTGCATGAAAGTTGAGATGGTTTAAGCATTATAAAAACATTGAAAAAATACAGGCTCTTGAACTGGGCGTTCCTGCTGAAATGGTACAGGATGTCCTATTACTACAGAGCATAGCTACCCCAGAGGTTACACTAGGGGAAGGGCCTTTTACTACACTAAAAACGAAAAGTAGAAAAATGCCGCCAACTGGCGAGACCAACTGTATTGATGTTTTCCTTAACCTGGTTGTGGCAGAACTGGAATCTACTAAGTTACATAAGACTGTTCCTAATTGTTCTAGGGAAGAACTAACCGCCCTTGAAATGCTGGCACGGGACCACAGCGTTGTCATTAAACCCTCTGACAAGGGCGGCAACGTTGTGGTCCTAGATTCATCTCAGTATAAAGACATGTGCGAGAAACTACTCTCGCTGAGAGATTGCTGTGAAATTCTAAGGGAGGATCCCACAATTCAATACCAATCAGAATTGAAATCCATTCTGGAAACAGCAAAATTGGGGAAACTGATTAATCAGAATGAATTTAATTTTTTATTTCCCCACTAATCACAAATTGCAACCTTTTATTGCCTCCCGAAGTTACACAAGGGATGTGACCCGTTAAAGGGCCGCCCCATTGTGTCGGGTATCAACAGTCTGACCCAGAATGTGGGTGTCTACGTGGATGAAATACTTTCTCCATTCGTATTGTCCCTCCCGTCACATGTACGTGACACTAGTGATTTGATCACACAATTGGAGGGCATCCACGTTGACCACGATTGCATTCTGGGCAGTATCGACGTGGAGGCCTTATACTCTTCAATCCCGCATGATCTGGGATTGCAGGCCTGCTTGTACTTTTTCAATACACGGGGTTGTCAATACCATCTACATAACAACCTCGTGTATCAATTATTGGAGTTCTCCCTACGGAGGAATTATTTCCTCTTTGGGGGGAAGTTCTTCCACCAGCTCAGGGGGACGGCGATGGGGAGTCCGTGTGCCCCATCGTATGCTAATCTCTTCCTGGGCTGGTGGGAGGACACCATCGTGTTTTCTGACGGGTCCGGGACGGGTGATGACCGTATCCAGATGTGGGCCCGCTTTATTGATGATGTTTTTGTCATTTGGCGGGGAGACATGTTATCATTTACCACCTGGGCCTCGACCCTGAATGACAATAGCATTGGGCTACGCTTTACATCGGAGTGTCACCCTACGACTTTGCCCTTTTTGGACATACGTATCACAAAGAACGATGATGGCAGACTCGACACCACTATTTTCCGTAAGCCGACATCTACTAACTCTTTGTTGAGATGGGAAAGTCATCACCCATTCCCACTCAAGAAAGGGATCCCACGTGGCCAATACCTGCGGTTGAGGCGCAACTGTTCCCAACCAAGCGATTTCATCAAGAAGGCTGCTGATTTACGGGTGAGGTTCATGGATCGGGGATACCCTGCGAGTGTCCTGCGACCAGCTTTTCAGGGAGCATTAATGAAGGACCGTACCTCCCTATTATCTGCTGGGACACAATCGCATCGGGCACAGAAAAAACAGGATGACCCCACTAAACTAATCCGTCTGATCAGTACATTTAAGGAAGCCTCCCTTCCCGTCATTGGCATATCCTTAAAATGGATGGTGATATTGCCAATGCAATAGCTCCCCACCCGAATATCACTTATAGGAAAGGAAGCAGCATTCGCGATAGACTGATTAAAAGTCATTTTGTTACCCCACCAGCCACTCAAACTTGGCTCTCTCGTGACATACGTGGGAACTTTAAATGCGGGAATTGTGTTTATTGCAAGTATATGGTGCGAACCAAAACCTTTTCTGGCAACAACACACACAAAACGTACACAATAGAGGATTTTGTCAACTGCAAGACGAGAGGTGTTATTTATAAAATCTCCTGTTCTTGCGGCCTCGAATACATAGGAAAAACGACAAGAGAGTTCAAAAAACGTATTGGCGAACATGTGGGCGATGTATTGAATTCACGGGATACTCCCGTGGCCCGCCATGTAAAAGCCGAGCATGCGGGCACAGTGAGCAGTTTGTCTTTTACTGGCATAGAGGTGGTGAAGCCTACGATCCGAAGGGGTGACTAGGACAGAAAACAGTTGCAGGCGGAGTGTAGATGGATTTATTATCTGAAGACAGTACATCCCCTGGGACTTAATGAGCAACAGAATTATGGTTGCTTCATTTGAAACTAGTAGAACATAGAATTGTGGTTGATCACATATCATGTAATACGCATTCACCTGAGATCATTATAATATGCTTCGTTTTGGAAGGATGAGGGATATGTATATACCCTTCACAATGTTGTCCATACATAGGCTTAGTCCAAATACCAACGTTATTAAGTGCGGTGAAGGGTTATACGTAACCGTCACATGATCACAATAATTATTCCGTCACATGATCACAATAATTACTCCATTTTTTAATATCAATGAGTTACTAGAGGAGGTAACATAAGTAACAGGGACATTTTTCACCTGTACTTGTAATGAGGCTCTGCAAGGATAGAGTTAATACGGCCAAAAATCCTTTATGTTTTATCATGAAGAGACCGGCATCGAGGTGACTACCTCTGCGCATGAGTGGCGTCCCGTTGCTGCTTAGCAACGATAGATGCGTCCTCAGCGCGTCATCAGACCCCACACGGCAATGTTTTATCACGTGATCTCTGCGCTTCCGGCCGACCATGTGGCGCGGCCTGGCGTGCGTTCCAGATGCGTGTCACGGCGCCCGGAAGCGCAGGGAATACCACGACCAATCCGCTTGAAAGTGGGGTCATTTAAACAGAGAATAGACGGGATTGCCGCCTTCTCTGCTCAGGATTACTTTGCGCAGTGAGACCGCATATACTGCGGTTAGGTGTGGAGGTGTGAGGGATACCATACCCTCCCTCCATCACAGAAGTCGTTGGTACCGCCTGGGACCACTGTCCAGGTGCTGTTTTAAGGGCAGTGTAAATTTGAACCTTATGTGAGTATACGGAGATAAGTAATATACCGTTATCTTCTGTATAATGAATCCTTATAGCCAATGGTTTAGATGGCGTTCTATGTATCTGCTTTTTTCTTTGCAGCTTGTAACCCCTAATTGGCACGTCCCCTGATGAGTCCTTAAAGGGACGAAACGTGGCGCGTAGGGATTGTATACTAGGGGCAGTTCAGATGAATTTCAGGCCCCGTGCAGGGACAGGTTCCGTATGGGGTCGCCCCTGTCGGGGCGGGTGCTCCGTGTCTATAGGCAAGGCTAACTTAGGGCCCCTTCCTCACCTAGTATTTTAGGGAGGTTTATGACCAGGGCTATATAGGAGCCTTTGCCACTACCATACACGGAGCTGCCCTTCTTGCCTGCATAAATATGCGAGAGATCCATTGATTTGGGCACACGACCACGCTCATTTGGATACCAACAAGAAAAGGGGTGAGATCGAACCTTTTTACTTGTAAATTGTCATATTAATGTATTAGTGGTGCTTACCAGTGCTGATACACTGGCCAATATACAGTCAATATAGTAACTAGGCCAGTACCGGTGCACCTTTTGTTATAGTTTGGTGTCTCACTGTTTAATTGGTGTTTTTTAATCAATTATTAAAAGTTAGATTTTATATATGAACTCACTATGCCCATCAGCAAATACCTTAGGGTTTCTACTTTCCGAAATGGGGTCACTTGTGGGGTATTTATACTGTCCTGGCATTTTAGGGGCCCCTAAAGCGTGAGAAGAAGTCTGGAATCCAAATGCGTAAAAATGCCCTGTAAAATCCTAATGGTACTCATTGGAATTAGGGCACCTTTGCGCATCTTGGCTGCAAAAAAGTGTCACTCATGTGGTATCGCCGTACTCAGGAGAAGTAGGGCAATGTGTTTTGGGGTGTATTTTTACATATACCCATACTGTGTGTGAAAAATATCTCTGTAAATGACAACTTTTTCCATTTTTTTATACAAAGTTGTCAATTTACAGAGATATTTCTCTCACCCAGCATAGGTATATGTAAAAATACACCCCAAAACACATTGCCCTACTTCTCCTGAGTACGGCAATACCACATGTGTGACACTATTTTTGCAGCCAAGATGCGCAAAGGGGCCCTAATTCCAATGAGTACCTTTTAGGAGGGTATTTTTACGCATTTTTCTTCTCACGCTTTAGGGCCCCTAAAATGCCAGGGCAGTATAAATACCCCACATGTGACCCCATTTTAGAAAGAAGACACCCCGAGGTATTCCGTAAGGTGCATGGCGAGTTCATAGAAGATTCTTTTTTTTTTTGCAAAGGTTAGCAGAATTTGATTTTTTTTGTTTTTTCTCACATAGTTTCCGCTAACTTGTGACAAAAAGTTCAATCTTTCATGGACTCAATATGCCCCTCAGCGAATACCTTGGGGTGTCTTCTTTCCAAAATTGGGTCACATGTGAGGTTTTTGTACTGCTCTGGCATTTGAGGGTCTCCGCAATCATTACATGTATGGCCAGCATTAGGAGTTTCTGCTATTCTCCTTATATGGAGCATACGCGTAATGAGATTTTTTTTTTCCGTTCATCCTCTGGGCTGAAAGAAAAAATGAACGGCACAGATTTCTTCATTCGCATCGATCGATGTGGATGACAAAATCTCCGCCAAAAAATATGCAAAAAAAAAAAAAAAAGAGGGGCCTGGCGATTGCCAGGACATAGGGGCTCCGCCCAAACATCCATATCCACTTCAGCTCCTATGTCCTGGCAAACGTGATTTCTCCATTCACATCGATCAATCGATCGTTGTGGAGGAAGACATCTTTGCCAGATTTTTGATACAAAGTGTTTGCCAAAGCATATGAACTCCAACACCTCTCCTCAGCTCTTATGCCTGGGCAAACAAACCTGTACTGCGGAGAAGAAATCTCGTCCTGCAGCGCCGCATACACCGACTTCATGTGTCTTCTGACAGCAGCGCAATGCTTCTCTCAGAATGCACATCAGTGCTGCAGCGTTTTCATCGGTTGGTCCAGCTGGAAAATAAAGGGTGGTTAGTAAAAAAAAAAAAAAAGAAGAAACAAGCAGCAGGCTCATAAATTTGAACGTTACGATCTTTATAAACTTGAACATCATAAAACTTTTAAAACCTAAACTAACTCAAGATTTCTTTTTCTTGCTGTTTAATTTTTTTTTTTTCTTTTCAGTCTTTATTTTCCTTGCAGAAATCTCTCCTCTCCCATGGGACAATGTGTAAAGTGTAAATCGCACAGAGATGGTGCTAAGTGCATTATGCACTTTATCCCAAGTTAAAGGAGACGTTTCTACCGTTTCACATAGCTGCAGTAGCACACTAGCACCCCTGTGTGTTAGGGTCTCTCAAAACCTAGTATCCTGAGAGACACTTATTTAAAAACTACCTGTGTCCTGCGGTCCCTACGTCCCTACGTGTACTTGAGTGTGGTACTTCCGGAAACACTCCCCTAGGCATAGGGCAGGGTGGTCAGGACAGTCAGAACAGAAATAGCGGGTGTCACGCCTTATTCCACTCCTGCTACAGACACGACATCTTTTTCGGGGTGGCGGTTGGGTTGAGGTACCAGCAACGACACTGGGGAAGTGTCGCTCGTGTAGACGGCTCACTACACTGGGGTTTGGGGCCACAGAGCCTCCTGGATACAGGAGGTTCTCGATGATCTCTTCCTGAAATTTGAGGAAGGATCCTGTTCTGCCAGCCTTACTGTAGTGAACAAAACTATTGTACATAGTCAATTGAATTAGATATACAGACACCTTCTTATACCAGCGTCTGGTCTTTCGGGAAAGCAAATATGGGGCCAACATTTGGTCATTGAAGTCCACCCCTCCCATGAGCAAATTATAGTCGTGGACCGAGAGGGGCTTTTCAATGACACTGGTTGCCCGTTCAATTTGGATTGTCGTGTCTGCGTGAATGGAGGAGAGCATGTAAACGTCACGCTTGTCTCTCCATTTCACCGCGAGCAGTTCTTCGTTACACAAGGCAGCCCTCTCCCCCCTTGCAAGACGGGTGGTAACGAGCCATTGGGGGAAGCCCCGGTGACTAGGTCGCGCGCTGCCACAGCAGCCAATCTGTTCTAGGAACAAATGCCTGAAGAGGGGCACACTTGTGTAGAAATTGTCCACATAAAGATGGTACCCCTTGCCGAATAAGGGTGACACCAAGTCCCAGACTGTCTTCCCACTACTCCCCAGGTAGTCAGGGCAACCGACCGGCTCCAGGGTCTGATCTTTACCCTCATAGACATGAAATTTGTGGGTATAGCCTGTGGCCCTTTTACAGAGCTTATACAATTTGACCCCATACCGGGCGCGCTTGCTTGGGATGTATTGTTTGAAGCCAAAGCGCCCGGTAAAATGTATCAGGGACTCGTCTATGCAGATGTTTTGTGCAGGGGTATACAAATCTGCAAATTTGGTGTTGAAGTGGTCTATGAGGGGCCGAATTTTGTGGAGCCGGTCAAAAGCTGGTTGGCCTCTGGGACGAGAGGTGGTGTTGTCACTAAAGTGCAGGAAACGCAGGATAGTCTCAAATCGTGTCCTGGACATGGCAGCAGAGCACATGGGCATGTGATGAATTGGGTTCGTGGACCAATATGACCGCAATTGATGCTTTTTTGTTAGGCCCATGTTGAGAAGGCCCAGAAAAGGCTGGGCATAGAAGCTTCCTGGGTTGGCGGTTATGAATTGAGTGGAATACCAGTTTGTTTCTGCCACGACTAGGTTAAAGAGCTCCGCAGTGAAGAACAGCTAAAAAAAAAACAGTGCCGATCTGATCTGAGCTGTATCCACTCGAACTCCTGACTGGGCGGTGAAAGGGGGAACTAATGGTGCGGCTTAAGATGGGGGCTGCCAATCAGGGTTTGCCAGCACCTCAGGGATTCTAGGGGCTCTACGGGCCTGTCTGCGCGGTGGCTGCGATTGGGGAACTACGGTAAGTGCCACCGTACCAGCTTCAACTGCCCTTCTGGTGCTCACCACTTCACCATGCTCTACGGCAGTGCTGGTACTAGGTCCAGGATGGGCTGCGCTGCTGGTGTATGCCTCACCACGTAATCCGACAGCGCCAGCCCCACTCTGCTGCCCTTGAAAGGGATCCTGTGCAACCTGTGGTCTAGCGACACGGGGCCGGGTACGCCTGGTGGTATCAGGGACCTCAAACTCCTCGTCCGAACTTTGGATCAGACTGCCACTGCTTTCTACAGGTTCATATTCTGACCCGCTAGATTCGTCAGATGAGGGTTCCCATTCCTCATCCAACTGGGTCAGAATCCTGTAGGCCTCTCAGATGAATACCCCTTATTTGACATTTGGAAAACTAAATTTAGGGGGTATTCCCTGAGACTACCCAAGAAAAAAAGCAAGCCTGTCTGTTACAAATGGGAGGCTAGCGAAGTACAGGAAGCTGCTGCGATTGATAAAAAACATCAAAACTGATTTTTTTATTGCCGCAGCGCTTGTGAAGTGATTGTGCAGTGAAAAAAATAAAATAAAAATGTTGTCACTGCGGAGGGGCCAGCGTGGGTGAACGCACGTGTGGGCGACCGATCAGGCCTGATCGGGCAAACACTGCATTTTGAGTGGGGGGCGAACTAAGGTGACACTAATACTATTATAGATCTGACTGTGATCAGTTCTAATTATTTACAGATACTATAAAAGTACAAATGCTGATTAGCGCTACGCTAATCAGCGAATCAGTGACTGCGGTGCGGTGGGCTGGGCACTAACTGAAGCTAACTACCTACCAAAGGGACCTAAACTAACCTAAACATAGCAGTCAATACTTTAAAACAACGCTGAAGGGTGTCGCGCTCATCCACAGGAAGCCAGGAGCCTGAACCTTGGTGCACAACAAGTGATGCACATCATGACTAAGGGTCTGCACTTATAGTGACCCGAAACCGGTCGATTTTTTGCATTGCTGTATGTTGGTTTTTATCTGCACGGGATTTAAATAAAGCCTCAAGTAATTTTTCAGTGAAGCTGGACCGTCTTTCTCTTCATTCTTAGCAGTCAATACTGGTGAAAAAAAAAAGTGACAGTTTACACTGATCACTTTTTTTCCTTTCACTAGTGATTGACAGGTGATTGATAGGGGTGATCAAGGGGTTAATTGGGGTAATGGGGGATGATCTGGGGCTAAATATGTGGTGCTTGGTGTACTCACTGTGACATGTGCTCTGTGCTGGGTCCAACCGATGAAAAGGAACCAGCACAGAACACAGAAGCCATTTAATGCATTATATTTAACAATATAATGCATTATATGGCTTTTGATTCGTTTTTTTAAAAGTCACCAGCCTGCCAGCGCAGATCATTGGCTGGCAGGCTGGTGACGAACTTGTCCTGCGCCTTCCCTGATATTCTGTGCACCTGTTCAGACGCCCAGATCGCGTCATCTCGACTCTCGCGAGATGACACGCCCGCGTGTCAACGAGGAATAACTGGGCCGCCGAGATCACGCGATCCTGCGCGCGGCAATCCACAGATGGTTAATAGTGTACAGCAAAGAATATATTTTTTTCTGGGGTGAAATTCAATTGCCAAAATAGCAATACCATAAATCAGTGGTTTCAGCGGTGGCTGACCAAGTTTAATAGTGTACGGCAAAGGATATTTTTTTTTTTCGGGGGTGAAATTCAATTGCCAAAATAGCAATACCATAAATCAGTGGTTTCAGCTGTGGCTGGCCAAGTTTAATAGTGTACGGCAAAGGATATATTTTATTCTGGGGTGAAATTCAATTGCCAAAATAGCAATACAGCAATACCATAAATCAGTGGTTTCAGCTGTGGCTGGCCAAGTTTAATAGTGTACGGCACAGGATACATTATTTTCTGCAGTGAAATTCAGTTGCAAAAATAGAAATACAGTAAAACTGTTGTTCCAGCTGTTGCAGGATTCTTTTAAATCTGTCCGTAAAAGGGAATATTTTTTCTGGGGTGAAAGTCAGTATCAAAAATAGAAATGCAGTAAATCTGGTGTCCCAGCAGTTGCTGGCCAAGTTTAATAGTGTACGGCAAAGGAAATATTTTTTTTCTGGGGTGAAATTCAATTGCCAAAATAGCAATACCATAAATCAGTGGTTTCAGCTGTGGCTGGCCAAGTGTAATAGTGTACGTCAAAGGATATATTTTTTTCTGGGGTGAAATTCAATTGCAAAAATAGCAATACCATAAATCAGTGGTTTCAGCTGTGGCTGGCCAAGTTTAATAATGTCCGGCAAAGGATATGTTATTTTCTGCTGTGAAATTCAGTTGCAAAAATAGAAATACAGTAAAACTGTTGTTTCAACTGTTGCAGGCTTTGTTTAAATCTGTCCGTAAAGGGGTATTTTTTTCAGGGGTGAAATTTAATTGCCAAAATAGCAATACCCTGAATCTGGTGTTCCAGCTGTTGCAGGCCTAGTTTAAATCTGTCCGTAAAAGTGTATATTTTTTTCTGGGGTGAAATTTAATTGCCAAAATAGCAATACACTCCAACTGGTGTTCCAGCTGTTGCAGGCCTAGTTTAAATCTGTCCGTAAAAGGGCATATATTTTTCTGGGGTGAAATTCAGTTGCCAAAATATAAATACAGTAAATCTGGTGTTCCAGCTGTGACTGGACAAGTTTAATAGTATCCGTCAAAGGATAGATTTTGTTCTGGGGTGAAATTCACTTGCCAATATAGCAATACCCTGAATCTGGTGTTCCAGCTGTTGCAGGCCAAGTGTTAATCTTTCCGTAAAAGGGTATATTACACTCAAGGTGTATATACAAGTGCTGAGAGGGTCATCCTCAATAACTTCACACGCTACCGTGCTTCTCCCATTGTATTTCTGTCCATTAAAGTGTTAAAATACAATTGCTGAAGGCATAATCCTACATATTTTTTCACACGCTACTGTGCATCTCCAAGTGTAAATCTGTCCATAAAAGGATACCTTTCATCCAGGGCCTAAATACTAGGCCTACACTTGATATTCCCCTAAATCAGTGGTTACTGCTGTGCCTGGATTAGTGTAATACGGTACATAAATAAATAGGTAGATAGTGTTAGGTGCCTGTAAAAAAAGGCCTGAATTTGAAATCAATACATGGGGCCAGATATCTTTTTTTTCTTATTTTGGTGCTTGGTGAATGGTAACAATGAGGAAAACATCTAGTAAGGGACGCGGATGCGGTCGTGGTGGTGTTAGTGGACCCTCTGGTGCTGTGATAGGATGTGGCCATTCTGCCACAGCCACACGTCCTAGTGAACCAACTACCTCAGGTTCCAGTACCCGCCAGAATTTACAGCGACATTTGTTGGGGCCCAGTGCCATTCTAAGGATGCTAAGGCTTGAGCAAGTACAGGCGCTAGTCAATTGGGTGGTCGACAGTGGATCCAGCACGTTTACAACATTATCTCCCACCCAGTCTTATGCAGAAAGCGCACAAGTGGCGCCTGAAAACCAAGCCCATCAGTTTGTCACATCACCCCCATGCATATTAGGGAAACTGTCAGAGCCTCAAGTTATGCAGCAGTCTCTTATGCTGTTTGAAGACTCTGCTGGCAGGGTTTTCTAAGGGAATCCGCCTAGCCCTTCCCCAGTGGTGGAAGACATAGAATGCACTGATGCACAACCACTTATGTTTCCTGATGATGAGGACATGGGAATACCACCTCATTGGAGTCCGCACGTCTCTGATGATGACGAAACACAGGTGCCAACTGCTGCGTCTTTTTGCAGTGTGCAGACCGAACAGGAGGTCAGGGAGGAAGACTGTGTGGAAGACGATGCAGGGGACGATGAGGTCCTAGACCCCACATGGAATGAAGGTCGTGCCACTGACTTTCATAGTTCAGAGGAAGAGGCAGTGGTGAGACCGAGTCAACAGCGTAGCAAAAGAGGGAGCAGGAGGCAAAAGCAGAACAGCCGCCGCCAAGAGAGTTCACCTGCTACTGGCCACCGTCAACAGAGACTGAGCACCCCAAAGGCAGCTTCAAGGAGTTCCCTGGAATGGCACTTCTTTAAACAATGTGCTGACGACAAGACCCGAGTGGTTTGCACGCTGTGCCATCAGAGCCTGAAGCGAGGCAATAACGTTCTGAATCTTAGCACAACCTGCATGACCAAGCATCTACATGCAAAGCATGAACTGCAGTGGAGTAAACACCTTAAAAACAAGGAACTCACTCAGCATCCCCCTGCTCCCTCTTCTGCTGCTGCCTCGGCCTCTTGCTCCGCCTCGGGAGGAATGTTGGCACCTGCTGCCCACCAAACAGAGAATGTGCCACCGACACCACCACCTGCGTCACCAAGCATCTCCACCATGTCACACAGCAGCGTTCAGCTCTCCATCTCCAATGATTCCTTGCTGTGGGACCTCTCTCCTCTGTCTGGGTGCTGGGCCTAAATAACTGAGAGTGGTCTTCTCCGGTGGTGGGTGATATGACACCTTATTCCTTGCTGTGGGACCTCTCTCCTCTGTCTGGGTGCTGGTCCGAAATAACTGAAAGTGGCCTTCTCCGGTGGTGGTTGATATGACGCATGATTCCTTGCTGTGGGACCTCTCTCCTCTGTCTGGGTGCTGGGCCGAAATTACTGAAAGTGGCCTTCTCCAGTGGTGGGTGATATGACACCTTATTACTTGCTGTGGGACCTCTCTCCTCTGTCTTGGTGCTGGGCCTAAATAACTGAAAGTGACCTTCTCCAGTGGTGGGTGATATGACACCTTATTCCTTTCTGTGGGACCTCTCTCATCTGTCTGGGTGCTGGGCCTAAATAACTGAAAGTGGCCTTCTCCAGTGGTGGTTGATATGATGCATGATTCCTTGCTGTGGGACCTCTCTCCTCTGTCTGGGTGCTGGGCCTAAATAACTGAAAGTGGCCTTCTCCAGTGGTGGGTGATATGATGCCTTATTCCTTGCTGTGGGACCTCTCTCCTCTGTCTGGGTGCTGGGCCGAAATAACTGAGAGTGGCCTTCTCCTGTGGTGGTTGATATGACGCATGATTCCTTGCTGTGGGACCTCTCTCCTCTGTCTGGGTGCTGGGCCTAAATAACTGAGAGTGGCCTTCTCCTGTGGTGGTTGATATGACGCATGATTCCTTGCTGTGGGACCTCTCTCCTCTGTCTGGGTGCTGGGCCTAAATTACTGAGAGTGGCCTTCTCCAGTGGTGGTTGATATGACGCATGATTCCTTGCTGTGGGACCTCTCTCCTCTGTCTGGGTGCTGGGCCGAAATTACTGAGAGTGGCCTTCTCCGGTGGTGGTTGATATGACGCATGATTCCTTGCTGTGGGACCTCTCTCCTCTGACTGGGTGCTGGGGCCTAAATAACTGAAAGTTGCCTTCTCCAGTGGTGGGTGATATGACGCCTTATTCCTTGCTGTGGGACCTCTCTCCTCGGTCTGGGTGCTGGGCCTAAATAACTGAAAGTGGCCTTCTCCAGTGGTGGGTGATATGACGCCTTATTCCTTGCTGTGGGACCTCTCTCCTCTGTCTGGGTGCTGGGCCTAAATAACTGAAAGTGGCCTTCTCCAGTAGTGGTTGATATGACGCATGATTCCTTGCTGTGGGACCTCTCTCCTCTATATGTGTGCTGGGGCCGAAATAACTGAAAGTGGCCTTCTCCAGTGGTGGGTGATATGACGCATGATTCCTTGCTGTGGAACCTGTATCCTCGGTCTGGTTGCTGTGCCGAAATAACTGAAAGTGGCCTTCTCCAGTGGTGGGTGATATGACGCATGATTCCTTGCTGTTTGACCTGTATCCTCGGTCTGGGTGCTGGGCCGAAATAACTGAAAGTGGCCTTCTCCAGTGGTGGGTGATATGACGCATGATTCCTTGCTGTGGGACCTCTCTCCTCTGTCTGGGTGCTGGGGCCTAAATAACTGAAAGTGGCCTTCTCCAGTGTTGAGTGATATGACACATGATTCCTTGCAGTGGGACCTCTCTCCAATTGATATTGGTTAAATTTTATTTTATTTTAATTCATTTCCATATCCACATTTGTTTGCAGGGGATTTACCTACATTTTGCTGCCTTTGGCAGCCCTCTAGCCCGTTCCTGGACTATTTTACAGCCTTTTTAGTGCTTAAAAGTTCGGGTCCCCATTGACTTCAATGGGGTTCGGGTTCGGGATAAAGTTCGGGTCGAGTTCGGATCCCGAACCCGAACATTTTCGGGAAGTTCGGCCGAACTTCTCGAACCCGAACATCCAGGTGTTCGCTCCTCTCTAGTTGTTACCCATGTTTGCGATGTGTGAATTGCAAGTATCTACAGAAGGGTAGGGAATTCACGCATGCACAGACAGGGGAACGATTTGATATTAAAAAATATTTTACTTGTGATTCTTCGTGGGTTATATACGTATTATGGTGCCCATGTCACTTGCTCTATGTAGGGGAGACCACGTGTGATATCAAGGCGAGATTAAATAACCATCGACAGTCTATCAGAGATAAAAGGAAAGATCTTCCTGTGGCTAAACATTTTTCGGAGAAACAGCATAAGGAACAGGATCTGAATTTCATGATTTTAGAAAGAGTTAATGTTTTGACAAGAGGAGGGGATAGAAGATTTTGAAGAAATGCGAATTAAAATGGATACATCACCTTGGTACATTGAAACCCCATGGGTTAAAGGTAGATTACCGTGTTACAGTGGGTATGATATAGAGGGCATGGACTTCCGTTGCATGATCTCCAGATACATCATTACATTGAGTGTAGAGACCAGATATGAATTTTTTCATAGATAATGACATTTTTTCGGTATTACAGATATGTGGATTCAGGGGACGAGAGAGGCGTTCTGCAAGGTGATTTAATAGTGCCAATAATACTTTATGCGATATTTGACGTACATGGTATTTATACACAATGTCGCATGCGGGTATTGGCGGTAATTTACACCGACTTTCAAGCATGCAATAGTTTGTGGTGAAGCGCTACTGACGTGGTGTGGATGAGTGACTGCGCATGAACTATCAGGGCGGTGAGTTGCATTGTAGTATAGAGGTATAATTACATGAATATAGCGAGTACGAGGATAAAAATTTATCCCCAAGAAAAAAAGTTCTATTTTTTAATACTGCAGTGGCTTTATATGCACTCACATCACTTGATTTCTGTGCAGGTTGGTCCACACTACGAGATATGACACCGAAATGAGCGCATATATATAAAAAAAAAATGTATGTACCTTGCAGATGGATGGTGTTCACACCATGCGTTTTTTTCCAAAAAAGCAGCAAGCTGGATGAATTGCATAGAATTGCAGAATGCGTCTCTTTGTCCTGATGAACTGATGAACTAACTATAGCCAAGGGATTTTTTTGTGGTTTTAAAACGCACTTGCACTTTGTTGTAATATGTGATTGTTTATATAGATTTTTATGTGAGGGTGCACTTTGCTGGCACAAAGCACTTCATACAAAGACATCTATGGGGATATGTACCAAGAACACAATATGAGAAGATATTTGAAATATTTGAATGGACTGAATTTTTTTAACAACACTTGACTTTGTATCATCTGTTATTAATTGTAATAACTTGATTAAATAATTATGTACACATGTAATGAAAAGCTGGATATGTATAAAGACACCAGAATGATTTTGGTCTGTGCACTTGGCTTGAGAAGGATCCCGGAAGGGGATTGAAACGTTGCTTATTTTGTGTCACATGTGTAAATAAAGACACTGTGTTTTTTTCACAAGAAGAGTGCTGCGTTGATTTTTCATGGATATACATGCCTGATGTCAAGGGTGAGACGCGTGCACCTGATAAACCATAAAAGCGAGTGCTGCCGGAATCATTATATTATACATATATATATGTATTAAGGCAATTGCCTGGATTTGTGGGAGGGGCTGGTATGCTACCCCTGGCCTAGTTAAGCTCTTCCCCCGACCTAGCACCTTACCGTGCGAGGTCAGCGCCGAATGAGAGTTCAACTTCCGGGTCTCTCAGTCCATTCAGGAAAGCTGCATAGAAAAAGCCGCCCGTCTCGTCCGCCTGCTCCATGGACGTGCGTGCCGGCTACGTCCATGCCGGAGGCCGCCTGGAGCGCCGGCCGGGGTTCCAGCCGGTCCAACACCTTGCTGCTGCTTGCCAGGCGGGGCTCCTGCCCCTGGCCACCGGCAGCAGGTGGGGGGGGGGGTTCCTCACCAGCGTCCATCGGCCGTCACATGGCCGGGGGACATGCTACGGGGGCAGTGCGGGATGCTTCTCACTGAGTTGCCGGGTGTTTCTCCATTGCCTGTTCCGGCCTTGTCAGCAGGGGAGAGGAGGCGCAAGGGGGGGGGGGGATTGGTGGGAACTATCAGTACATCAGGGGAATGTCTGCATACACAATGCCTCAAGTCGGGACACATCTGCTGTCGCACCACTGCTTCTGCCACTCATTGCGGCTACATGGGGACAGGAGCATGGCAGCAGCAGATAGGATTTGTGGTTGTTTTTCATGCCTTACGTGGATCTCGGTCATTATTTCTCTACCACATAGACATACCACTTCGATATCATTTACAGGGTCACTCGTCATATCAAATACGTATAACCCATGGATCACTGGACTCCCACTCAGGAGTGCTCAAATTATCTATCTCGGTTTAGCTACTGGCCACGTTACAGGCCTCATTTCTGGTCGATAGACACCATATTTCCTTACACACATACTCGGGTTGAATCCCATACGGTTCAACCAGCCATACATTTCCGGCACATTTTGGTGCACATATAACTCAGGGTTCTCTCCGGCACACACTACTTGGCAGCCAAAACGCAGGGGTAGTTACACTTAGACCACGACTGACCTCAGATAGCACAACGCACGACCTGACGTTCAGCATCATATATAACATAGGTTCATACGTCAGCCTAACCATATTACATTACCGCCACAGGCTACAGATCTCTTCCCACAAATCCACTCATTATACTACTCTCTCTTACTCATTTCAGGCTGTCTAACATACATACTTTGCTCCATACGGTTTGCCTGTGAACAATTTTTGCTATACTTCCAGGTAAGTGCACCGACTCATATGGTTTCTACCGTACATTTAATTTCGTCCCTCTAGGTTAGATTACTGGCATTAGGGTCATAGGCTTCCCAATAGGTATCTTCCCCGTCTTGGCTATCGCGACTAATTAGTGGTCCTGCAAGGCCAACACCCCGCTTCGAACGGTTCAGAAGCATACACCCATCGGGCCACACGTTAGCTGGCTGCCTTGCATACTGCATAGAGAGGGCCTCACCTGTCACTCCCTTCCCCTGTTTTCTGTCTTACAGTCACCGAGAGGCCTAAAACTCCTGCCACTGCGGCAAGTGGCCTCAATAACCCCTCGCGCCAACACATAGATAGAGCCTCTCAACAGCCGCTTGGCAATTAGTAGGGCCTCATCTGTCACCAAACAAGCCTTAATTTTTTCGCCTTTGGCCTAGCTAGCCTGCCAGTATAAATTCGGGAGGTTGTCATACACTAACTATTGTTTTGGTTATAGCATGTCCCAAGAAGGGGTAGAGGATTGCTCCCTGCCTGGCACCCCAGCTAGATCTGTCACTCCCAACCTAGGAGGAGAGCTAGCTAGTTCAGCATCGATCAGATCATGGACGATCCCTCGCATAACAGCGGAACTAAGGAGACGTCAAATCCCCTACCCCGCATTAGCAAGGAAAGCAGAACTTTTCTCACTACTACGTACATCCACAAACAACATGGATGCCGGGGAAGGACCTAGCCAGTCCAACCCAGACGACATCCGTACCATGTTAACTTCACTCATGGCGTCCATGAGCAAGGTCAACTCCAGACCGGAAAAACTGGAGTCGGTCACCAAGGCCCTCACGCTGACATGCCACCTGCGCCTGCGTCACAAGCAACAGCCGATCGTCCAGTAGTGGCTCGTGCCATCACTCTGGAGGACCAGAAAGTCAGCCCGGCTCAGATGATACCTGAGCACTTGAAATGAGATATCCTGGAAGGTAAAGACGTCAACCTGGCTTCCCTGTTGATTGCCTCCCAGGATATTGTGGAAAACAAAGCCTACGCTTACGAGGACGTGTCTGTGGTGGTCAGGTCCAGGGATGCCCGCCTCAACAGGAAATTGACCATTCCCGAATTTGTGCTGGCCTTTGATATTTACAGGGATGTTATAAGTGCGGTCTATCCCAACAGAAGAGAGGAGTTTGATCTCTACATGCACAAGCTGGTAGATCGGGGCAACAAATATGGGGGTTCGGCCTTCTACGACTACCATAGGTCTTTTTCTGCTAAAGTGTCTGGAGCCTTCTCTTAGTATGGTAGACGGTCCAACTGGGGAAGAATTGATACCGTCATATTTTGCAGACACTTTGCAGGGCTTATAACACCGGCTTGTGCATTCTGATCCTCCACAGCCCACACCACAAGTTTTTGTCCCAACACGTCATGCCTCCACGCAAGGGGCTAGTTCCTCTGGGGTTCCAGAGAGATTGTCAAGAGACAAACTGGGACGCCCAATCAAGTTCTTGGGCAAGTCCCAGATATGCAACAATTTCAATGTTGGGTTGTGCAATTATAATGGATGCAGACTATTGCATGTCTGCTCACAATGTTTCAGGGCACATGCAAAGTCCATGTGTCCAAATAAAATGTATTCCAAGCCTTACTTAACGTCCATTAATTTGCCAGAATTCACGGCCCTCATGTCACAACACCCATCCAGACATCTAGCAGACTTTCTCATCTCTGGTTTGACAAAAGGCTTCCACACGGGTATCCTACACATACCTACGGGAACTCTGGAATGCCCTAATCTACAATCCGCACAACAGAACCCCACAGCAGTTGACACCCTCATAGCTCAAAAAGTGGCTGAGGGCTTCGTACTAGGGCCTTTCAACACTCCTCCATTCACAGAATGGCGCACAAACCCCATTGGTGTTGTCACGGGGAAATCCTCCCTAAAACAGAGACTCATCATTGATCTATCAGCACCCCACTCATCTGCCAACCCCAGTCTCAACTCTCTCATACCTTCCGAGGAATTCTCCCTGCAATACACCACCATAGATCACGCCATTACTGTTTTTATACAAGCAGGGGTGGGGGCCTGGCTTAGTAAGACTGACATTGCTAACGCTTTCAAGCTACTTCCAATCCACCACACTCTGTGGCACCTACACGGCATCAAATTCAATTGACCTTTCGGGGACCCTTGGTGTTGTACGTGGCTGGGTGGAGGAAGAAACCTTCAATGACATCACCGGGACGTGGCTAGCTTGGTATCCAACCTTGTGCAAATGGGGAGTTTGTAGTTGTGCAAATGGACTGTTTGCGGTGCATTAAAAGAGGAGTTTGGTATGTCAATGTCTGTGAAGCGGGCGTAACCCTTACACTACCTGATCGATACAACATCATACCTGATCGTATACACACACTGGATGTTTTAAAGCATGTTATTCCAAACAATTTAGGAATGTTACGTGATTTATGCCCTTTATGGATTAAAACCCGACTCTGCGTCCACTACGTAATTTTCCATGAGAGTTTTGCCATGGATCCCCCTCCGGCATGCCACAGTCCAGGTGTTAGTCCCCTTGAAACAACTTTTCCATCACTATTGTGGCCAGAAAGAGTCCCTTTGGTTTTTAAAATTCGCCTGTCTATTGAAGTCTATGGCGGTTCGCCCGGTTCGCCTGTTCGCGAACATTTGAGGAAGTTCGCGTTCGCTGTTCGCAAACTGAAAAATTTTTGTTCGCAACATCACTACTAGGCGTTCCTATCACCCCCAAGAAAACAGAGGGACCAGACACGGTCATCACCTTTCTGGGTATCCAGTTAGACTCAGCCACAATGCAAGCGAGCTTACCACAGTACAGAATAGAGAACATTCTTACCCTTATCAACAACTACCTTCAACGCGGTACTTGCAATCGCAAGGAGCCACAGTCTCTGCTGGGATCACTGAATTTTGCCATGCGCATCATACCTCAAGACCGCTCCTTCATATCACGACTGTTGCATTTGTTCCCACTTTTTCTACATGATTCGCACAGGTTGTCCTTAGATACCCAAGCTACGGCAGACCTAAACATGTGGAAGAGATTTTTAACCATCTGGAATGGTAAAAGCATGTTCCTCCCTCAATTGTCCAATGCATCTCCTACCATTTGGTCAGATGCGGCATCTACCACAGGTTTTGCAGCAATTTTTGGGAACGAATGGCGTTGGGGCAGCTGGCCTTCAACAATGCAGGATTTGGAAGGGTTTTCCACGACCTCAGCTCTTCTTGAGATCTATCCCATCGTGGCGGCTGCCGTAGCATGGGGTCATCTATGGGCCAACATGCCAGTACGTTGTTACTCAGACAACCAAGCAACCTGTCACATCATTAACAAAGGCCGCTCCAAATCCCTCACGATCATGAGATTTCTGAGGAAACTCACTTGGTTGGCGGCTTGTCACAATTTTTTCCTATGTTGTTTCCATATTCCGGGTGTATGTAACACAGCTGCTGACAACTTATCTCGCTTTAAATTTCACGCATTTCACCAATCACTCCCGTCAGCCGCGCCCACGGCCACCATCACTCCAACATTTCAACAACTCATACTGGACCAGAAACCATCATGCAGCACAGTAGGACACTGTCCCAATTAGCACTATCACACAATACACACAAAACATACAACAGGGCTTTCACACTCTTCAAAAGATTCCTTCGGGAACATGACGTCAGACAACCATTCGTCATGACGTCTATTTTGGGATTCGCTTCCTTTTGCCACCTGAAACTAAACATGTCATACAACACCATCAAGCTCTACCTCACGGGCATTCAACACCATATGCTGATCTTACACCCCAATAACAACAGTTTTATGGCCTCTCACCAGATCAAGACCATACTTAGAGGCATTCAGAAATCAGAACCCACACATAGGACTCAAAGGCTACCTATAGACAACCATATTTTCAAGGCATTATCAAACCTGCTGGACTTAAAACCGTTTGACACTGACACCAATTCCATCATTAAGACAGCGATATACCTAACCTTCTATGGATTTCTAAGGCCTAGGGAGTTCACTACCACAACCACGACCCCAACCACTCCGTACCTCCTCTATTCTCACTTGACAAAACACGAGGATCATTATGTCCTGACACTCCCTCACTCCAAAACCAGTCAGCACACACCAGTAAACATTCCATACTATCCCACGCACAACAGATGGTGTCCCAACAGGGTACTGGATGCATACATACAGCCTCACAACTTGCGGTCCTCACAGCCTTTACTTAAATTACAGGGTTCTGTACTCAATACCACAACCTTCATGACCTGCGTCAGGTCCTTGCTCACACAACTGGGCCTCAACGCAGCTAACTACTCCAGCCACTCCTTCCGCATAGGAGCAGCGTCCACAGCCTCCATTGTTAACATTCCAACGCATGTTATAAAAACACTGGGGCGCTGGAAGTCATCCGCTTACTCTCGCTACATACCGAACCCAGTACAGGAATTAAGGGATGCTTTCAAAAACATGACTTATTGATGGAGTATATCTGTATTAGATTGTATGTAATAAATATGTTCACTTATTTTGCCCTCTTCTTTCTCAGGCCTACCTCATCGTCGGTTTCGGCACACCACAAATGACTTGCGCTTTGTTTCGTCCTACGTTCATGGTATCTCACACTGTACTATCATAAGCCCCTGACACAAGTATTAAGGTAATTGCCTGGATTTGTGGGAGGGGCTGGTATGCTACCCCTGGCCTATTTAAGCGCTCCCCCCGACCTGGCACCTTACCGTGCGAGGTCAGTGCCAAATGACCCTCCCACCACACCACATCAGAATAATATTTTCTTTCTTTTCCTTAAATCTTTCCTGGTGGGCCCTCTTCTTTCTCAGGCCTACCTCATCGCCGGTTTCGGCACACCACAACCGACTTGCGCTTTGTTTCATCCTACGTTCATGGTATCTTACACTGTACTATCATAAGCCCCTGACACAAATATATATATATATATATATATATATATATATATATATTGTGGGGGGTTAGCTCTGGTCTCGGGGATCATTCACACAAACCTCCTTCCGGACAACGGATTTCATGTCCAAACAGTGCATTTTTTTGGCAGTCTTCTCAAACAAAACAACATAAATAAACACCTGCCCGTCTAGGCACTACCTAATACATAAGGTATAGCTGACTCACCTAAGGCCCCATTCACACACACGGGAACCCATGCGGCTTTCCCAGCCGAACGTCCATGAATTGTGGCTAGCACCTAGCCCCGTGGCCCCTCAGCACTCCTCAGCTGAGATCACGTTCCCAGAGCCTCACCAGGACTCTGCTACACAAAACACTCTCTCCCAGAGTGACACACCTTGTCCAGCAGCAGGACTAAATAGACATGGACCTGTCCGAAACCCCGGACTGGAGCATGGGGAACAGGCACCCACCCAGCACATTACCTGTTCCCAGTAAAAGCCCGCCCTGGAACTAGCTGGACCAGCTATACTAATACTTAACTTGGGCTTTCACTCCACCAAGGCCAGGCACCTTGGTGACACACTCTCGGTGCAAACAGCCCTGTCTGACGGTTTCCCTGGGGCTTCACCGCACACATCAGTGTTCACATTGCCACAATATATATATATATATATATTAGTACCAGCACCACCTAGGGGTGACTGTTATCGGAATTACAGCGATTGTACATACATATAGAGATGTCGCGAACATGAAATTTTCAGTTCAGGAACCGCGAATGTGAACTTCCGCAAATGTTCCTCAGGATATGGGGGTGTATGCCATCCGATCCTGTCGATTTGTCTATTTTAATCTTTTTAAGTTGTTGTCCTTCTTCCTGGGTCAGACAGGGCACTTTTAATGGGGAATTTACTTTTACATTCTGCATTTTATCTGACAGTTCATTTTCCTCAGTGAATATAGTGGAGAAAAAAATATTTAATAGTTTTGCTTTATCCTCGTCGCTCTCTGCAACACCCCCCTCATCGCTATGTAGAGGGCCGACTCCTTCAGATTTATATTTTTTACCATTTATATAATTGAACAACATTTTAGGGTTAGTTTTACTCTCTTTGGCAATTAATCTCTCGTTCTCTAGTTTGGCAATTTTTATTAGTTTTTTACATATTCTATTTTTTCATTATAGTTTATCAGTGCTTCCTGGCTCTCCTCCTGTTTTAGTGATTTTATATGCTTTCTTTTTGTCATTTATTGCTTTCTTTACGGTTCCATTTATCTACATTGGTTTCTTATTGTTTCTTAGCCTTTTATTCCTATAAGGTATGTACCTCTCACAATTAGATGTTACAATGCTTTTAAAAATCTCCCATTTTGTGGTTGTATTTTTATTTTTGAGGACTTTGTCCCAGTTAGTTAGGCCTAAGGCCTTGCTTAGTTGGCAAAATTTTTTCTTTTTTGAAGTTCGGTATCTTTGTTCCTCCCTTTAGAAACTCTCGTTTGAAGAATAATTGGAAGGTTATTACTTTATGGTCACTATTTCCTAGGTGTCCCCCAACCTGACATCTGTTGTTCTGTCAGATCTATTGGTTAATACTAAGTCCAGTATGGCCGTCCCTCTAGTGGGGTCCTGAACCAGTTGGGAAAGGTAATTGTCTTTGGCTATTGCCAAGAACCTGTTTCCTTTATGGGATGAACAGCTTTCAGTTTCCCAGTCTATATCTGGGTAGTTGAAGTCCCTCATAATAATGACTTCATTATGATTTGCCGCCTCGTCTATCTCGTTTAGCAGAAGATTTTATGTGGACTCTGGTATATTAGGTGGTTTATAATAACTCCTATTAGTAATTTATTATTGTTTTTTCTTCCCCTCCTATAATGTAATGACCCTCCCCCCCAGTCTCTAGTTTAAACACTCCTCCAACCTTCTAGCCATCTTTCTCCCCAACACAGCTGCCCCTTCCCAATTGAGGTGCAGCTCGTCCCTACGATAGAGCCTGTAGCCGACAGAGAAGTCGGCCCAGTTCTCCAGGAATCCGAACCCCTCCATTCTTACACCAGTTCTTGAGCCACTTGTTAGCCTCCCTAATATCCTGCTGCCTTTCTTGTGTGGCTCGTGGTACAGGCAGTATTTCAGAAAATACTACTTTTGAGGTCCTAGCCCTAAGCTTTTGACCTAAATCCCTGAAATCATTTTTAAGGATTCTCCACCTTCCTCTAACTTTGTGATTGGCTCCGATATGGACCATGACTGCTGGATCTTCTCCAGCCCCTCCCAATAATCTGTCAACCCGATCCACAATGTCGAACTCTAGCTCCGGGAAGACAGCACACTGTTCGGCGATAACGATCTTTGTGACAGATCGCCCTATCTGTTCCCCTAATAATGGAGTCCCCCACTACCAACACCTGTCTGGCCTGCCCTGCTCTCCTGGTCCCCTGCTTACTGGAGCCAACATTCCCCTGACTGGCAGAGGAAGTGTCCGGCTGCAGCAGTGCTGTCCCTGAACTGTCATCCCCCTCATCTGCCAACCGTGCAAACTTGTTGGGGTGTGTCAGATCAGGTCTAGCTTCCCTGGCACTCTTCCCTCTACCCTGCTTTCTTACTGTTACCCAGCTAACTACCTCACTCTACTCAGCCCCCTCACTGTCACTTTCCCCCTTATCTGCTCCATAGAGTGCTTGCTCAGTGAGCAGCAAACTCTTTTCCAAATTGTCAGTGGCTTTCAGTGTTGCAACTTGCCTGTTTAGAGACTCGATGTGCGATTCCAAATGGGTAATTTGCTCACATTTTGAACAAACATATACACCCTTGAACGGCTGTTCCAGTACTGCATACATCAGACAAGATGTGCAATGGACTGCACTGTCAATAATGGAAGTCATACTAAATGGGGATTACGCAGGAAAAGAGAAAAAAAATACAATATAGAGCAGTGATAAGATTCTTACTTACTGTGGTCCTCTTACAGTAGTAGGAAGACTAGCTAGAATCAAGCCAACTATATACAAGGAAGATCTAATGAATCTTTGTTCCTTGCTCCTTTTCTTAAACTCCGGTTTCTTTAAACTCCACTCTAGGGCCAATGGAAATCACAGCACCACGACGGCCCCTGCGGGGTGGCCTGCCTCTGCCTGTCATTTTTTTTTTGGATTAGTGGTACTATGCCTGCAAGGTACTGTGCCACCCGGTATGAGTGGTGGGCACTGGCAGTGGGCACACTACAGTCAGTGGAAGTGGGCCTGACACACACTGGCAGGCAACTAACCTTAGATTAAAGGGTAAAAATTAAACGCATTATTTATCGGCAAGCTACTGTGCCACCCGGTATGAGTGGTGGGCACTGGCAGTGGGCACACTTCAGTCTGTGGAAGTGGGCCTGACACACACTTGCAGGCAACTAACCTTAGATTAAAGGGTAAAAATTAAACGCCTTATTTATCGGCAAGCTACTGTGCCACCCGGTATGAGTGGTGGGCACTGGCAGTGGGCAGTCTGTGGAAGTGGGCCTGACACTCACTGGCAGCAGGCAGGCAACTGAAATTAGATTAAAGTGTAAAAATGAAATGCCTTTTTTTTATGCAAAGTCCTGTGCCACACGGTATGAGTGGTGGGCACTGGCAGTGGGCACACTACAGTCAGTGGAAGTGGGCCTGACACACACTGGCAGCAGACAGGCAACTGAATGCAGATTAAAGTGTAAAAATGAAATGCCTTTTTTATGGAAAGTCTTGTGCCACCCGGTATGAGTGGTGGGCACTGACAGTGGGCACACTACAGTCTGTGGAAGTGGGCCTGACACACACTGGCAGCAGGCAGGCAACTGAAATTAGATTAAAGTGTAAAAATTAAATGCCTTTTTTTAATGCAAAGTCCTGTGCCACACGGTATGAGTGGTGGGCACTGGCAGTGGGCACACTACAGTCAGTGAAAGTGGGCCTGACACACACTGGCAGCAGGCAGGCAACTGAAATTAGATTAAAGTGTAAAAATGAAATGCCTTTTTTTATGCAAAGTCCTGTGCCACACGGTATGAGTGGTAGGCACTGGCAGTGGGCACACTACAGTCAGTGGAAGTGGGCCTGACACACACTGGCAACAGGCAGGCAACTGAAATTAGATTAAAGTGTAAAAATGAAATGCCTTTTTTTATGCAAAGTCCTGTGCCACATGGTATGAGTGGTGGGCACTGGCAGTGGGTACACTACAGTCTGTGGGCCTGCAGCCTCTCACACACGGGCAGGACAGGCAACTGCAATGTATATATATGGAGAAAAATAAAATAAAAGCAGACTAATGTAGCAGCCCTAAAAAGGGCTTTTTGGGGTGCTGTGACGCTGTCCTTACAGCAGATGAGTCTGTGGACACAGAACAGTGGCCTAGCTAACGGTTTCCCTATGAATTCATCAGCAGCACAGCAGCAGCTTCACTCTCCATGCTCTCACTAACACACTGCAGCTTCAGACTGAATCTAAAATGGCTGCCGTCTTTATAGGAGGTGGGAAGGTGTGAGAGGGAGGGTGCTGATTGGCTGGAATGTGTCTGCTGACTGTGAGGTACAGGGTCAAAGTTTGCTCAATGATGATGTATAGGGGGCGGACCGAACATCGCATATGTTCGCCCACCGCGGCGAACGCAAACAAGCTATGTTCGCCGGGAACTGTTCGCCGGCGAATAGTTCGTGACATCACTATATACATATGAAAATAGAAAGAAAGATGCTGTGGAGGGTGTCCAGCCAGACTCTTTATGCACCTTACTAAGCTATCTATGGAGGCCTCTGGGGCCCAGCCCTCAGGCTGGGTCTTATTGGCAACAGTCAACTGTACAGACAGTCACAATGCATTACAATACACTAAGGGGGCATTTATAAAGAATCAAGTGTGCCCACACAGCGGTTTATGACCACATGTGGTGTTGCTATATTTAATAGAAAATAAGTAATATATTGTGGGGTCCTTTTTCTCCTGTTATTCATTGTGAAAACGAAAATTCTTTTTATTGTAACAATATAATTTTTCACTTTCACAGCCAAATGTTTCTAAATTCTATGAAATGCCTGTTGTGTCAAAGCATTCACTACACCCCTTAATAAATTCCTTGAAGGGTGTAGTTTCCAAAATGGGATCACTTTTTTGGAGTTTCTACTGTTATGGTACCCCAGGGTCTCTTCAAATGCGATACAGTAACATAGTAACATAGTATATAAGACCGAAAAAAGACATTTGTCCATCCAGTTCGGCCTGTTTCCTACAAGTTGATCCAGAGGAAGGCAAAAAAAAAACTGTGAGGCAGAAGCCAATTTTCCCCACTTAAGGGGAAAAAAATTCCTTCCCGACTCCAATCAGGCAATCAGAATAACTCCCAGGATCAACGACCCATCTCTAGTAGCTGTAGCCTGTAATATTATTACACTCCAGAAATACATCCAGTCCCCTCTTGAATTCCTTTATTGTACTCACCATCACCACGTCCTCAGGCAGAGAGTTCGATAGTTTCACTGCTCTTACAGTAAAGAATCCTTTTCTATGTTTGTGCAAAAACCTTCTTTCCTCCAGATGCAGAGGATGTCCCCTCGTCACAGTCCTGGGGATAAATAGATGATGGTACAGATCTCTGTACTGACCCCTGATATATTTATACATAGTTATTAGATCTCCCCTCAGTCGTCTTTTTTCTAAAGTGAATAACCCTAATTTTGATAACCTTTCAGGGTACTGTAGATCCCTCATTCCAGTTATTACTTTAGTTGCCCTCCTCTGAACCCTCTCCAGCTCTGCTATGTCTGCCTTGTTCACAGGAGCCCAGAACTGTACACAGTACTCCATGTGTTGTCTGACTAGTGATTTGTAAAGTGGTAGGACTATGTTCTCATCACAGCCGTTTATGCCCCTTTTGATGCAACCCATTATATTATTGGCCTTGCCAGTAGCTGCCTGACACTGGTTTCTGTAGCTTAATTTGCTGTTTATTAAAATTCCTAGATCCTTTTCCATGTCAGTGTTACCGAGTGTTTTATAATTTAGTTTGTGGTCGGGGCTTAAACATGAAGGAATGACCCCTACCTACTGGATACCTAAAAGCGGTTAGAATTATGCCGGAACCGCGGCGCTGAAGGGACGTCTGAAGGGGGGCATCCCCTGGTGTGAGATAGTGAAAGTAAGGGTGGGTAGGGTGGGTACACTGGAGACGACGTTCACTGTGGGAGGAAACGCCCGGCCAGATATAGTCATCATCGCCCCTCCCACAAACACAGGCCAATGAATCGGCCTTAACACTTGTGGTCGGGGCTTAAACATGAAGGAATGACCCCTACCTACTGGATACCTAAAAGCGGTTAGAATTATGCCGGAACCGCGGCGCTGAAGGGACGCCTGAAGGGGGCCAAAAAGGACACAAACTCGATCAAAGAGCTTTATCACAACCTCCTATTGCGATTTCGCTGCCAACGAGTGAGCTGCAGCCAGGGTAATGGGAACGGAAGTAGTGAAGCGTACCGAGGCATTGTGGCACCGTAGACGTCCGCTTCGGGAAACTTGTGAAAGAGAATTAGCTCGGGACAGGGCATCGGCAGCTATATTTTGGATTCGGGTACATGAATGTGTGTAATGAATTTGGTGTAGTAACGAGCGAAGCACCTGACACCTAACAAAAGATATCAGTAGGACCAAGCCGTTAATCAAATATCCATGACCGCGACATTGACATTAACATACATCATGTAACCAGCCTATTCCCGACCCCCTGCATGCACAGCCGCCATTATAGGATAAAGTTCAACCAACGCTGAAATCTGTGAAACCCGGGATCAACCAACCTCACTCAGCCACCCATCAGCTAGCCAGTGGGGGCCAAAAAATGGCAGCAAAACCTGAGCTCGACGTGACCTCGGGAAACTAGGAGAATTACTGTATACCTCTGGAATAAAAGAGAAATACTGTACCAATGCCTGAGAAAGTGGTCCCACATGGAAAGTCAGCAATCGCCTGAACATCAAGGCACATATAAACACTTGATCCTGGAGAGATAAACGCAAGAAACCCTTTAATCTTTACCAATGCCACTAATGTGGTATCATGGCGAACTGATGAAATAAGTCGAATACGTATGCGTAAAAAACGTGTGTCAAGCGTAACCCTATTCAGAATCTGGCGCCGAATCCGCAGTGTGGACCAACATCCTAACAGTGCCCCTATACATATGTATATATACACATATACATATAAACTATACACACATATATGTTTTTTTATTTTTTATTTTTTTTTTTTTAAACTAACACTGGAGCCTGAACTCACACTCTGCCCCGCACTTCCAGCTGTGGCCACATAGAGGGCGCCAGAGCCACAACTATGCGTGTCTGTGGAACCCAGCCAGCAGATCAGAGCGAGGGGCAGAGGTGAGTGCATGCCTGAATAGTGTGGGAGGAGAGACTGACTAAAACAGACACCGTGCATGCTATGCACCCCACCTCACTAGTAGCTCTGCATGAGGAAAACATATGACAGACGGCTGCAGAGCAGAGCGAGGGGAAGAGGTGAGTGCACGCCCGAATAGTGCGGGAGGAGAGACTGACTAAAACAGACACCGTGCATGCTATGCACCCCACCTCACTAGTAGCTCTGCATGAAGAAAACACATGACAGCCAGCTGCAGAGCAGAGCTGAATACATGGTCGAGTGGCCCCTGTAAGTGACTCCTGTGACGTGCTTTCCACATAGAGTAATCTCACACTAAAGCTATACTAAGAAGCCTGACATACCCTGACTAGAACACTAGACTCAATGTCCCTTCCCCATAATAAATGTATGTTTTTTTTGTTTTGTTTTTTGACATTTCATTAAAGTCACACACCCTCTATTTATTTTTATTTTTTTAAAACACACACTCTTCCTGAACCTTACTACTCCCCCTTGCTGAGTGAATTCACCTGTGCACCCCCTGGATAGAAACAACATGCTGAAGCCTAATTTGTCTGCCCCTCCCCCCGCCTGTCTAACACCACAGCGGCCTGTGCAATACTTTATCGAGTGGGCACACGCTGTGCCCTGCACCCTACGTGTCATGCCGCGTGGGGAGAAGAGCGTGTCTCCCTGGCAGACCGCTTCGGTGCGGTGCTGCTCCCCCTTACCAAGGGAGCTGACACACCACCGGCCGGACTTAAAGCAACGATGCTGCTGGATGAGGCAGCTACTTATCTGGACCGTAGAAAGTCAGGGCCTGGAACTGCCGTGTAGCGCTGCACCCTTGTTGCTCCCTGAGGAAAGTATGTAGAGCTCCCACACCATACACTGGAGACGACGTTCACTGTGGGAGGAAACGCCCGGCCAGATATAGTCATCATCGCCCCTCCCACAAACACAGGCCAATGAATCGGCATTAACACATGTAATGGTGACTTGCATTATTCCTTCCCATGTGCATAACTTTACATTTGTCAGTGTTAAACTTTATCTGTCATTTCTCTGCCCAAGCCTCCAATCTATCCAGATCCCTCTGTAGCAGAAAACTGTCCTCTTCAGTGTTAATTACTTTACACAGTTTAGTGTCATCTGCAAAAATAGACATTTTATGAGAATAGGGCCCAATACTGACCCCTGAGGTACCCCACTAGCGACAGTGACCCAATCTGAGTATCTACCGTTAATAACCACCCTCTGTTTTCTGTCACTCAGCCAGTTACTTACCCACATACAGACATTTCCTCCCAGTCCGAGCATCCTTATTTTATATACTAACCTTTTATGAGGTACAGTGTCAAATGCTTTGGAGAAGTCCAGATATACGACATCCATTCACCGCTGTCAAGTCTAGAACTTACCTCCTCATAGAAGCTGATTAAATTCATTTGGCATGACCGATAGCTCATGAAGCCATGCTGATATGGTGTTATTTGCTTATTTTCATTGAGATACTCCAAAATAGCATCTCTTAGAAACCCTTCAAACAGTTTACCAACAATAGATGTTAAACTTACTGGCCTATAATTTCCAGGCTCTGTTTTTGGACCCTTTTTGAATATTGGCACCACATTTGCTGTGGAACATTCCCTGTCAGTATAGAGTCCGTAAATATCAGAAATAAAGGTCTGGCTATGACATCACTTAATTGTGTATGGGTGTATGCCTTTCGGTCCTGGTGATTTGTCTATTTTAATCCTTTTAAGTCGCTGTTGTACTTCTTCCTGGGTCAGACAGGGCACTTTTAATGGGGAATTTACTTTTACATTCTGCATTTCATCTGACAGTTTAATTTTCTCAGTGAATATAGTGGAGAAAAAAATATTTTATAGTTTTGCTTTATCCTCGTCGCTCTCTGCAACACCCCCCTCATTACTATGTAGAGGGCTGACTCCTTCAGATTTATATTTTTTACTATTTATATAATTGAAAAACATTTTAGGGTTAGTTTTACTCTCTTTGGCAATTAATCTCTCGGTCTCTAGTTTGGCAAATTTTATTAGTTTTTTACATATTCTATTTTTTTCCTTATAGTTTATCAGTGCTTCCTGGCTCTCCTCCTGTTTAGTGATTTATATGCTTTCTTTTTGGCATTTATTGCTTTCTTTACGGTTCCATTTATCCACATTGGTTTCTTATTGTTCCTTAGCCTTTTATTCCTATAAGGTATTTATCTCTCACAATTAGATGTTACAATGCTTTTAAAAATCTCCCATTTTATGGTTGTATTTTTTTTTTTTGGGAGGACTTTGTCCCAGTTAGCTTAGCTCAGGTGGCTAAATTGTGCTTTTTTGAAGTGTGGTATTTTTGTTCCTCCCTTTAGAAACTCTCGTTTGAAGGATAATTGGAAGGTTATTACTTTATGGTCACTATTTCCCAGGTGTCCCCCAACCTGCACATCTGTTGTTCTATCAGGTCTATTGGTTAATACTAAGTCCAGTATGGCAGTCCCTATAGTGGGGTCCTGAACCAGTTGGGAAAGAGAACCTGTTTCCTTTTTGGGATGTACAGCTTGTGTATAATTGTTTGTACAGATGAACGAGGCACCTTTCAGGTATCTTGAAATTGCACCCACGGTTGATCCAGACTTGTGCAAGTCCAAAATTCTCTTCCTGATATCTTGGCTGATATCTTTGGATTTTCCCATGATGCTACACAAAAAAGCTGTGTGTTTCAGGTGTGCATTTAAATACATCCACAGGTGTGTCTCTAATTAACTTAGATGTTGCCAACAAACCTAACAGAAGCTTCCAAGCATATGACATCATCATATGGGTATTCCATAATTGTTTAAAGGCATAGTAATCTTAGTGTATATAACCTTTTGACATTGCAGAAAGTAATAGAAATGCCTTAAAACATTGTCTCTCTCATTATTCTGGCAGTTGGCAAATAATAATAACAGTGGCTTAGCTATAGGGGTTGCAGCGGTCCCTAGGAGCGATAGAGTAAAGCCCTATTTACAATACCTACTATATACTGTTATCAAGCACTGGTGTAGTGTCCCACATATGTGTGTATGGTCCACTCAAATATTGTAATTTATAGATGTAATTTTGCACTATTCCTTTGTGTGTTTTCTGCCAAATCCATATTTAAGGCTGGTAACACACACTGCACATTTTCACCACTAAAGGTCTCTATCACATCAGTTATATACAGCTCTCACAGGAAGTTAGAGTTAGTTGGGAGTTAAGAGTAGAGTGGAAGAGTTAGAAGGAAGTAGAGGAGGCAGGCTTGTCTCTGTCCTCCTGGGCCTAGCCCAGGGTAACCAATTTATCTCAACCATTGAGTCTGGGATTAGAACTATATGATCCTACACTGTAGATTACTATTTTTGCCATCTGTATGAAAGACAAAGTGATGAGATTGGAAGCCTTACTACATCTGATAAGTAAAGTTCCTGTTTGGTTTAACCACTGCCTCACTGCTCATTCTTCTGCTCCATCTCTTAATTGCACCTTACAACACAGGGACCCAGCCACCCTAAACACCACCATCACCATCAAGGGCACCTCAACTAACATCTGGCTGGTGTACCTTGCAACCGAGAGTGCCCCCGAGGATTTTGTGCTGTCTTCCCATCCACTGCACGGCCGGCTCAGGGAGCAACTGAACTGTGAGTACTACTACACCCACTCGGCATACTGCTCATTTGGCATACACTCGGCATACACTCACAGCACTATTCTCTGTGGTCCGGCTCGTTGCACTGGCAGTTGTGGTCCTTGTGGCACTGTTTTCAGCACTGGATGACACTGCTCCGGGTGCACTAGTCGTGCACCTGCCCCTTTGTCTTTTCCCCGACTCTGTACACTGTGTGGGGTGAGTTCCTGGATCACACAGCTACACACAAGAATGATAGCATAGTGTGTAACCATGGAGATGACCCCGCTCCCTTCCTCCCTCTACTGTCTTCTGCTTCGGGGTTTCTGTAGCTGAGTCAGTAGAGCCGGGACATAATTGCTGAGTGAGCGGAGAGTGTGAGCCAGGAGCGGGGTACGTATGGGGCCAGGGGGGTCAGTGTGCGGGGCTCCCGGGGGAATAGATGAGGCCCGCACTGCACCGGCTTCTGTGTACACTGCTGCTGGTGCCACCATGCCTTGTGCCAACCAAAACAGCCCTGGGCATCAGTGTGCCAGCCCTCTTGTCATGGGTGCACTGGTGATAGCCTTAGAAGTTAGGTGCTGTTCTTTACACTGTACCAGCCACTGACTCCGCTGGAATGCCCATGTATCCCCCTATTATGCTGAATATGGTCATGCCAGCCCACTGGCAGATTCAGGAGAATGCCCCCCCCCCCCCCCCCGAAAATGTAAGGCAGCAGTGTCGGCAGCAGGCCACAGGGAGATGAGCTCTTATGTCCATAGTAATCTGTATCGCCGTCCTCAGGACAGTGATACAAATGGATTCTGTGGAGGGGCAGGGGAGGAAGAGGCATCTCCCCTCCCTGTTCCTCTTATAGGCTGCGGGCCTTGTGCCGGCAGCCTATCAGAGGTTGGGGCAGGAGGCGCGATGATGTCATTCCGCAGTACTGTGCGGGACACAGGCCTGCATCACTGCCATGGAGGTAAGTATAAATGTTTTTTTTATTTTTATATGGGACAATGTTACTGGCACATGATGGGGTGGGAGGGGAGAGAGGCACTTGTTACTGGCACATGATGGGGGGAGGGGAGGAGAGAGACACTTGTTAGTTACACATGATGGAGGGGAGAAGCACTTGTTACTGGCACAATATTGGAGAAGGAGAGGCACTTGTTACTGGCACATGATGGGGGGGAGAGGCACTTGTTACTGGCACATGATGGGGGAGAGGCACTTGTTTCTGGCACATGATGGGGGAGGCACTTGTTACTGGCACATGATTGGGGGGGCATGGAGAGGCACCTGTTACTGGCACATGATTGAGCGGACACTTGATACTGGCACATGGTTGGGGGGGGCAATTGTTACTAGCACATGATTGGGGGGACAAGGAGAGGCATTTGCTACTGACACATGATTGGGGGAGGGCACTTGTTACTGGCATATGATTGGGGGGCCATCTATGGGGGCACATCTTACTGGCACATTATTGGGGCATCTATGGGTGCTCTTCTTACTGGCACATTATTGGGGAGCTCTATGGGGGCATCTACTGAGGCCACAAATAAGGGGTATTTTATATGGGGGGCTCTGTGTGGTACTAGTATTATCACAGGGTTTATCTGTTTCTGCAGTATAGTATTGGGGAGCACAGCGGAACAGTATTGGGGGTAGTAGGATGATTTGTCCACAAGAAGGGAGGATGATGGAAAAGCAGTAAACTAAGATCAATTTTTTTTGCAAACTGCAGAGACGAAACATGGCGGAAAAAATGGTGGTCTGTTCTGAACGTCTGAAAGGAGAAGATGAGGAAAGAGAACATCTACGATACATCAAAGGAGAAGTCACTGGATGTAAGAGGTATGTGGGGCTGTATTATCCTGTATTTCTTAGCAAATAATTTTTATTTGGTTTTCAAAACTTTTATAACATACAATGCACCTAGGTGTATACAATCATCGTTACTTACTTAAGTAATTATTCCATTACTATTTAGTATGATATAAGTTTTCACATGTAGTTGCTAAAATATATGTATATATATATATATATATATATATATATGTATATTGCCAATATCATCAATTATATGTATATATATATATATATATATATATATATATATGTATATTGCCAATATCATCAATGTTATCCTGTATTTCTGTAGTGATGGGAGCAGGGGCGTAACGATCACTGGAAGTGCCCCTCTCGAGACCAGGCTCTGGATCTGCCACTGTGCCAGCCTGAGGTGTACCAGTGAGTGCTGGTTATGCCTGCCTTAGATGCGTCGTTTACAGTATGCCAGCCCCTGACATGTAGCCCCTGATTATGCCGATATACTGTTCCAGCATTAGATGTCATAGGTCTACCTGGGTGATTGTCATGGACTCCAAATACCAATCTTAGATGTGCCATGCCAGCCTCTAACAGTACCAATGTACTGTGCCAAGCTTTGATGTTATAGGTGTACCTTGATGATTTCTGTGCAGTCCAGATGCCAACCTTATGCCATGCCAGCCCCTTGTTATGTTGATAAGCTGGTTAAGCCTTAGATGTTACTGGTGTACCTAGATGATTCCTGCGGAATCCAAAACCATGCCAGCCCTTGAGGATGCTAGTCGTCGCATCCCATCCTGGTTCCATAGAAAACAAAAAGCGGGTTCCTTGAGTATAATCGTGTGCCGCTGTATTTGCCGTTGATGTCAGTATAACACGTCAGTCCTACTGTATAAAACCCATTTGTTTGGTCGTCTGGCGGGCAGGCCACAAGGACCGCCGTGGTGTATAAAATGGAAACGGTATTGAGGGTAAAGGGGGCCCAAACTGAACTCTTGCACAAGGGCCCATGAATAATAATTATGGTAATCCTAATTGACCAAAAACAGGAAAGGTTTATTCTGATTTAATGTAAGATATTGAGAAAAACATGCATATGTGTCTTTTTATATAGTGTATGAAAACTTCTGGTTTCAGTCTGTTTTGGAAATTGTTAAAATGCTTCAAAAAATGCTTCTAAAATTCCAATACTTCTAACATTCTAAAAAATAAAATTTATAAAATGATGTCAAAATAAAGTAGATGTTTAATATTTTATGAGATGCCAGTACCTAACTTAAAAGCAGAGAATGTCAAATTTAGAAAGTAGTGTATTTTTACAAAATTTTCAGGAAATTTCATTTTATTTTATTTTAATAAAGGTAAAACATATAGACTCAGATTTACTACTGGCATGAAGTACAATAAATCGAGAGAAAACCTTCTCAGAATGGCTTAGATAAGTAAAAACATTCCAAAGTTATGACCACATAACTTTGATATCTGTCACAGGTCCGATTTGAAAAATGCGCTCTGTCAGGAAGGTGAAAAATAACTGGAAGGAGTTAAAAGGAAACCTTTTTTAAATACGTAACTCATAGGGAATCATAATCACAGGGGATGATTATGATTATGTATATGCTTGATAATTTGTAGGAATATCACAATGGATAACAGCTATAGACATAACAGAAGAAAGAAGAATATCTATTAGAGACAAAAAAAGAAAATTGGGTAAGAAAATGTCAGAAACAGGTGCAATACAACACAACAAAACTGAAAACTACTGCTCATTTGTTGTATAATTGGTGTTATGTTACAGGAATAGGGCGGATTGAATGCACGTTAAAAGTAATTTAGGATATTAATTCCTAATTTAGTACTGTATGATAGACTATGTCTACCACAAGAACACACAATGTGGTCCATTACAGGATGACATAAGCTATCATCTTCTACGTACATCATTAAAAGCATATTTCTAATAATGCATTAGTACAAATACACAATGTATTTGACCCAGTTATAATCTGGCATCCATTCAACGTGTGATAAATACATGAGGGGACACTTTGTTGAATATATTTATATTGACATCAAAACATGATGCACTGTGTTCTTCAGTGGACAAATAAATGGATAATTATTGACTGTTATAAGAGCATTATTATCTATTTTGGAGCTTGTGATTTGGAAACTTCTGAGGGTTTTTTCATCAGTTAAAATAGCACTAATTCACAAAGTGAATGGTTGGGAAATATTAAAAAAAGGCATCAACAATGGAACATATTTATTGTAGAAGATGAAAAAGGTGTATAACCTCATAGAAGACAAATTACGTGATTTAGACTAAAAAGCCATTTTTTCTTTATTCCGTCACTAACTTTCAGGTTTGAATCCTTACTATAGTTTTAAAACAACAGCAAAGTTGTTCAAGTTGAGAAGTAATTTTACATTTTTATATTTTATATTTCCTATTAATATGTATATCAATGCTTGTGCTTTCTCAGGGACCATGAGGAGTAAGGGAGCCCACACGACCAGTGCCAAATGGTACATCTCAAGCCAGGAGCTTTAGCATGATCAACAGCAGTACTGAGCAACTTACATGTTCTTGCCCTGGCTGCCATGCCTTATCCTTCCTCTCTCCACTGTCTAGCACCTGCAGTGAGAGCGGAAGTGGGACTTATTGTACTTAGCCACTGAGATCTAATGTATGGATCTCTACCAGAACTGGATGATGCACCCACATCCTCACAACGGCTCCTGAGGTCCAACAAACCTAATCTTTACCTCAAAAGATACAAAGTAGAGATGAGCGAAATTCTTAAATTCTGTTTAGTGTCTGATTCGCCGAATTAGTCTAACATATTTAATTTGGGTCTGAACCACTTCTACCCAAATCAAAAGTGCTCTAATTGGCCTTATTCGTTTAGCTCTTATCTTTAGCTTTTTTATTTTATTTTTTTTAACATTTCTCTCTCCCTCCCTCTTTTAAGCTCTTTAATACAATTGCAGCAATAGTGCAGCGAGTTGTAGGTGAGGCATGGAAGGATGGGGGTGGTGGCTGCAGCACGGATGGTGGTTGGAGTACTCATAATGGCTTTGGTCCTCCCTGCGGCCGGTACACTCAGGTCTTGGGATCTCGTGCCTGGTTTTGGTTGGGGTGCTCTTGGTGTTAGTGGTTGTAGTGGTGCAAGGCAGGGTTCCCTGAAGGAGAGACAGATGATGATGCAATACTGCAGTAATGTGCATGCAATGATAAGACAGGCTTTGGAGTCAACAACTGTTATTTACATGGAATAAAGTTCAAAAACAAAACATTCAGCTTTTTCCATGTATGAACAGGCTGATTTTACATTGGCTGTTGTTTCCACAGTTCTAGAGGCTACAAAGGTGGTTGACAGACTTGAATGTTATATCTCTGAGTTAATCTACAAATAATTGTGCTCTGTTCCCAGTTCAGTGGTGGGGTGGCTCTCCTCTATGACATACTAAGTTCTGTTCCTCGCACAGGCTGCTTTACCATCAAGGATACCTTCACTTTTCTTCCTTGGAGGTTGGTTAATGCGCTGTCTCTCAAGATGGCTGGTTAAGCACTTTCCCAGGGCAGCATCTGCTTCCTCACACTTCACTGTCTTCACTGAGTTCTAAGCAATCTTTATGGGGAGGGTATAGTAGCCCCACCTAGCAACTGCAATTCCGATCTGTTAACTCCCCTACAGCCTTTAAGAAACACACAAAAAAGACAGTACTCTATTCATAGTTAACCCTTTTAGCAGTGCAGCACCGCATAGCAGTGGGACATTGCATACCCCACTTCTTTAAAGAAAGCCATCCCTGGTGCCTTTTGCCACTACGGATTCCTGATAACCTGAAAGAGAGGGAGAACATGCATGCATAGATGATACCACAATTCAGTTCTTGGTGTCTTCTTGTTCCCCCTGGAAGGAAACATACTCAAGGCATATTCACAAAACACCAAAAAATTGTCATGGGTGACAAGGGGCGATGGCGCTAAGGTCAGATAACCTGACATAGGAGAGAGTAATCAAACCATATTGGGCACAGTCCTTGACTAATCCATTGTGAGTGCCATGAAGTACGGTATAGCAATGTCACGGCCTTTGGTTAGCACCGTGACATGGTTGCCGTGCATGCTGTTGACAGCGGCAACGTGTTGTGGTTGCAGCATGTATATACCTCCTCCTTACTCCTGGAGCCTTCCCTGTCTGGTGTTGGAGGGGTTAATTTCTAGCTGGTTGGGATGTAGGTGTGTCCTGGGTGTGGCCACTGGGTTTATATTACCTGTTGCTTCCAGGCTGGAGTAAGTGGTACTCCAGCGTTGTTTGGTGTTGGAAATTTGCTTCTTTCCTGGGTGCTGCAGCCCAATCCTTGAGGGCCATCTTGTTTGACATAAATTGTCTTCTTATTTATTCTCCATGTACCCTACCTCTCTTGTTGTATGTTTGGTGTGGGTTTACATTCAGGGTTTGGTGTATGTCTTGTTTGTAGTTATATGTCTGGTCTGTTGGTGTTGTTTGTTCCAGCATGTATGCAAGACGTTTCCCTGTGTATTGTTCCTCCGGAATGGGGCTCCATGGTTTCCTGGAGGTGTGAACCACTAGCCAGTAGCAGTTATTGTTTCACCCAGTCATTTTGGCAGGTAAGTGCTGTTGTTACAGTGTGTGTTGTTAGGGCTGGGTGCTGGCCTGCCAATCTGGGTTTTGCTACTGTCTGCTTTCACTGTTGCTAGGCCTGTGTGAGACTCTGGTTCATCCGTGTCCTGGATGAACCAGTTGTTTCTTATTCCTGACTTCCATATTGCAGGGACCGTTAGGGTCAGTAGGATCCAGGTTACAGAGTATGAGCCCCCTACCATTGAGGCGGGCTCATACAGTCAGGAGGTTAGGGATAGGTTGAGAGTGCACAAAACAACTGAAAGGTGGCATGAAGCAGGATGTGCTCAACCCAAAAATGCAGTCGTGCATATATATACAGGGGAGCAGATCCTGCACTTGTGGCCCGTTGCTAATGGCGATCCCCAGCAAAAATGCATACAGTGGAGGATGCCCGCAGCGGACCACAAGTACCACAATAGACATCCTACACAAGATGAAAATTGTGTGGATGTGATAAACAATATAACAATATAGCAATAACAAATGACTAAACAGGTGCACACTGTGGTCTTACTAAGCCCTCAAACTGATGTTAAAATTGAGAGATTAGTCAACATGTCCTGCAGTGGAGGACATGTTTTAAGCCCGAGCACCACGCCAAGGTTTCTCAAGTAGCTCGGGACCTAGCACTCACCTACCTGTGCCATATGGGCAATACCAGGGGCCAACTCCCATGTAAATGTAGCCTGTTTTCCATCCACAGGCTTTATTTAGGTGAACCTGTGAGGCCTGGGCCATATCAGCTGGTCTTGGGTGGGGCTCACAGCCTTCTCCCTTATCCCTGTGTAGGCATGGTTACATGCTGGAGGTTACTGAGGAGTCTGCTGCGAGTCGGCCTAATACATTCCTGTAACTTTGCCCACTGGCCCCTGATATTGCCCATATGGCACACGTAGGTGAGTGTTAAGTCCCGAGCTACTTGAGAAACCTTGGCGTGGTGCTCGGGCTTAAGACATGTCCTCCACTGCAGGACATGTTGACTAATCTCTCAATTTTAACATCAGTTTGAAGGCTTAGTAAGACCGCAGTGTGCACCTGTTTAGTCATTTGTTATTGCTATATTGTTATATTGTTTATCACATCCACACAATTGCCATCTTGTGTAAGATGTCTATTGTGGTACTTGTGGTCCGCTGCGGGCATCCTCCACTGTATGCATTTTTGCTGGGATTTGCCATTAGCAACGGACCACAAGTGCAGGATCTGCTCCCCTGTATATATATGCACGACTGCATTTTTGGGTTGAGCACATCCTGCTTCATGCCACCTTTCAGTTGTTTTGTGTATATATAATTGTTTGGAGGTGTATAAACTCCCATGTAAATGTAGCCTGTTTTCCATCCACAGGCTATATTTAGGTGCACCTGTGAGGCCTGGGCCATATCAGCCGGTCTTGGGTGGGGCTCACAGCCTTCTCCCTCCTCCCATTGTAGGCATGGTTACATGCTGGAGGTAACTGAGGAGTCTGCTGCGAGTCGGCCTAATACATTCCTGTAATTTTGCCCACTGACCCCTGGTATTGCCCATATGGCACAGGTAGGTGAGTGTTAGGTCCCGAGCTAATTGAGATACCTTGGCGTGGTGCTCGGGCTTAAGACATGTCCTCCACTGCAGGACATGTTGACTAATCTCTCAATTTTAACATCAGTTTGAGGGCTTAGTAAGACCGCAGTGTGCACCTGTTTAGTCATTTGTTATTGCTATAGGTTGAGAGTGGCATAGGCAGGTGTCCTGCTCCCCTTTTCCTAGTGTCCTGGCTCAGTTGCTTTTACCAATTCCTTTTATTGTACGGTGGGGAGTTTTCCATCACTCCCCATCGTGACAAGCAACAAAGATAATAAGGCAACATTTGTGCCAGTAGCAGCAAATTCCTGGGTGTACAATCCAGCTTAGGGGGTGCAGCAATCCACTTTTGGACCCAAGTTACACATTATTAAATCACATAGGGCTTAGGTGAGGAAGTCCATTTCTGGGCACATGGCTTAATGGTTGCATGTACAGTACCCCAGAAGAACAACTGCAAAGGGTTAATTACTAATAACAGAGTTAATGTCTAATTGTTAAGTTAAATGTGATTTATTATGTTTGTGTACTTAATAACACTGACGTTAATATCTTGGCACATTGTGTTAGTTTGTCAGGGAGATGGACTTGGTACGCCCCCTAGTTAGTTAGTCAGTCTAAATGCTCTTTTGCATGGGCCAATTTTACAGGTGATTGTCGGGAAGTAATTATTCCTTCCTGCTCATCAGCCAAGGAGACCGTCTCACATTAACATGCACTGATCACCTCCATAGTATGTATAGGAGTGATCGCTTTACACAGAATGATCTGCTGCCTTTAAACATTGTTTTTTGTGACTACAAGGCAGGCATAGCAGAGCTGGAGAGGGTTCAGAGGAGGGCAACTAAAGTAATAACTGGAATGGGGCAACTACAATACCCTGAAAGGTTATCAAAATTAGGGTTATTCACTTTAGAAAAAAGACGACTGAGGGGAGATCTAATAACTATGTATACATATATCAGGGGTCAGTACAGAGATCTGTCCCATCATCTATTTATCCCCAGGACTGTGACTGTGACGTATTTCTGGAGTGTAATAATATTACAGGCTACAGCTACTAGAGAGGGGTCGTTGATCCAGGGAGTTATTCTGATTGCCTGATTGGAGTCGGGAAGGAATTTTTTTCCCCTTAAGTGGGGAAAATTGGCTTCTGCCTCACAGCGGTTTTTCTGCCTTCCTCTGGATCAACTTGTAGGAAACAGGCCCAACTGGATGGACAAATGTCTTTTTTCGGTCTTATATACTATGTTACTATGAATGATGCAATTACCTGATGAACAAGTGTCTCTCTTGTTCGTTTGGTAATCGGCGGTACCTTTGCACCGCCAGATAACCGTTAATGAACATTCCTATGAACGCTCATTAGTAGAGATGAACTAATCGAAGTTAACGAAGTGGAATTTCATCCGAATTTAAGGGAAAAATTAGATTTGTCCCGAAGTTGAATTTCCTTGCTCTTCGTGGTAATCATATTTTTTCCTAAAATACTGCTGCACATGTTAGAACATGGAGCTAAGAACTCTGGAAACGAGGGATCACCCACAATGCCATTATTGCAGCCAATCAGCAGCCAGCCAGCCAGCCCCTGTGATGTCACAACCCTATAAATATCCTCAGACATCTTGATTTCTGCAATTTTCGAGTGTACTTAGTGCAGGGAAAGACGTGACAGGCGTGAAGGACAGTGTTAGAAAATACTTTATTCTGCAAAAAAAACATTGAGAAGTTCAGGGAAAGATCATTCAAAGTTTAGGGAAACGGGAAACGATAGGGAGGCATTATACACAATATGGGGAGAGAACAGGGACCAATAAGGGAGTATAAAGCCTACAGTAGGTCATAAAAGCGATTACTAATACACCTTGCTGCACTAATTGGGGATCCAAATTGCTCTAATACTATTGCTTTTAGGTTGTTTGCACTATATGATAGCGCAGTAATTCCAGAAAACCTTGCTTGTTATTGGGGTGAAAGTGCAGTGTGATACAACCAGTTTTGAGGTGTATTAATTGGAAATATAAGTATGTATTATTAGCTTTTCTGCATTGAAATTACATAGTGATACAGCCATTTTTGGGGCGCATTAATAGGAAATATAAGTATGTCTTATTAGTAGTGTTGAGCGAACAGTTCGAGCATAGTTCGGGTTCGTACTGAATTTTGGGGTGTTCGGGACACGCACCAGAACATTTTCAAAAAAGTTTGGGTTCGAGTCCCTTGTTCGTCGATTTCTTCCCGCTTGCTGAAGGGCTGCACAGCAGCCAATCAGCTAGCGTTTTACTTCTTGCCCTAAGAAGCCATCACAGCCTTACCTACTAATGGCATGGCTGTGATTGGCCAACTGCAGCATGTGACCCAGCCTCTATTTAAGCTGGAGTCACGTAGCGCCGCACGTCACACTGCTCGAGAGGACACAGCTTCTGTGAGGACGAGATTAGGCAGGGAAAAGTCAGCAAAAAACCCTAATAAAGTGATCGATCTACAACTGTAAATCATTCAACTTCTGCTAGTTAATTGCTCACTGGTTTTAGGCTGCACAGAGCGTTTTTCTGTCAATTTGATTCGGCGGCCATTATGTGTCTTGTGGTGCACCAGCACAAGCTGCCACCAAGTCCATCAATCCATCAATACTATTTTTTTTTTTGCTATTGTCACCCCTAGAAACTCCGGATAGAAATTTCTATATTGTATTAAGGGGTTAAATTCAATTGCCAAAATAGCAATCCCCTAAATCTGGTATTCCAGCTGTGGCTAGCCAAGTGTAATACTGTCTGCTGTCTGGCAAAGGATAGATTTTTTTCTGTGGTGAAATTCAATTGCCAAAATAGCAATCCCCTAAATCTGGTGTCCCAGCAGTGGCTGGCAAAGTATAATAGTGTCCGGCAAAGGATATATTTTGTTCTGGGGTGAAATTCAATAGCCAAAATAGCAATATCATAAATCAGTGGATTCAGCTTTGGCTGGCCAAGTTTAATAGTGTCCGGCAAAGGATATATTGTGTTCTGGGCTAAAATTCAATTGCCAAAATAGCAATACCATAAATTAGTGGTTTCAGCTGTGGATGGCCAAGTTTAATAGTGTACGGCAAAGGATATATTTTTTTCTGGGGTGAAATTCAATTGCCAAAATAGCAATACAGTAAATCTGGTGTTCCAGCTGTGACTGGACAAGTTTCATAGTGTCCGTCATAGGATATATTATTTTCTGCGGTGAAATTCAGTTGCAAAAATAGAAATACCGTAAATCTGGTGTCCCAGCAATGGCTGGCCAAATTTAATATTGTCCGTCAAAGAATTTATTATTTTCTGCGGTGAAATTCAGTTGCAAAAATAGAAATACAGTAAAACTGTTGTTCCAGCTGTTGCAGGCTTCGCTTAAATCTGTCTGTAAAAGAGTATAATTTTTTCTAGGGTGAAATTAAATTGCCAAAATAGCAATACCCTGAATCATGTGTTCCAGCTGTTGCAGGCCTAGTTTAAATCTGTCCGTAAAAGGGTATATTTTTTTCTGGGGTGAAATTTAATTGCCAAAATAGCAATACCCTGAATTTGGTGTTCCAGCTGTTGCAGGCCTAGTTTAAATCTGTCCTTAAAAGGGTATATTTTTTCTGGGGTGAAATGTAATTGCCAAAATAGCAATACCCTGAATTTGGTGTTCCAGCTGTGACTGGACAAGTTTAATAGTATCCGTCAAAGGATAGATTTTGTTCTGGGGTGACATGTAATTGCCAAAATAGCAATACCCTGAATCTGGTGTTCCAGCTGTGATTGGACAATTTCCCTAATGTCCGTCAAAGGATATATTATTTTCTGGTGTGAAAGTCAGTAGCAAAAATAGAAATACAGTAAATCTGGTGTCCCAGCAGTGGCTGGCCAAGTTTAATAGTGTACGGCAAAGGATATATATTTTTTTATGGGGTGAAACTCAATTGCCAAAATAGCAATACCGTAAATCTGGTGTCCCAGCAGTGGCTGGCCAAGTTTAATAGTGTACGGCAAAGGATATATATTTTTTATGGAGTGAAACTCAATTGCCAAAATAGCAATACCGTAAATCTGGTGTCCCAGCAGTGGCTGGCAAAGTTTAATAGTGTACGGCAAAGGATAGATAATTTTCTGGGGTGAAATTCAATTGCCAAAATAGCAATACCATAAATCAGTGGTTTCAGCTGTGGCTGGCCAAGATTAATAGTGTCCGGCAAAGGATATATTATTTTCTGCAGTGAAATTCAGTTGCAAAAACAGAAATACAGTAAAACTGTTGTTCCAGCAGTTGCAGGCCTCGTTTAAATCTGTCCGTAAAAAAGTATATTTTTTCTGGGGTGAAATTTAATTGCCAAAATAGCAATACCCTGAATCTGGTGTTCCAGCTGTTGCAGGTCTAGTTTAAATCTGTCCGTAAAAGAGAATATTTTTTTCTAGAGTGAAATTTAATTGCCAAAATAGCAATACCCTGAATCTGGTGTTCCAGCTGTGACTGGACAATTTCCCTACTGTCCGACAAAGAATATATTATTTTCTGGGGTGAAAGTCAGTAGCAAAGATAGAAATACAGTAAATCAGGTGTCCCAGCAGTGGCTGGCCAAGTTTAATAGTGTACGGCAAAGGATATATTTTTTTCTGTGGTGAAATTCAATTGCCAAAATAGCAATACTATAAATCAGTGGTTTTAGCTGTGGCTGGCCAAGTTTAATAGTGTACGGCAAAGGATGTATTTTTTTTCTGGGGTGAAATTCAATTGCCAAAATAAAAATACCCTGAATCTGGTGTTCAAGCTGTTGCAGGCCTAGTTTAAATCTGTCCGTAAAAGGGTATATTACACTCAAGGTGAATATACAAGTGCTGAGAGGGACATCCTCATTAACTTCACATGCTACCGTGCATCTCCCATTGTATTTCTGTCCGTTAAAGGGTATATTACACAAAGTGTTAAAATGCAATTGCTGAAGGCAAAATCCTACATATTTTTTCACATGCTACTGTGCATGTCCAAGTGTAAATCTGTCCATAAAAGGACTCCTTTCATCCAGGGCCAAAATACTAGGCCTACAATTGATATTCCCCTAAATCAGTGGTTACTGCTGTGCCTGGATTAGTGTAATATGTGTGGTAAGGTGCAAGGTGTCATATGCGATGGCAGGTACGTGTCACCGAGGTTGCTGGCCTCGGTGAGGTGAGAGCCGGGTTTTTGTCTGCAGCAGCTAGTGCTGTTTGACTCTGTTAAATAGCATGGCTGCAAAGCCGATCCGGGCCGGCTCTTACTGGGAGCAGCTAAAGAGTAGGGTGGGTGGCTGCTCCCCACGGTCCAGTCCGAGTTTTGGGCTGGGTATAAAACACAGCCATCAGCTGTGTCTGGTGTGATTATCCTGGAGCCTGCTAACAGGGCTGAGGAGTTCTCTGGGCTGGAGGACGGAGCTCAGCAAGGTGGTGTTTCCCTGCAACCTGAAGGAGGAATCGCCTGCGGCTGAGCCAACTGCTAGGTGTGAACCCGCACCTAAACCACCCACGGTGACTGGACCCTGTGTTGGCCTGTTTTTGGTTCTGCCACATGATTTCTGTTGTGTGTGAACTGTCACCAAGAGACTGTTTTCATTTCTGGTGTGCAAGTGTGAATAAAACACTGTTTGATGCACAATCTGGACTCCTTGTTTTGCCTCTAAACTGCACCCGCACCGCTGTCTACCAGAGCGACTCCCCACATTTGGTGTCGGATGCGGGCATGCGCAGTGAGGCTGGCGTGAACGCCGAACTTTGTTTTTGCTGAGCAAAAGTGAATGTCCTATATTAAGCCGGCAAAGTTGCAGCCTGTGATCCCCGACAAAATGGAGGCGGCTGTGAAAGCCCTCATAGAGGCTAACGTGCAGCAGCGGGAGACCAACCAGCTACTGCTACAGCACGTGATGGCGTTGCAAGCGGCAGGAGTGTCCCACCGCGTCCACGATGCCCGGAAAGCTGTCCGTGCCGCGATCCCTAAGATGACCCCTCGGATGATGTTGAGACCTATCTGGCGGTGTTCGAGAAGGTGGCCGTGAGGGAGAAATTACCCCGAGAACAGTGGGCAGAGGTCGTCGCTCCGTTCCTGGCGTCTGGACCCCAGCAAGTATTTTTGACCTCCCAGGTGACCAAGCAGCTGACTACCCGACTGTGAAAGGTGAGATCCTGGCAAGACTGGGGGTGAATGTTTTGGTCCGGGCCCAGCGGGTGCATCAGTGGGAGTTTAACCCGGCTGAACCCGCCAGGCCACAATACTATGACTTGCTACAACGGTTGCAAAAATGGCTGCAGCCAGACATACTGACTCCCACTGCTATGCTCGACCGTCTGTTAGCCGATGTCTTCTGGAGGGCTTTGCCTTACCCTCTACAGCACTGGATCGGCCAGGTATCGCCCACCAATGCCCTGGAGATGGTCGACCTGGTGGAGCGGTACGAGGCCACCAGAAACTTGCAGGGGAGTCTTGCTGGGAAGGGGTCAGTCAAACCCCGGAGGCCTCTGCCCCAGTTCCGACGTCCGGCGACAGAGCGGCCTGCACGGAATATACCCCCTGCGAGTCCGCCTCCCGTGGTATGCTGGAGGTGTCAGGAGCCAGGCCACATCAGGGCCGACTGTCCGCATCGTGATGAGCCGATGGAGGTGAACTACGGGGGTCGCCACTCCTTGTATGCACGGAAGCTGTGCGCAACTGGCACCCGTGAGGTGCAAGACCATAACCACCTGTGTCAGGTAGAGGTGCGAGATTCGCTGGCGGTGGCTCTGCTGGACTCCGGGAGTTTAGTCTCCCTGGTAAGGGCTGCCCTTGTACGGCCTGCGGAGTATACTGGCCGTAAAGTCGAGGTCCTGTGCATCCACGGAGACCTGAAAGACTACCCCACTGCACTAGTGACTTTGTCCACAGCGGCTGGTAGGTGGACCCACGAGGTGGCTGTCGCTACTAAACTCCCACACGAACTAATACTTGGGAGGGACTTCCCGGTTTTCCGGCGCTGTGGCCGGCAATAAAGGTATCTGAGGGACCCGAGACAGGGGTGACCCTAGTAGAGTGGCCTGATACCGCTGGAAGGCCAGAACCCTGGGAGCCCGAGTCTGAAGGGCCGGCGGTAGGGGTGACCACTGCTCCAGCGGTAGAGGGGAGACAACCCCACTGAGTGTAATGGTGGGAGACACGGAGGACTTGCCACTGGGACCTGAGTTGGCAGACCTCAATGTCTCCGGGAAAATTTTGGGACCGCACAACACTGGGACCAAACCCTAACCAGGGCCTGGGAGAATGTGCTGGAAATTGATGGTAAACCCCAGAAACCAGGGGCTGAATTAATGTTCCCACGATTTATTGTTCTACAGGATATGTTGTATCGGGTGAACCAAGTCCGAGGTGAACCTGTTGAACAGTTGGTGGTGCCCACAGCGTATCGCAAGCTTGTCATGGAGCTTGCCCACCAACATGTTCTTGGGGACACCTGGGGTGGCAGAAAACCCAGGACCGCATACTGCAGCGGTTTTATTGGCCCAGTGTGTTCAAGGAGGTAGAAAATTATTGTAAGTCCTGTCCAACCTGTCAGATAACTAGCCCCCAGCCTCATTTCCGTAGTCCTCTGGTACCTCTGCCAATTATTGAAGTACCGTTTGAGAGAATCGCTATGGATTTAATTGGGCCTGTACCAAAGTCTGCCAGGGGCCACCAACACATTCTGGTAGTTCTCGACTATGCCACTCGGTATCCGGAGGCGGTGCCTCTGCGACATACCTCAGCTAGGCTCATTGCCAAAGAGTTAATGGAGATGTTTTCCCGTGTGGGCCTGCCAAAAGAGGTTCTGACAGACCAAGGGACCCCTTTATGTCCAAAGTAATGAAGGAACTGTGTAAATTGTTGCGTATAAAGCAGTTACGGACGTCCGTTTACCATCCGCAAACAGACGGTCTTGTTGAGAGGTTTAACCAAACTCTAAAAAATATGTTAAAGAGGGTGGTGTCTAGAGATGGGAAGGACTGGGACCTGCTTCTGCCCTATCTCATGTTCGCAGTGCGAGAGGTACCCCAGGCCTCTACTGGGTTCTCGCCCTTCGAACTGCTTTATGGCAGACACCCTCGGGGCCTGTTGGATATCGCCAAGGAAGCATGGGAACAACAGCCTGTCCCCCACAAAAGTGTCATTGAGTATGTCACCCAGATGCAGGAACGGATAGAAAGGGTGTTGCCGCTGGTCCGGGAGCATATGGAGGCAGCGCAACAAGCCCAGAGTAGGGTGTATAATCGTCAGGCTCGGGTACGGGGCTTCCATCCGGGAGATCGGGTTTTGGTTCTGGTACCCACCCTTGACAGCAAGTTCCTAGCTAGGTGGCAGGGCCCCTATGAGGTGATCGAGAAGGTAGGGAAGTAAATTACAAAGTACACCAGCCAGGGCGGCGCAAGCCGAGCAGGTGTACCACGTGAATTTACTTAAGCCGTGGAAAGATAGGGACACAGCCGACGACCACAGCCCCCGGCCAGGGCTTCTAGGTGAAAAGGGTCCAGCCCCACAGTTCGAGGCCTGTGAAGCAGTAACCACGGTAAAATTGCAGACAGCCTGTCTTCCAAACAAGTTCAGGAAGTCAGGGAGTTCATCAGTCGGAACACGGATGTGTTCTCGGACCTCCTGGCCGCACGTCTCTCATCCAACATGACATCGTCACTGAGCCTCAGGCCAAGATCCGGTTAAAACCATACCGGGTACCCGAGGCTCGGCGACGGGCCATCGCGGAGGAAGTACAGTTAATGTTGAAGCTCGATGTCATTGAGGAGTCGAAAAGTGAGTGGGCCAGTCCCATAGTCCTAATACCCAAGCCGGATGGGACGTTGCGGTTCTGCAACGACTTTCGCAAGTTAAATGAAGTATCCAAGTTTGACGCGTATCCCATGCCCCGAGTAGACGAGCTGGTTGAAAGTTTAGGACAAGCCCGTTATTTTTCTGTGCTGGACCTCACTAAAGGGTACTGGCAGGTACCCTTAACGGAGTCGGCTAAGGAAAAACCGCATTTGTTACCCCGCAGGGCCTGTATCACTACAAGGTGTTACCCTTTGGCCTGCATGGCGCCCCGCCACTTTCCAAAGGTTAATGGACATAGTGCTGCGACCACATCGTCGGTACGCCTCGGCCTACTTAGATGATGTAGTCATCCACAGCACCGACTGGGAAAGCCATTTACCCAAGGTGCAGGCGGTAGTGGATGCCCTGAGGAAAGTCGGACTGACCGCTAACCCAAAGAAGTGCTCCATAGGGTTAGAGGAGACAAAAATATCTGGGATATGTAATTGGGCGGGAGTCATCAAACCTCAGGTAACTAAGGTAGAGGCCATTCGTAACTGGCCCCGACCGGTCACCACCAGGCAGGTAAAGTCGTTCCTGGGGATTGTAGGTTACTACATGAGGTTTGTGCCCCACTTTGCCACAATAGCAGCGCCATTGACAGACCTGTTGAAGGGCGAAAGTCTGGGAGGGTTAGCTGGAGTGAGAAGGCGGAGGAGGCTTTCTCCGCGTTGAAGTCGGCCCTGTGTGGGTCCCCGGTTTTGGTGACACCCGACTTCAACAAGGAGTTTGTCGTACAGACCGACGCCTCGGAGGTAGGCCTCGGTGCGGTACTGTCGCAGGAGGTCAACGGGGAAGAACATCCCGTTGTCTTCCTGAGCCGTAAGCTCAGTCCCGCCGAGTCCAGATATAGTATAGTGGAGAGGGAGTGCCTGGCTATCAAGTGGGCACTCGAATCTCTCCGCTACTACCTGTTAGGGAGGAGGTTCCGTCTGGTGACCGACCATTCCCCCTCAAATGGATGAGTCAGGCCAAGGAGAGGAATGCTCGGGTCACCAGGTGGTTCCTATCTCTTCAAAATTTCAAGTTCTCCGTGGAACACAGGGCAGGCCGCTTGCAGGGCAACGCAGATGCCCTGTCCCGCGTCCACTGCCTCACGTGTGTTCACCCCTCAGGGTTGAACAAAGGGGGGTATGTGGTAAGGTGCAAGGTGTCATATGCGATGGCAGGTACGTGTCACCGAGGTTGCTGGCCTCGGTGAGGTGAGAGCCGGGTTTTTGTCTGCAGCAGCTAGTGCTGTTTGACTCTGTTAAATAGCATGGCTGCAAAGCCGATCCGGGCCGGCTCTTACTGGGAGCAGCTAAAGAGTAGGGTGGGTGGCTGCTCCCCACGGTCCAGTCCGAGTTTTGGGCTGGGTATAAAACACAGCCATCAGCTGTGTCTGGTGTGATTATCCTGGAGCCTGCTAACAGGGCTGAGGAGTTCTCTGGGCTGGAGGACGGAGCTCAGCAAGGTGGTGTTTCCCTGCAACCTGAAGGAGGAATCGCCTGCGGCTGAGCCGACTGCTAGGTGTGAACCCGCACCTAAACCACCCAAGGTGACTGGACCCTGTGTTGGCCTGTTTTTGGTTCTGCCACATGATTTCTGTTGTGTGTGAACTGTCACCAAGAGACTGTTTTCATTTCTGGTGTGCAAGTGTGAATAAAACACTGTTTGATGCACAATCTGGACTCCTTGTTTTGCCTCTAAACTGCACCCGCACCGCTGTCTACCAGAGCGACTCCCCACATATGCTACATAAATAAATAGGCAGATAGTGTTAGGTGCCTGTAAAAAAGGCCTGAATTTGAAATCAATACATTGGGCCAAATTTTTTTTTTCTTATTGTGGTGCTTAGTGAACGGTAAGAATGAGGAAAAAATCTAGTAAGGGATGCGGATGCGGTCATGGTGGTGTTAGTGGACCCTCTGGTGCTTGGAGAGGACGTGGCCGTTCTGCCACAGCCACACGTTCTAGTGAACCAACTACCTCAGGTTCCAGTATCTGCCAGAATTTACAGCGGCATTCGGTGGGGCCTAATGCCGTTCTAAGGATTGTAAGGCCTGAGCAAGTACAGGCGCTAGTCAATTGGGTGGCCGACAGTGGATCCAGCACGTTTACAACATTATCTCCCACCCAGTCTTATGCAGAAAGCGCACAGGTGGTGCATGAAAACCAAGCCCATCAGTCTGTCACATCACCCCCATGCATATCAGGGAAACTGTCAGAGCCTCAAGTTATGCAGCAGTCTCTTATGCTGTTTGAAGACTTTGCTGGCAGGGTTTTCCAAGGGAATCCACCTAGCCCTTCCCCAGTGGTGGAAGACATAGAATGCACTGATGCACAACCACTTATGTTTCCTGATGATGAGGACATGGTAATACCACCTCATCGGAGTCCGCACATCTCTGATGATGACGAAACACAGGTGCTAACTGCAGGAGGTCAGGGAGGAAGACTGTGTGGAAGACGATGCAGGGGACGATGAGGTCCTAGACTCCATATGTAATGAAGGTCGTGCCACTGACTTTCATAGTTCAGAGGAAGAGGCAGTGGTGAGACCGAGCCAACAGGGTAGCAAAAGCAGGAGAAGGGGGCAAAAGAAGAACAGCCGCCTCCAAGAGAGTCCGCCTGCTACTGGCCACCGCCACCAGCGACCGAGCACCCCAAAGGCAGCTTCAAGGAGTTCCCTGGCATGGCACTTCTTTAAACAATGTGCTGACGACAAGACCCGAGTGGTTTGCACGCTGTGCCATCAGAGCCTGAAGCGAGGCATTAACGTTCTGAATCTTAGCACAACCTGCATGACCAGGCATCTACATGCAAAGCATGAACTGCAGTGGAGTAAACACCTTAAAAACAAGGAACTCACTCAGGCTCCCTCTGCTCCCTCTTCTGCTGCTGCCTCGTCCTCTTCCTCCGCCTCGGGAGGAATGTTGGCCCACCAAACAGAGGATGTGCCACCGACACCACCACCTGCGTCACCAAGCATCTCCACCATGTCACACGGCAGCGTTCAGTTCTCCATCTCACAAACGTTGGAGAGAAAGCGTAAATTAGCACTTTATGCCTTGGAAGGGCTGGCCTGCCTGGCGGCCAGCATTTTGTCTGAACGTGTATTCAGCATGGCAGTGGGCGTCATTACTGACAAACGCAGCCGCCTGTCCACAGCCAACGTGGACAAGCTGACGTTCATAAAAATGAACCAGGCATGGATCCCACAGGACCTGTCCCTCCCTTGTGCAGAATAGACATTTATAACTGCCTCCCCCTCAACCATGTATTCTTGTACTCCGGGGCACTTCTTTATTGAATCCTCATATTTTTAACTTTACCATGATCTTGTGGTGCAACCCAATGTTGAATGAACCTCTCCTCAATCTGGGCGCCAGGGGCTAAATAACTGAAAGTGGCCTGTTACAATGGTGGGTGACATGAAGCCTGAACCTCTGCCATGCGACCTCTCTCCTCTGTCTGGGTGCCGTGGGCTAAATATCTGCAAGTGGCCTTCTCCAGTGGTGGGTGATATGATGCCTTATTCCTTGCTGTGGGACCTCTCTCCTCTGTCTGGGTGCTGGGGCCTAAATAACTCAAAGTGGCCTTCTCCAGTGGTGGGTGATGTGATGCCTTATTCCTTGCTGTGGGACCTCTCTCCTCTGTCTGTGTGCTGGGGCCTAAATAACTGAAAGTGGCCTTCTCCAGTGGTGGGTGATATGACGCCTGATTCTCTGATGTGGGACCTCTCTCCTCTGTCTGGGTGCTGGGGCCTAAATAACTGAAAGTGGCCTTCTCCAGTGGTGGGTGATATGACGCCTGATTCTCTGCTGTGGGACCTCTCTCCTCTGTCTGGGTGCTGGGGCCTAAATAACTCAAAGTGGCCTTCTCTAATGGTGGGTTATTTGACGTCTGATTCTCTGCTGTGGGACCTCTCTCCTCTGTCTGGGTGCTGGGGCCTAAATAACTCAAAGTGGCCTTCTCCAGTGGTGAGTGAAATGACGCCTGATTCTCTGCTATGGGACCTCTCTCCAATTGATATTGCTTAATTTTTATTTATTTTATTTTAATTCATTTCCCTATCCACATTTGTTTGCAGGGCATTTACCTATATTTTGCTGTATTTTGCAGCCCTCTAGCCCATTCCTGGACTATTTTACAACCTTTTTAGTGCCCAAAAGTTTGAGTCCCCATTGACTTCAATAGGGTTCGGAATGAAGTTCGGGTCGAGTTCGGATCCCGAACCCGAACATTTTCGGGAAGTTCGGCCGAACTTCTCGAACCTGAACATCCAGGTGTTCGCTCAACTCTACTTATTAGTCGTTCTGTGTTGAATTTACATTGTGATACAGACATTTGTGAGGTTTATTTTTAGGAAATATAAGTATGTCTTATTAGCCATTGTGATACAGCCAGTTTTGGGGTGTATTAATTTACTTTTTAATTAAATTTAATTATTTAACTTTACAGTATGTCAGACAGACAAGTGACCGGCTCTTCAAATGGAATGGGCAGTGGCCAAAATGTTTCTGGTGCAGGCAGAAGTAGCAGCAGAAGAGGGGGGAAGGGGTGGCAGCAGGAGTCTCAGTGTTATCTAGCAGTCGTGTCTTGACTAGCAACCCAGAGGTGCTTGAATGGTTAACTCTGTCTTCGAGTTCATCGCAAGTGACATCAGACACCCCCAGCCAAGAGTCGGGGGGTTCCTCTGACACGATGCTTACCAGGCCCTGTGCCCCCACCTGTCCTGAACCTGCATGTCATTTTCAGTTCCCTAAGTTTGAGAAGTATTATATAACGTAGCCTCGGCTACACTTTTTAGTGAGGACAAGCTTCTGGAGGACATTCAGCCGCTACTGCCCAGCCAAGATCTAAAGGAGAGATCCACCGCTTCCACCGGTAGCCGGGCAAGCAGTGATTGCATGGGAGCTGGTGTTGCGAGCAGTCAGGCTCCTGGTCCTGAGACCGTTGAGGGAGACATCAGTGACATGCAGACAGTAGTGGATGATGATGTAGCCGATTGCATTTGGGAACCAAGTGAAGAAGGGGCTTCATCATCATCAGGAGAAGAGGGTGGCAGCTTGCATGTAAGGCAGCTGCTGAGCCAGTAGGGTGGTAGCGTGGCTGTGATTTAGAAGGGTGGCAGCAGTGCGAGGTCGGGATCCAAACGTGCCCTGATTAGACCGACCACCTTGCAGGAGCCTACCTGCCTGGAAAGTAGTGTTGCAGGGGTTCAAGGAGGCAGTGGTAGCAGGCAGTCAGCACAGATTGTTGGGGGGGAAATGCCATACTCGGCGGTTTTTTATCAAGCTGCTGAAGTAGGTCAACATGGCCATTTGCCAAATCTGTGGGCAGAAGGTGAAGCCTGGTCAGGGTGCCAATGTTGGCACCATGGCCCTGTGTCAACACATGCAACGTCACCATAAAGTGGCCTGGGAGAACCGTGGTTCCGATGTAGTTGGCATGGCCCAGGAGCAGGCCCTGTGCCCTCACCTGTCCTCTACCTGCCTCTGTTCTTTTTCTGTTCCCTTTTCTATGTCAGCAGATACTGGCAGCCAAGATGTGGACGAGACATCCGCCGCTTCCTCCACTAGGCGGGCAAGTCGTGATGAGGAGAGTGTCGTGGGAGCTGGTGCTGCGAGCGGTCAGGCTCCTGACCGAGGCATGGTTGAGTAGGACATAAGTGATGTGCAGACAGTACTCGATGATGATGATGTAGCTGATCGCATTTGGGAGCAGGTGACGAAGGGGCTTCATCTTCATTGGAAGAAGAGGGTGGCAGCTTGCCCATGAGGCAAAGGCGGAGCCAGCAAGTTGCTAGCGTGGCCAGGAGTCATCAGGGTGGCAGCAGTGGGAGGTCAGGAGCCAAATGTGCCTGGGTTAGACCACCTGCTTCACAGGAGCCTACCTGCCCGGGAAGCAGCAGTACACGGGTTGATGGAGGCAGTGGTGGTAGAAGTCAGTCAGATGGTTATTGGCAACTTCCATTGTATGCATTTTTTGCTGTTGATTGCCCTTAGCAACGGACTACAAGTGCAGGATGTGCTCCCCTAGATACATGCACAACTGCATATGGGTCGAGCATATCCTGCTTGTTAAATACCACACCACGTTTTCTAATGGATTGTATAATATGTTTGGAGGTGTATAAACTCCGATTTAAATGTGCCTGCTTTTCATCTACAGGCTACATTCAGGTGCACCTGGGAGGCTCAGGACCATATCAGCCGGTCTCGGGTGGGGCTTACAGGCACCTCCCACCTCCCATTGTAAGCATGGTTACATGCTGGAGGTCACTGGTGAGCTGTCTGTGAGTCAGGCCTTACTCTCCCGTAATGCCCAACGGCTCCTGGTATCGCCCATACGGCTCAGGTAGGTTGAGTGGTAGGGCCTCGGGCTACTTGAGGGACCTTGCCGTGGTGTCCGAGCTTAAGACATGTCCTCCTAGTAGGATATGTCGAACTAACCCCTCAATTTTATCAGTGTGAGGGTTTAGTATTGCCGCAGAGTGCACCTGCTTTTTGCTATGGTTATGTCTTTGATTGTGCCCCACATCCACATTATCGCTATCGTATGTAGGATGGTTATTGTGGTACTTGTAGTCCGTTGCTGGCATCTTCCATTGTATGCATTTTTTGCTGTTGATTGCCCCTAGCAACGGACTACAAGTGCAGGATGTGCTCCCCTAGATACATGCACAACTGCATATGGGTTGAGCATATCCTGCTTGTTAAACACCACACCACGTTTTCTAATGGATTGTATAATATGTTTGGAGGTGTATAAACTCCGATTTAAATGTGCCTGCTTTTCATCTACAGGCTACATTCAGGTGCACCTGGGAGGCTCAGGGCCATATCAGCCGGTCTCAGGTGGGGCTCACAGGCACCTCCCACCTCCCATTGTAAGCATGGTTACATGCTGGAGGTCACTGGTGAGCTGTCTGTGAGTCAGGCCTTACGCTCCCGTAATGCCCAACGGCTCCTGGTATCACCCATACGGCTCAGGTAGGTTGAGTGGTAGGGCCTCGGGCTACTTGAGGGACCTTGCCGTGGTGTCCGAGCTTAAGACATGTCCTCCTAGTAGGATATGTCGAACTAACCCCTCAATTTTATCAGTGTGAGGGTTTAGTATTGCCGCAGAGTGCACCTGCTTTTGCTATGGTTATGTTTTTGATTGTTCCCCACATCCACATTATCGCTATCGTATGTAGGATGGTTATTGTGGTACTTGTAGTCCGTTGCTGGCATCTTCCATTGTATGCATTTTTTGCTGTTGATTGCCCCTAGCAACGGACTACAAGTGCAGAGATGTGCTCCCTAGATACATGCACAACTGCATATGGGTTGAGCATATCCTGCTTGTTAAACACCACACCACTTTTCTAATGGATTGTATAATATGTTTGGAGGTGTATAAACTCCGATTTAAATGTGCCTGCTTTTCATCTACAGGCTACATTCAGGTGCACCTGGGAGGCTCAGGGCCATATCAGCCGGTCTCAGGTGGGGCTCACAGGCACCTCCCACCTCCCATTGTAAGCATGGTTACATGCTGGAGGTCACTGGTGAGCTGTCTGTGAGTCAGGCCTTACGCTCCCGTAATGTCCAACGGCTCCTGGTATTGCCCATACGGCTCAGGTAGGTTGAGTGGTAGGGCCTCGGGCTACTTGAGGGACCTTGCCGTGGTGTCCGAGCTTAAGACATGTCCTCCTAGTAGGATATGTCGAAATAACCCCTCAATTTTATCAGTGTGAGGGTTTAGTATTGCCGCAGAGTGCACCTGCTTTTTGCTATGGTTATGTTTTTGATTGTTCCCCACATCCACATTATCGCTATCGTATGTAGGATGGTTATTGTGGTACTTGTAGTCCGTTGCTGGCATCTTCCATTGTATGCATTTTTTGCTGTTGATTGCCCCTAGCAACGGACTACAAGTGCAAGGATGTGCTCCCCTAGATACATGCACAACTGCATATGGGTTGAGCATATCCTGCTTGTTAAACACCACACCACGTTTTCTAATGGTTCTAATTTCCATACTTGTAGTCCGTTGCTGGCATCTTCCATTGTATGCATTTTTTGCTGTTGATTGCCCCTAGCAACGGACTACAAGTGCAGGATGTGCTCCCCTAGATACATGCACAACTGCATATGGGTTGAGCATATCCTGCTTGTTAAACACCACACCACTTTTTCTAATGGATTGTACAGTATAATATGTTTGGAGGTGTATAAACTCCAATTTAAATGTGCCTGCTTTTCATCTACAGGCTACATTCAGGTGCACCTGGGAGGCTCAGGGCCATATCAGCCGGTCTCAGGTGGGGCTCACAGGCACCTCCCACCTCCCATTGTAAGCATGGTTACATGCTGGAGGTCACTGGTGAGCTGTCTGTGAGTCAGGCCTTACGCTCCCGTAATGCCCAACGGCTCCTGGTATCACCCATACGGCTCAGGTAGGTTGAGTGGTAGGGCCTCGGGCTACTTGAGGGACCTTGCCGTGGTGTCCGAGCTTAAGACATGTCCTCCTAGTAGGATATGTCGAACTAACCCCTCAATTTTATCAGTGTGAGGGTTTAGTATTGCCGCAGAGTGCACCTGCTTTTTGCTATGGTTATGTTTTTGATTGTTCCCCACATCCACATTATCGCTGCCGTATGTAGGATGGTTATTGTGGTACTTGTAGTCCGTTGCTGGCATCTTCCATTGTATGCATTTTTTGCTGTTGATTGCCCTTAGCAACGGACTACAAGTGCAGGATGTGCTCCCCTAGATTCATGCACAACTGCATATGGGTTGAGCATATACTGCTTGTTAAACACCACACCACGTTTTCTAATGGATTGTATAATATGTTTGGAGGTGTATAAACTCCGATTTAAATGTGCCTGCTTTTCATCTACAGGCTACATTCAGGTGCACCTGGGAGACTCAGGGCCATATCAGCCGGACCTTGCCGTGGTGTCCGAGCTTAAGACATGTCCTCCTAGTAGGATATGTCGAACTAACCCCTCAATTTTATCAGTGTGAGGGTTTAGTATTGCCGCAGAGTGCACCTGCTTTTTGCTATGGTTATGTTTTAGAAGTCAGTCAGTGCATAGTGTTGGAGGTAAAATCACCTACTCTGCGGTGTGGCATTATTTTTTAAGCTGCCGGAGGAGGTGAACATGGCCATATATAGAATCTGTGGGCAGAAGGTGAAGAATGGCCAGGGTGCCAATGTTGGCACCACGGCCCTTTGTCAACATATGCAGCATCACCATAAAAGGACCTGGGAGAACCATGGCTCCAATCTGGTGGTCCAGCCTGTCGCAGCAACTGCTGCATCACCCAGTGGCACGCACCCGGTTTCAGGCAGTCAAGGCTCCACCACATCAGCCGATGTGAGCTGTCTGTCCTTCCCATCATCTGCTGGTCCTGATGCTGCTGCTCCTCACCCTCTTATTCCTCGCTAGTCATTTCATCAGCAATCGATCACCGAAGCGATTGCCAAGAGACAACAGTATTCATGCACTCATCCAACAGCGCAGAAGCTGGATCTGCTCCTGTCCAAATTGCTGGTGCTGCAGTACCTCCCTTTCCAAGTGGTGGACTCTGCACCTTTCAGAGAACTGATGGCTTGTGCCGAGCAGTCATTTCTTTGCAACAAAGGCAGTACTAGCCCTGCACACACATGTAAAACAGAAGATGGGCAAGTCATTTAGTCTGTCTGTGTCTGCCAAAGTGCACGGCAGCACCGACGTGTGGAGCAATAACTACGGTCAGGAACAATACATGTCTTTTTACGGCCCACTGTGTGAATGTGGTTCCTACACACCCACACCAGCAATTTGGCTAGGTGACGCAGCTTCTACCTCATCGTTCTCACGCCATTTATCCTGCGACAATGTCCAACTCTGCCTCTTCATCCTCCACCGTGTCCTCAGCCTCCACTGCAGGGACAATTCAAAGTGATTATCACATGTGCAGGGCACGGCGGTGTCACGCTGATCTGCACCTCGTTTGCCTAGGTGAACGGAGTAACACAGAGGAGGAACTGCTCCGTGTCCTTTATAAAGAAATCGAATCCTGGCTTTCTCTACGACAACTGAAAATCGGAACCATGGTGACCGACAAGAGGAAGAACATGGTGTCGGCGCTGCATCAAGGAGAGCTAAGCCATGTGCCCTGCATGGCACATGTGTTCAACTTCAATCTGGTTGTCAAGCGGTTCCTGAAGTCTTTCACACATCTGCAAGACATCCTAAAAATGGCCAGGAAAGTTTGCATGCAGTTCAGCCACTCGTACACTGCAAAGCACACCCTCCTTGAGCTGCAGCAACAGAACGTTATCCCCCAACATAGGGTGACATGCAACGTTTCCACCTATTGGAATTCCACCCTTAATATGTTGGACCGACTAGAAGAACAAAGAAAGGCCATAAACAATTTATTGATGACCCAAGTAGACAGGAGTACTCCCCTGTGTAACTTCGATGTCAGCCAGTGGCAGCTCATGCGTGACACCTGCCGTTTGCTCAGGCCCTTTGAGGAGGCCACGATATTTGTCAGTAGGCAGGACTACAGGATGAACAATATCATTCCACTGCTTCATGTCCTGGAACAGATGCTGGTAAATCTGGCTGGTCAGGGAACTGGAGATGTGGCACCTATATCTCCTGGCCACATGAGCCCTGTGGGGGCTGAACTGGAGGAGGAGGAGGACATTGAAGCACAAGCAATGTGTAGCAAAATGGGTGGTTTTTACACACAGGTGACAGGAGAGGAGGAGCAGGAGCAGCCAGAGGAACTACAGGGCGATGAGGAAGATGAGGCAGAGGACCCAGACACACCGTGGCAGTATGCAGTGGAGATGGCGGCAGGGAGTCCCTCCGAGTCACTTGCGCAATGCTTAATTGCTTGTGTAGTGACAGCCGAATTGTCACCATTCGGCAGAAGGATGACTTCTGGCACTCCACCTTGTTGGACCCTCACTACCGGCCAAAAATGGGGGCCTTTTTTACACCCGCTGAGAGGGAAGACAAACTGAACTACTATAGAGACATCCTATGTAGTCAGTTGGCCGCTGACTATCTGCGCCATCGTCCATCCTCTCGCAGGTCTGACTCAGGAGCCCTCTGCACTCACATTCCACTGCCATGGCTGCTGGGAAGGGGGGGAGTGGCAGGAGCAGTACCAGCTCCATCAGCAGCGGCCTGAGTCTAGAGTCGCTAATGAGTAGCTTTCTTCACCCGCCTGGTGAAGAAACTACTCACCATCAGCAGCAGCATTTAGACCTGAACACGACCTGAACCAGCAGGTGGTGACATATTTGGAGTGCACCCTGCCAGCCTTAATTGAAGATCCGCTGGACTACTGGGCAGCCAACCTGGATTTGTTGCCTCAACTGGCCAAGCTTGCCCTGTAAAAGCTGTCCCTCCTGGCCAGTAGTATGGCATCAGAGCGAGTGTTTAGTGTGGCAGGGGCCATGGTTACTCCAAGAAGAACTTGCCTGTACACCCAAAATGTGGAGAGACTGACCTTTGTCAAGATGAATCAGGCATGGATCATCCAGGATTTCAACCCACCAATGCCTGATGCATCAGACTAGATCATCCATGGTGCCACACCAACACTTTGACAAAAGAGACCGGTTTCTTCTGGCTACCTTTCTCAGCCACCTCCACACTATGTCACCTTGCCACTCTGTGGTCTTCAGATGCTGCTGCCACTTCCACACTATGTCACCTTAACACTGTCATTGGGCCACTTTGTGGCCTCCTCATGCTGCTTCCACCTCACCATTATGTCATAGGGCCACTCTGTGGACTTCTCATGCTGTACCCACCCTCCCCACTTCATGACTGGGCCACTATTTTGTCTTTTGGCCTGGCTGACTTCATCATTTATTTGACTCTTCTTCTGATCTGTCAGAAGGAAGAAAAAATGAGACGCACAATGGATCCTGTCCGCGTAGCAGCTCTAAGGCCTGTGTGGTCCGATCGGAATTGGCTTGTGATTTGGTAGCCAAAAGTAGGAGTAGGTACAAAACACAGAAGACATGCAAATATTCCATTCACATGTCATCTCTGTTTTGTATCCACTCCTGCTTTTTTTTGGCATTAGCAATACTGATAGATTACTGACCAAATGCTGACCAAGTGAAGGCGGCTACTCAACAGACAGGATCTGTTTTTTGGGGTTTATTGTTCTGATGGATAACCGGAAGGGTAAAATAATCAGTGACGTGAACACAAACTTACTGCTGACTGGTGATGAGCGGAAGGACCCATATTCGTATTTGCGATATTTGACGAATAATTCACAGTATATTCGTCAAATATTCTAGAATTCGTAATATTCATATATTCGCTATTTTTTCAAACAATGCGATTATTTCAAAACGTATTTTTCACGTTCGCACCGGTTGTACTTGTTATTCATCATTTTACGAAATTATGTTCGTATGCGAGTGCGCACTTATGGGTGTGGCTTCTGCTAGAAGGAGGAAAGAACAAGTTTTTTGACCTGTGTAGATTGGAATCCAGCCGACAAAAAAGATGGTTGGAGGAAACTGCAGCACAGCAGAGGAAGAAATCCTGATAACAGTAAGTTATTAATCTAACATTACTCCTAGTACTTTTCTGCTTGTAAATTTGTAATATTACAATGTATTTAAACTTAATAAAAGTTTAAATTATATATTTGCGAATGCGAATATTATATAAAAATATAATCACAGTACTTAAAATTTCTTTCCACAGCATTTACTTAATACATACTGTATCAATAATTTCATGAAATAAACATTGTTATCTTTAAAAAAACATATGTATTTCTACCAATTATTTATTAACTTTAAATTTAAGTTAGTATTTTATTTAGTATATTTTGCTAAAAAATGAAGCCAAATTTATTGCAATCAATAAACGGTTGTTCTGACATCATACCATTATGTCACTGGCATCAGATATATATTTACATGCTATCCATACATAAATGCGGCCTACATTAAGGTCCTTATGTATTGAGAGCAGACAAATATATATCAGATGCAAATTGCATATCTGATTTCCCTCCTTACCCAATAGACCCACACTATATACCCACCACTAAATACCACCATAACCCACGTCGAACCCACACCCCCTTAGACTACCCCCCCCACCCCTAACACAACACACAGACACACAGACACACACATACACAGTCTATAGTCGGTAATCTCAAACTGCGGCCCTCCAGCTGTTGTCAAACTACCACTCCCATCATGCAAAATTCTTGAATAAAGATGATCGCTGTAGCCTGTGATAGAGTGATGGAAGTTTTATGTTTGCAACTGCTGGAGGGCCTCAGTTTGCTGGAGGGACACATTTTGATGATGCCTAGTCCATACATTCTAACTACTGTCCTTGAGGTCAGAAGTAATGTTTGACATTCTGTATTTGCTGGTTCCTTTAGCATTACCCAGGGTGCACCACGGGGAGGCAAACCAGTTTTACACCCCATGACATCCCGTCACTTCACTAGACAGGTACACCTCTCCTCAGATGGCCCGTTGCCAATAGTTCATACTCCAAACACATACATTTTGAATACAATCCCATATATTTTTAAAACACAAAATTAGGCGACGTGTACATTAAAGTATGGGGAGTACGTCTGACTATTCCAGGAGGGTGAACAGCCTGTCAGATCCATACTGCCGCTAGTTCACCTAAGCCCCCAGAATGACACTTTGTCCCCATTGACCATAATTTATGCGGTGGTGGCGAGAGACAGTTTAATTAAAAGTTCTGCATGTAGTTGTTTATTTCCGGGGAACCTCTTGCCATGCGCCTCCGTTCTGCTGCCATCACTTTGCTATAGCCACCAACATTTCCACATTATATCAATAAAAAAATACAAAGATTATTAATCTTCGAAGGGGAAATATTATATTTAATGTTACTGTTAGAAGATTGGATATGTTTGTTTTCTTGAACTACATTGCATGTTGCAGGGTAATATTAGATATAAGGTTAACGTTATAACATCTGATCATAATTTTTTTTTTTATACAACAGCGTATGCTTCAGCGGGGGTATGACAACACCCGCTCCCATGTTGTTAGGCAGATTGCCTATGAGTTGTGGCAGGAGCACGATGGCCGGCATAAGCGGCTGGCCATACTGAAGAAGTGGTCTGATCTGAAGAGGAGGCATGCGGTGAGGATCAGAGAAATCGAGGACCAACAATGTCAAGGTATAATGATAACAGAGTGTTGGTGAAAGATACAAAAGTAATGTAGAGCATTTTTACATTTTTGTTAGCATTTTACTTTTAAAACTTATTCAGCTTTTTTATTTTAGATATACCTCTTCCCTCTGTGAGGCGTAGGCCTCCCCCAACTGAGGCGTGGCAGGTCTCAGATGAAGAGGAGGAGCAGGCTGGGCCCTCCGGTCAACCACCTGCCCCTATCCCCCAGGAGGCCGAGTCCATGGAGGGACCTGAGGGTGGACCCTCACCACCACCAGATCCCCCCCCCCCAAGAGTCTGAGGACGAGGACGACGAGGCGGAGTTAGTCACCACCCCACATAAGGAGGGTAAATATGTACTATGGCTGCATAAAATTATTCACTGTTCCCACACACAAAAGTGCACACACACATCGGTTTAGTTTTCATCAAAGGCATACTGTAATAGACCCAACCCTAATAAGCATTTTAACGCTTTTAAAGTAATCTCTCATCATATCAAATAGAATTTTCCAAATATTAAAAATGAAATTTATAAAAAAAAAATGTGCGAACTATGTACTTGTTATAACAATCTAACAATATACAACAAGAATTCAAAACAGCTAAAAACCAAAAAACTGAACTATCAAATAATTATAACAAATTAATAGGTAAAACAGTAAATCAAAACAGCCTAAAACAATACGAACTATCAAGGTATAATTAATTAACAAGTTTAACATCAAATCAAAACAGCAACACAAATGTGACAACCAGCCACCCAACCTGTCGCACTATGCCACCATAGCAATACAGTGCTCGTGCACTATATACATAGTATTGACTTCTGTATCCAAATCGACTGTGAGCACTGTTGATGGTTACTATTAAGATTGGGTGGTGTTCCTGAATACAATTGAATAATTTTGCCATCAAAACGCCTCCTATGCAGGTAGTTGTTTGTTCTGAAATAATTGATCAGGTTGTTGAAAGGTCCTATCCTTATGTGTAAATATAACGTTTATGTTCTAGATTAATTATTTATTTTCTATTGTTGTTTACGTCGCTACATGAACAAAAATAACACAAGCGCTATCATTAATTACAAATTTAAAAAATTTCAGTTACAGCAGTCATTGCCCATGATAATTATAAACTGTACTCCAAACTATTCAGACCACACCTTCTACAAAACTATTTTCTGATGACCTCACCTCAGAAGAAGTACTTTTAAAATAGTCAATGTTTCTCCCACAATCACCTTAACTTTATTTATGTATACAATAATGCCAAAAATGGTTATAATATATATTTTTTTCCTTTACAGTATTAAAAGAATTAAAGAAAAAAATATTGCAGATGCAGCGTGAGCAAAGGCGTAATGTCCAGGAGCTTATGGAGCACCCTGCTCGAAAACTCCATGAGTTGAATCTCCAGTTTGCACACCGCCTGTGCCAAATAGAAGAGAAAAATCATAAGGACGTGGAGGTGCTTCTAAACGTCCACAACAAACTAAAAGCCCTACCTTAAAGGGAATTTTTTTTATGTGAAACAGTTTATTTTATTTTTTTTTATTACTTTATTTATAAAGTATTTATTGTTATTTAAATTTGTCTCTTGTTTTTATTTACTAACAAAAAAAAAAGGTTATACAGCATTGATAAGTTTTGTGTTACACATTTGCCCTGACAGTATATTTAAAACCTTACACCATAAAAAAAAAAGTTGAACAGACTAATAACACCCAAACCCCAAAATATACTATAATAATAATGAAGTCCACTAATCTACTGTACAAACCACTGTAAAACTATCTTTACTTAAATAAATGGCGAAACATAGGAACATTTAGTATTAAATCACAAAACCAACAATAAAACATTTTTATAAAACCCCCAACAATGTTTTATGTTCAACTTTTTTATACATTGGTTAAATATTTCATTCATGTGCAAATTCTCATTACTTTATCGGCAATAATTAAAAAAAAACTATAAAAGTATCTAGGCATATTTACAGGTTATAATACGGCTCCATTCACAAAACCGGATTTCCACACGGATGAGTATAACGCCAGTCTCAGCCATGTAGAGAGATCTACACGGAAGTCAGCCATCCTTCCCAGGACAACAGACGACACTGAGTTCGAACCTAAATCCATATTTAAACTAAATATAAATAAAATAAACCATAATAAAATTAACTGCACTTTGTTTAAACTGATGATTTATCTTCTGATCAGCAGGGGTCCGACACCGATCAGCTGTTTGAGAAGGCAGCGGCGCTCCAGGAGCGCCGCGGCCTTCTCACTGTTTACTGCCGACCCAGTGATGTCACGACTAGTATCAACTGGCCGGGGGGTGGCTAAGCTCTGTTCACTTCAATCAAGCTTAGCCCCGCCCAGGCCAATTGCAAGCTCCTTCACTCAGTACGCCTGCGCAGATTGAGGAACATTACGGCGCAGGCACTGGAATTCAGAAGCAGACGAGGCCAGCGGAGAGGAGGAGAGTGCTCGCTGGCCTTGTCTATCAAGAGGAGATGGGGCGTGTCTAGAAGCAGAGGATGCAGCGGCTACCAGCAAGTACACGCCAAACTTGCTGGTAGTGAAGAAATTTGCTTATTATAAAAGTACGATTTTTACAAGAAATAAACCACAGACAAAGGTAAGACGGGCATGATTGCACTCTGCTGACATTAGCAAATAGCTAATGTCGCTAATGAAAATTGCACAGTTGGGAGTGACAGAAGCCCTTTAAAGGGAGAAAACAAGATCCATGCTGGTTAACTCCACAGAATTCGGCCAGACATCAGCTGCAGGTCATACGTAATTAGAATGACTGTTCATAATGTCACATTACTAACTCGGACAGAATTACGACAGACATTAACCGTAAAGTATGAAGCCTGCTGATAAAAAAAATGTAATAATAAAAAAAATATTAAATTTGAAAAATGTTCTATGTTTTTATCTTGGGATTAAGGGTTATTTGTCTATTGTCTTTGCGTATGATTGTCTTTGTGTTTATTTGTTTCTTTTACTTTACACTACCCAAAAAAAATTAAAAACAAAAATTGTCTTTCCCTGCATTGTCTCCAAAAGTCGAATTGTAACTGATATCTTATTCACATTAACCACTTGACGACCGCCCATAGGATATAAACGTCCTATGGGAGGTTCAGGTCCATTCAGAGATGGCAGCTGCACGCTAATCGTGCAGCTGCTGAGCAGGTTGCCTGCTGTCAGTGACAGCAGGGCACCACAGAGAGAAGGCAGGGACAGTGCCCAATTGTCCCTGCCGTCTAAATCGCGGCAGACACAGCGCTCGGTGAGCACTGTGTCTGCAGAGTAGGAAGCGCTATGAGCTTCTTGGCCCGGTGGTCATGTGACCGCCGGGACCGGGTAAGTACAGGAGTTGTCGGGTCTTTCACAGACCTCGATCAGCCCTGCACTGAGGCTGTACAGAGTTCTGTTCTGCTGTACAGCCTCTCTGGGGGGTGTATTTCCCCTGTAACTGGGACTACTATGTCAGCCCCAGTTACAGGAGAAATCAATAGTGAAAAAAAAAAAAAAAATGAAGTTAAATGTCCCCCAGAGGTCTTGTATGACCTTATGGGGGACTCAAAGTAAAAATAAAAAAAATAAAGTGTTTAAAAAGAATAAAATAAAAAACAGGTTTTACATGTAAAAAAAATCCCCAATTAATTTATTTAAAAAAAAATGTTAAAAATAGAAAAAAATAAATAAATTGGAAAGATTTGGTATTTCCACGTCCGTGACGGCCGGCTCTATAAATATTTCACATGATCCACCCCGTCCGATAAACACCATAAAAGCAAAAAATGCGTAAAAAAAAAGCTATTTTTGTCATCTTATATCACAAAAGGTGCAACAACTAGTGATTAAAAATGCGTATGTCCCACAAAATGAAACCAATAAAACCGTCACCTCATCCCACAAAAAATGAGCCCCTACATATAAAAATCGCTTACAAAATAAAAAAAACAATAGCTCTCAGAACATGGAGACATTAAAACATCATTCTTTGTTTAAAAAATGCTATTATTGTGTTAAAGTGAAATACATTTAAAAAAAGTATACATATTAGGTATAGCCGCATTCGTAAAAACCAGCTCTATAAAATTATCACATGACCTAACCTCTCACATGAACACCGTAATAAAAATAAAATAAAAACAATGCCAAAAAAGCCATTTTTTGTCAACTAACATCATATAAAGTGCAACACCAGGCGATCAAAATGGCATATTCCCCCTAAAATAGTACCAATCAACGTGTCACATCATCCTGCAAAAAATGAGATCCTAACTAAGACAATCGGTCAAAAAGTAAAAAAGCTATGGGTACCAGACTGTGGAGACACTAAGGCTAGGTGCACACGCCCGTTAAACCCGGACGTGACCAGTCCGTGGTAACCAGGACTGGATTTCTTCTTTACAGCCGGGGCGCATGGCGTCATTGGTTGCTATGACTCCGTGTGCTACCTGCCGCCGCTGCAGGATAGTAATACATTGGTATGATCTATACCAGTTAAAAAAATGGCATTATTGTGTAAAACTGATTCCATATTTCCTGTGGGCAAATTCCATAAACATACCTTCAGGGGTCTTTCTCAGGGTACACAAGATGTAGGGGAAGTGTTCCTCCTTCATAGGAAACCTCCCGACTGGAGGTTAATTAAAGTGTGCGGCACACATGGGGAGGCTAGAGCGGGAAACCGCCGGGACCGGATGTGTGTCATGCGCTCCACCGTGGAGCTCACAGGAACTTCCGGTGGGTTGTGCCGCGTGCGTCCCAGTGTGGAACGCATCGTTGTTTCCAGGACAGGCAGAGGCTTTCCTCCGCTGTTGATGGATTGGTCAAGTGATCGGGACAAGTTCATCGGAGATAATTAAAAACAAAATGATGACCTTATAATCAAATATTCAATTAATTACACACAAGGGGGCTATTTGAAGGGCAATAAAATGGCATTAAGATATGGTGTTTATTTCCTGGGGAATATTGTAACAAAGGGGGATCACAAATCATATGTAAATGTAAGAAACTGGGGGTGCTTTGGACAATCTAAATATGATTATGAACTGACAAGGGGATAATTAAAGAGCAAGAAAATGGCATTAAGGTAAAGTGTTTAGTGACCCCCTTTTTGATAAACTAATCATATGTAAAAGACTGGGGGTAATTTGGACGATCTAAATATGGTTATGAATATATAAAAGTATGACAATGAAATAAAGTACAATAAAATCCATTTGTGTAAAATACACACAATATAAACATGGTATAAAAGGAGAAGTGATGTAAAAAGTATAAAAAAATAAAAAATATATGGAAAGGCTGTCAAAAATGATGGAAAAAATGTCAAAAATTACTCAGAGATGGAATAAAGTGGGCCTAAATAAGATGGACCAAATATCCTCAAAGACGAGATTCTAATGTGCCGGTGGGGTAAAACCTATTGAAGCAGGGGCATGTACTGGATCCTTAATAGTTGTTCTATTCAAGGGATTCATTTAGTCCAAATGGTGTTAGGGTATTCAGGCTAAAAATCCAGTACATTTCCCTCCTGCAAAGGGATTGATAAGAGTGTGTGTCCTTTTCTATGGGAGTGAGCCATAAACAAGTTGGATCCCCATTGTGGATTGTTGCATAATGTCTGGAGACACTGTGAGTAAGTATTTTCCTTGTTATATTAGAGCGGTGCTCGTTCATCCTTTTGCGTAATGATTAAATGGTGCGTCCCACGTAAAATAATGAACACGAGCACCGCAGTAGATAAATCACATTTGTTGTACCGCAATCTAGGCATTGTTTCAGGGTGTGCATTTCCCCATTGGAAGGATTTGTGAAATTCTTAATCCCAAAAGTAATCATACTGCAACATTTGCACCTATTAATGTTGCACTTTTCGACACCCGGGTGCTTATTTACTATTTTGTATTTTTTAATTAAATCGTTAAGTTTGGGACAGGAAGGGGCTAGTAATTTCTTGAGGGTTTTGGCTCTACGGAAAATTAGAGTAGGGGTAGGGGTGATGTGTTGTTTCAAAAGGGGATCTTTGAGGAGTACGGCCCAGTTTTTTATTAAAATTTGGCGAATGAGATTGTGTTGGGAGCTATATCTGGTTATGAGGCTCACGTGATGGGAAGGAACTGGACCTTTGGTGTTTAGTGTTCCTTTGTCCTTAGGTTTTAGGCTATCTTCTTGAGACACTTTGGAGATACGTTTAATGGATTCTTTTAGTAGTTTTTTAGGATAACCCTTTTCCATAAACCTATATTTTAGTGATCTCAGTTGGATATTTAAAGTGTGGTCACTGGAGAAATTTCTCCTAATTCTTTTGAACTGGCTGTAGGGAATATTTCATATCCATTTTGAGTGATGGCAGCTGGTGTATTCGAGGTAGCTGTTAGCGTCTACGGTTTTAAAGTGGGTTTTGGTGGTAATTTTCATATTTTCGATTATGAGTTGTAGATCTAGAAAAACTACAGACGGGGTGAGTGGGGTGAGTGAGTAAACCGAAATGTTCCTCAAAGGCCCCCATGAATAGGTTCGCATATGAGGGTGCGAATTTAGTACCCATAGCTGTACCCTGGGTTTGTATGTAGAAGCTATTGTTGAAGGTGAAATAATTATGTTGTAGAATGAACTCTATGGCTCTGGTAATGAAATCTTTTTGGATATCTGACATTTGTGGATCTTGGGAAAGTGTGTGACTGATGGCTGCAATCCCTAGTTCATGTCTGATGTTGGTATAGAGGGCAGACACATCTAAAGTCACCCAAATGTAATCATCTTGCCAGCTGAAGGATTGTAGTGAGGTAATGAGGTCGGCAGTGTCTCTAATGTAGGATGGAAGTTTGGTTACATATTTCTGTAAATAATGATCCACATATGCAGAGAGGTTGGCTGTCAAACAGTCAACCCCTGAAATGATGGGCCTCCCGGTTGGATTAGTCAGGGTTTTGTGGATCTTAGGTAAGAAGTAAAATTTAGGGGTAGATGGATGTAAGGTATTGAGGAATGTTGTGAGTTTCTTGTCCATGACACCATAGGTATAGCCAGATTCAATTAGATTATGGAGAGATTTCTTGAAATCTTTGGTGGGATCTTCAGTTAAGGGTCTATAAAAGTTCTTATCCGAAAGGATTCTCATGGATTCACTGATATAATATTTAGTGTCCAAAATTACAATGCCCCTTCACTTATCAGCATTTTTAATCACAATCTCCTTGTTCTCCATCAGTGCTTTCAATGCCAATTTCTCTTTGTGGTTGGGATTGCTCCTAGTTATCGGTATCGGATAGTCATTTGTTTTATTGTTTTTTTGGGGTCCTTTTAGGTCACTTTTGAGGTCTCTTAAGGTCATATCATAAAAACATTCAATAAAGGGGCCTCTGCTTTCAAGCGGATAGAAGGAAGATTTATTCTTTAGGTCACAGGGAAGAAGGAGGATACTATACCTCCGAAATGTGTTGGAAAAGCTGTATACCTAATAAATCTTATTAACCAGAGGCCTTCCAGTGATTGGCTGCCGTTGATTTGCTTCATCAGATATGCGATCCTGGCCAGGGGGGAAGTAGGACACAGGTGTCTTGAGTTTTATTCTGTGTCCACCCCCCTGTGAAGTGAGTACAGTCATCACTTACCACCTATAAAGACAACCCTATTGTCCAATTGAGATATCGAGTGTAGACTGCTCACCTTGGGTCATTTCCACTTCTCCAATAGGAGGAACGTTGTAACACTTTATTACGTGTTATTTCCTTAGAGTGAAAGGGCACACGCACTCCATTATTCCTGTTTTCCTGGGATTGGCGCCTTGATTGGTGTGTACCTTTTTTTTTTTTTTTTGGAACTTGGCCCCGGCATATCACCAGAACCTGGCCATCCTTCTCCACTATTATTTCTAAGGGCTTGAATCCTTTTTCATCTCCCTTAACACCTGTGCTGCCTTCCCTCACGACTCTACCATTTGGATACCACTTTATCTACGGGCTACGCACTCTAATTCAGTCTGAACAATATTTACCACTTCACCCATTTGGCGCCTATAGTCCAGGGTAGTTCTGTATTTACGGAACTACTCAACCTCTGTTTTTTTTTACCCATCCTTAACTATGTCACTGGGCCACTCTATGGTCTCCTTATGATGCTGCTACCTTAAAACTATGTCACTGGACCACTCTGTGCTGTCCTCATGATGCTGCCACATCACAACTCTGTGTTCTCATCATGCTGCTGCTACCTCAACACTATGTCACTAAGAAAAATCTGTGGTCTTCTGATACTGCTGCCAGATCACCACTCTGTGGTCTATTAATGCTTCTGCCACATGGCCACTATGTCACTGGGCCACTCTGTGGTCTCCTCCTGCTGCTGCTACATCACCACTCTTTGGTCTTCTCATGCTGCTGCCACATCACCACTCTGTGGTCTCCTCATGCTGCTGCTACCTCAACATTAGTTCACTTGGCCACTCTGTAGTCTCTTCATGCTGATTCTACCTCAACACTATGTGACTAAGCCTCTCTGTGTTCTCCTTATACTTTTGCCACATCACTACTCTTTGGAGTCTTAATGCTGCTGCTAGCTCACCACTATGTCATTAAGCCACTCTGTGGTCTCCTCATGCTGTTGCCATATCCCCACTATGTGGTATCCTCATGCTACTGCTACCTCAACACTATGTCACTTGGCCACTTTGTGGTCTCCTAACGCTTCTGCCATATCACCACTCCTTATACTACTGACTGCTCACTACTGTATCACTGGGCCACTTTTTGGTCTCGTCATGCTGCTGCCACATTACCACTATGTCACTGGGCCACTCTGTGGTCTCCATGCTGCTGTCTCATCATCACTCAGTGGTCCTTCATGCTGTTAACAAATCAACACTCTGTGGTCTCCTCATGCTGCTGCTACCTCAACACTATGTCACTGGGGCACTCTGTCGTCTCCTCATGCTGCTGCCATATCACCACTCTGTTGACTCTTCATGCTGCTGCCAAATCACTAATCGGTTTATTCATTATGCTGCTGCTAACTCACCACTAATTGACTGGGCCACTTTGTAGTCTCCTCATGCTGCTGCTACCTCAACAATATGTCACTAAGCCACTCTGTGGTCTCCTCATACTTCTACCAAATCACTACTCTTTGCTCTCTTAATGCTGATGCTACCTTAAAACTATGTCACTGGACCACTCTGTGGTGTCCTCATGCTGCTGCCACATCAAAACTCTGTGGTCTCCTCATGCTGATGCTACCTCAACACTATGTCACTAAGAAATATCTGTGGTCTCCTCATACTCCTGCCACATCACCACTCAGTGGTCTATTAATTCTGCTGCCAGCTAACCACTGTGTCACTGGGCCACTCTGTGGTCTCCTTCTGCTGCTGCCATATCACCACTCTTTGGTCTTCTCATGCTGCTTCCACATCACCACTCTGGTCTCTTCATGTTTCTGCCAAATTACTACTCTTTTTACTCATTATGCTGCTGCTTCCCCACCACTAATTCACTGGGCCACTCTGTGGTCTCATCATGCTTCTGCCATATCACCACTCTGTTGTCTCCTCATGCTTCTTCCAGCTCACTACTATGTCAATGCCCCTCTCTATTGTCTCCTTATGCTGCTGCTACCTCAACACTATACCACTAGGGCACTCTGTGGTCTCGTCATGCTGCTGTCATAACACCACTCTGCATTCTCCTCATGCTGCTGCCACATCATCACTCTGTGGTCTCCTCATAATGCTGCTACCTCAACACTATGTCACTGGGGCACTCTGTGGTCTCGTCATACTGCTGTCATATCACCACTCTGTGGTTTCCTCATACTTCTGCCACATCACTACTCTCTGGCCTCTTAATGCTGCTGCTAGCTCAACACTATGTCACGGGGGGCGTGGCCTGCACGCTAATGGCGCCGGTTGCTTAGCTCTTCCACTCCGGACCACACCTGACAAAAGCGGCTCACAGCATTGACCTGAGACCCTGAAAATCAGCTCACTACAGCATTACTCCTGCCTGCAGGCATGGGAAAGGTCCGCAGACGCCCAGCTCCGGTGAAACTTACCGAATTCTTCGGCAAACAGAGTCCGGCTCTGACGGGCCTACATGGCGCCACTCCGCACTCGTCTTCGCCTGGTTCCAGCACAGCCGCGCCAGCAATCTCCCCCTGTATATCAGAGGGAGCCATCAGCAACAGCCAAGCCAGCGCTCTCCCTACACAGCTCACTGAAGAGGTAATGAGAACTTTACTTGATAATCTGCGTTCCTCCATGAGAGATGACATGTTGGGCCTCTTGAGGGAGTTAAAGAAAGATATCAGAGACATAGGAGACCGCACGGCACATATTGAAAACAAAATGGCCGAATTTGCTGCGTCCCATAACTCCCTGATAGAAGCACATGAAGCCACAGAGGAGGATATAGGCAGAATATATGCGAAACTCCAGGACATGGAGGACCGTCATAGACGGAATAATGTGAGGATAAGGGGCATAGCGGAATCAGTGGACAATGTGAGCCTGGAGCCACTTCTCAAACAGATGCTTCAAGCAACGCTGCCCGCCTGCTCAGACAGGGACTTGATAATTGACCGGATTCATCGGATCCCAAAGCCCAAGGGTTTGGATGCCAGTACCCCCAGAGATGTTATTGCCCGGATCCATTTTTACACGGTGAAGGACTCCTTTTTACGGGCCCTGAGCCGAAATCCTCAGCCATCGGCCTTATTCCAGGGTATCTCAGTTTATGCAGATCTGTCTGCTGATACGCTGGCTAGGAGAAGGGCCAGTCACCAAAGTCCTGAGGGACCAACAAGTGAAATACCGGTGGGGCTTCCCTGTAAAGCTTCTGGTCTCTCATGATGGGGCCATGCATGTTCTACACAGTCCACAGGAGGCCGCCCAGATGCTGCTGAAATGGGGTTTCATCTCTGAGGAACTGCAGCTGTCTAAAGAAGTCACAGCGCGCCCAGGGAAGCTGATCCAAGACTGGGACGTTGCCTGATGGAGATCTACAGGGGACTCTAGGTCCTGTTCGGCATGCTCAGGTTTCTCGGGTGTGGGTCGGGGATATATGGAGCTCTTTTGTTTCCCCCCCACCTGGTTATTCTACCTTTTCCAAGGATGGAAAAGCTGTTCCACTATATGTTGGCCCATACGGCCGGTTCATGTGTTACCAGTTTGTGTGTATTCACCATATCTATTTTTATTTTTTATGTACTCAGCACTTATGATTTTGAATTTTCACATATTCTCCTAAGTTTCTTATGTGGTGATAATGCGGGTCCTATACCATATAGACAATCCCTTGCTACTTGACAGGTGCCCTCGCGCCCAAATGTATGTAATGCTTATGTATTCAGCATTTTTATTATAGCAATGTTATGGGTATTAAGGTTTACTCTCTGAATGTGAGGGGTCTGAACTCCCCGTTCCGCCGTGGGCAGCTCTGGTCGGACATCCTCCACTCTAAATGTGATATAGCTCTAATTCAGGAGTCACACTTGTTAGAAAAGGATATTCACAGGTGTACACACAGATTGTTCCCTCATATATTCCACTTCTGCGCAGTTAAAAAGAGAAAAGCTGGGGTCTTTGTATGTGTTCGAGCTTCAGTTCCTTTCTCACTTACTGACTATATCACTGACACTAAGGGTCGTTATGTCATTCTGTTATGTAAGATAGGAGATATGCCATTTACGCTGATAGCCGTGTATGCTCCCAATGTCAGACAGCTGTCCTTTTGCAGAAAACTGTTGAATAAAGTTCAGAAGGTTGCGCATGGTGACGTCATAATTGGGGGGGATTTTAACATCCCTGTTGATTCTGACTTGGATTTTGTGTCAGCTCACCGTACTGCTAGAGAAGACCTGAGAGGTCTGCTACGGGAATTTCCGTATCATGACATATGGAGATACCAACATGGAGGAGAGAGGGACTTTACCTTTATCTCGGCAGTACACCTATCGCAATCCAGGATTGACTATTTCTTGGTGTCTAGTAGTTTGCTGTCTGGTGTGGAGCGGTCTGACATTGGGAGCGCCTCTTGGTCAGATCATGCGCCTATTAGCATAGTATTGGCAGATGAAGTGCCTACTCCCCCACCCCCGCAGTGGCGCATGAACGCTTACTTGCTTAAATGCCCGGAAAGGGTACAGGTTCTGTCGGATACACTGCAAGAGTTTTTACTTAACAATGATAAGCCGGACATCAGCACTGAGTTGCTCTGGCGTACACATAAGGCTTACATGAGGGGAATGCTATTGCAAATGTCGTCCAGGTTAAAGAAGCGAAGGGAAAGGGAAATACATGAGGCCACGATTCAGCTGGAAGAGGCGGAGAGAAATCATAAGCATAGTATGACATCTGACACTCTGGGAAGACTGCAACAGTGCAGATCACAGATAAGATCCCTTTTGCTTTACCGCCAAGAAATAGGCTTACAAAGGTTTAAATCCCAATTCTATCATACGGGAGATAGAGCAGGGGCTATGTTAGCTAGGAGGCTGAAGAAGAGACAGGCAGCAGCCAAGATAGATAAACTCCATTATGCAGACTCGGTACACACCCACCCTCAAGACATAGCAGACGCATTTGCTTCCTACTATGCCTCTCTGTATAATTTGAAACTGGACACCACCACTGCGCAGCCCATTCCATCCTGTATAACGGACTTCCTAGATTCGATACGCCTACCTTCTTTATCCGAGGAGGACGTGCGCACCTTAAATCAACCAATCACGGAAGCAGAGATCCAAAAAATTATTAAATCCACTCCGGTTAACAAAGCCCCAGGCCCGGATGGGTTCCCTATTGAATATTATAGGTCCTTCAGCAAGGAGCTATTACCAATTATGGGAAAGTTATATACTGCCTTTATGTCAACTGGGGTCATACCTGCAGAGATGCTCTGTGCCACAATAGTGACCTTGCCGAAGCCGGGTAAGCCCCCTACGGCCCCGGAGAACTTCAGGCCTATCTCTCTGCTGAATGCAGATTTAAAAGTGTTTGCCAAATTGTTGGCTGCTCGTATTAACAAATTTCTCCCCTCCTTGATCGCTAATGATCAAGTGGGCTTTGTTCCAGGCAGACAATGCAGGGATGGCACCAGGCGAATGATCAATTTATTACAAATAGCGGAATGGTCCAGGGCCCCCACGATCTTTGTTTCCCTTGACGCTGAAAAAGCTTTTGACAGAGTTCATTGGGGGTTCCTGGACCAGGTCCTTAGGAAATTTGGCTTTCAGGGGCAGATCTTGCATGCTATCTCAGGACTTTATTCGGATCCGTCTGCTAGGGTTCTGGCCTCGGGTTTTATGTCTAAGCCGTTTGGAATTACCAACAGGACCAGACAGGGGTGTCCGCTGTCCCCCCTCATATTTACAATGGTTATGGAACCACTGGCGGAGAAACTGAGGACTTGTGGAGGGGCAGCGGAGATCCGGATAGGGGACCAGGAACATATTATTGGTCTATACGCGGATGATGTCATATTAACACTAACGGATCCCCAACGGTCACTAAAAGCGGTGAATGAGGTGATAGCCTTATTCTCTCAGGCTTCTTACTATAAGCTAAATGTCACGAAAACCAATGTCCTTTCAATTAATGTCCCAGATAGGTTAAAGAATGAGCTGTGCAATAATTTTCAGTACTCCTGGAAAGAAGACTCTATTACATATCTAGGAAAAGAGCTCACCACTCCTATCAGTAAACTAATATCTCTGAACCTCGCTGCCTTGCGGTCGGAACTTCTAAAAGATTATGAGAAATATGCCCAGGTTCAACTTTCTTGGATCGCAAAAATTAACACATCCAAGATTATGATCCTCCCAAAAATCCTGTATGTTTTCAGCTGCATCCCTCTTACCATACCCAGATCCAAAATAATGCAACTTCAATCTGACATGCTCCGTTTTATCTGGGGAAATTCCCATCCCAGAGTGGCCAAACAGGCATTAAATCCTTCTATTAGATGTGGGGGATTGGGGGTTCCAGATCTCTGGAATTATTTTCTAGCAAACCTTCTTAATCAGGCTGTGGAGTGGTGGTGTCCAAGGGCTCAGCACCGGTGGCTGTCTATTTAGGAACATTTTGTTAATAGGAGGCAACTGCGAGTGGCCTTAGCTGCACATGTAATAAAACCGTACTCTCCTTCCTTTAAACTGGGGACTATGCAGAGTACCTTCACGGCGTGGGTCTACTTCTTTAAGCAAAAGGACCAAATCTATCTGAATGTCGGGGACCTCCCGCTAGCATCTCTGGAGCCTCACATCCCGTGGCTTAACCTCTCGCATTGGAGAGCTCATGGCATCACCACACTAGGTTGTCTATTTGCAGACTCTGTAATGGTAGATTTTGCATATCTTCATGCTACTTATGCATTGCCTAATGTTCACTTTCATCAGTTTTTGCAGGTCCGTCACCTCCTGAGAGGTGTGACCCCTAAGGCTGTCTTGGCTCCAGAAGACCCCATAGCCAAAGTACTAAATACCGGCACCTCTCGCCTTTCCCGTTTATCCATATGGTACTCTTCACTTCTTACGTGAGGTGGAATCAATAAGCAACCCTTTATGACAAGGTGGGAGGCCGAACTGGGACGCGAATTCCCGCAATTAACTTGGAGAGAGGCCATATATTGGTCGGTTAAAAGCTCTAAATGTATTAACCACACAGAGCAAAGTAGAAAAATACAACTTCGCTGGTATTTGACCCCAGACAGGCTCTCCCACCTTGTACCAGGTTATTCCCCCCTCTGTTGGAGAGGCTGCGGATACATAGGCACCCCTCTACACATGTGGTGGCACTGTCCATCTGTAGCCCCTCTTTGGACGCGGGTGTCTGGATTGCTGAGGGAGGTGATGGACATGCGGATTGACCTGCAGCCAGAACTAGCTGTATTAGGCATAGGTCTAAAAGATGTACCATTACCCAATCGATGGATCGTTGCTCACATTTTATTTGCGACTAAAAAAGTAATAGCACGCAATTGGAAACAGGCATTGACTCCCTCTATGACAGAAATTATGCAGTTAATTAATCATCAAATGCATTGTGAATTGGTATTCTCTCCGTCAATGGGTGATAGAATTAGGACACATAATAGGTGGTTGGGATGGTTGTCCAGTACACATGCTACACCCCTTCCTTTTTGTATCCTCTAAATACCCTTTCCCCACCTGATCGCTCGTCAGAATCTGTTCTCTACTTAAGAGTATATGCCTATGGCTGCAAGCGCGGAAAAATATTGTAAGGCTCTATGCTCACATGTCTCCTAATGAAGAATAAGGTATATGGTGAATCCGCATCGTCTATAACCCCATTGCTTCACCACTGTTTTCTTTTGCTCTTTTTTTTCTTTTTTCTTTTCTTTTTTCCTGTGTTTCTTTTGTTTACTTTGTTGTTATTTCCATTGTGCACGAACTAAGGCACACGGGGGTTTTTCGTTGCTCCTGGGACGTTGTGTGACACCGGTTATATTATGTAGTCAGGTTGGCAGCATCCGTGCGGGTGCCCTGACATATTGTAACAGCGAATGTATCCATACTTTCCGGTACATCTCATTTGTATTCCTCGTATTAAGTATATACCACAGTGGCTGCGTCCACGATGTCTTATTACTTGCATTGTTGCAAATGTGCATACTATACTGCTGTACATCTGTAAAAAATTTGTTTTGAAAAACGAATAAAATATTATTGATTTAAAAAAAAAAATCAACACTATGTCACTAGGCCAAACTGTGTTCTGCTCATGCTGCTGCCACATCACTACTCTGTGGTCTCTTCATGCTTCTTCCAGCTCACTGCTATGTAAATGGGCAACTTTCTAGTCTCATCATGCTGCTGCAACATAACCACTCTATGGTCTCATCATGCTGCTGCAACATCACCACTCTATGTTTTCCATATGTTGCTGCCAGCCCACCACTCTATGGTCGACTCATACAGCTGCCAGCTCAGAAGTATGTCACTTGGCCACTCTGTGGTCTCCTAATGCTGCTGCCACATCACCACTCCGTGGTCTCTTCATGCTGCTGCCACTTCAACACTCTAACACTAAGCCACTCTGTGGTCTCCAAATGCTGCTGCCACATCACCACTCTGTGGTTTCCTTATGCTACAGCCAGCTCACTACTATTTCAATTGGCCCCTCTATGGTCTCATCATGCTGCTGCCACATCACCACTCTGTGGTCTCCTTATGTTGCTGCCAGCTCACCAGTCTTTGGTCTCCTCATGCTGCTGCCAGCTAAGGAGTATGCCACTTGGCTACTCTGTGGTCTCTTCATGCTGCTGCCATATCACCACTCTGTGGTCTTCTCATGTTGCTGCCAGCTCACCACTCTGTGTTCTCTTCATGCTGCTGCCAGCTCACAAATATGTCACTGGGAAACTCTGTGGTCTCCTTATGCTGCTGTCACATCATCACTCAGTGGTCTCTTCATGCTGTTGCCACATTACCACTCTGTGGTTTCCTCTTGTTGCTGCTACCTAAACACTATGTCAATTGGCAACTCTGTGGTCTCCTCATGCTGCTGCTACCTCAAAAATATGTCACTGAGCCACTATGTATGTAGTCTCCTTATGAAGCTGCCACATCACCACTCTGTGGTCTATTAAAGCTGCATCCGCCAGCTCACCACTATGTCACGGGGCCACTCTGTGGTCTCCTACTGCTGCTTCCACATCACCACTCTGTGGTCTCCTCATGCTGCTGCCACATGCCCACTCTGTTGACTCCTCATGCTGCTGCTACCTCAACACTAGGTGACTTGGCCACTTTGTTGTCTCCTCATGCTGCTTCCAAATCACTACTCTGTGGTATCCTCATGCTGTTGCTACTTAAACAAGATGTCACTGGGAAATTCTGTGGTCTCCTCTTGCTCCTGCCACATCACCACTCTGTGGTCTCCTCATGCTGCTTCTACCTCAACACTATGTCACTAAGCAACTTTGTGGTCTCCTCATGCTGCTGCCACATCACTACTCTGTGGTCTCTTAATGCTGCCAGCTCACCACTATGTCACTAGGCCACTCTGGAGTATCCTCATGCCTCCGCCACAGCACTAGTCAGTGGTCACTTCACGCTGCTTCTAGCTCACTACTATCTCATTGTGCCACTCTGTTGTATCCTCATGCTGCTGTCATATCACCACTCCATGGTCTCCTCATGTTGCTGCCAGCTCACCACTCTGTAGTCTGCTCATGCTGCTGCCAGCTCACAAGCATGTCAATAGGCTATTCTGTGGTCTCTTTATGCTGCTGCCAGCTCACCACTTTGTGATCTCCTCATGCTGCTGCTACCTCAACACTATTTGACCGGGCCACTCTGTGGTCTCCTCAAGCTGCTGACACATCACAAATTTTTGGTCTCCTCATGCTTCTGCCTGCTCACTACTATTTCCCTGGGCCACTCTGTGGTCTCCTTATATTGCTGCTACTTCAACTCCCTGCGGTCTCTTCATGCTCCTGCCACATCACCACTCCTTGATCTCCTCATGCTGCTCCTACCTCAACTATATGTAACTTGGCCACTCAGTGGTATCTTCATGCTGCTGCTACATCACTACTCTGTGGTATCCTCATGCTGTTGCTACCGCAACACAATGTCATTGGTAAACTCTGTGGTCTCCTCATGCTCCTGCTACATCATCACTCTGCCAGCTCACCACTATGTCACTAGACCACTCTGGGGTATCCTCAAGCCTCCGCCAAAGCACTACTCTATGGTCACTTCATGCTGCTGCTAGCTCACTACTTTTTTATTGGGCCACTCTGTTGTATTCTCATGCTGCTGTCATATCACCACTCTGTGGTCTCTTCATGTTACTGCCAGATTACCACTTTGTGGTCTCCTCATGCTGCTGCCAGCTTAAAAGTATATCAATGGGCTACTCTATGGTCTCTTCATGCTGCTGCCACATCACAACTTTGTGGTCTCTTCATACTTCTGCCAGCTCACTACTATGTCCCTGGGCCACTATGTGGTCTCCTTATACTGCTGCTACTTCAACACCCTGTGGTCTCTTCATGCTGCTGCCACATCACCACTCCTTGATCTCCTCATGCTGCTGCTACCTCAACTTTATGTCACTGGGCCACTATGTGGTATCCTCATGCTGCTTCCATATCACTACTCTGTGGTCTCCTAATGCTGCTGCCAGCTCACCACTATGTCACTGGGCCACTCTGTGGTCTCCTCATGATGCTGCCAAATCACCACTTTGTGGTCTCCTCATGCTGCTGCCACATCACCACTTTGTGGTCTCCTCATGCTGATGCCAAATCACTACTCTGTGGTCTCTTAATGCTGCTGCCAGCTCACCACTATGTCACTGGGCCACTCTGTGGTCCCCTCATTCTGATGCCACATTACTACTCTGTGGTCACTTCATGCTGCTACTAGCTCACTTCTATGTCACTGAACCACTCTGTTGTCTCCTCAAGCTGCTGCCACATCACCACTATGTGGTTTCCTTGTGTTGCCTCAAGCTCAACACTCTATGGTCTCCTTATGCTGCTGCTACCTCAACACTATGTTGCTGGGCAACTCTGTGGTCTCCCTATACTGCTGCCACAGTACTATTCTGTGGTCTCCTCATGCTGCTGCAAAATCATAACTCTGCAGTATCTTAATGCTGCTGCCAGCTCACCACCATATCACTTTGCCACTCTGTTGTCTCCACATGCTGCTGTCAAATCAACCTCTGTGGTCTCTTCATGCTGCTGCTACTTTCTTATAATCACTCTGTGGTCTGTTCATTCTGTTGCCAAATCACCACTCTGTGGTCTCCTCTTGCTGCTGTTACATCAACACTATGTCACTGGGGCACTCTGTGGTCTCCTCATGCTGTGGCCATATCATTACTCTGTGGTCTCCACTACTACTACTACTACTCTGTGGTCTCCAAATGCTGCTGCCAGCCCACCATTATGTCACTGGGTCCCTCTGTGGTTTACTCATACTGCTGCAATATCACCACTCTGTTTTCTCCTCATGTTGCTGCAAGCTCACTACTCTGTTGTCTCCTGATGCTGCTGCCACATCATCACTCTGTGGTCTCTAAATTCTGCTACCACAAAATCACTTTGTGGTCTCTTCATGCTGCTGTTATCTTAACATTCTGTCACTAAGCCACTCTGTGGTCTCCTCATGCTGCTTCCATATCACCTCTCTGTGGTCTCTTAATGCTGCTGCCAGATCCCCTCGATGTCACTCATCAGCACTCTGTGGTCTTCTCATGATGCTGCCAAATCACCACTTTGTGGTCTCCTCATGCTGCTGCCACATCACCACTTTGTGGACTCCTCATGCTGATGCCAAATCACTACTCTGGGGTCTCTTAATGCTGCTGCCAGCTCACCACTATGTCACTGTGCCACTCTGTGGTCCCCTCATTCTGATGCCACATTACTACTCTGTGGTCACTTCATGCTGCTACTAGCTCACTTCTATGTAATTGAACCACTCTGTTGTCTCCTCAAGCTGCTGCCACATCACCACTATGTGGTCTCCTCATGTTGCTGCAAGTTCACCACTCTATGGTCTCCTTATGCTGCTGCTACCTCAACACTATGTTGCTGGGCAAATCTGTGGTCTCCTTATACTGCTGCCACATTACTATTCTGTGGTCTCCTCATGCTGCTGCCAGCTTACCAATGTGTAATTTGGCCACGCTGTGTTCTATTCATGCTGCTGCCATACCACCACTCTGAGGTCTAATCATGTTGATTCAAGCTCACCTCTCTTTGTTCTCTTCATGCTACTCACAAGTATGTCACTGGGCTAATCTGTAGTCTATTCATGCTGCTGCCATATCACCATTCTGTGGTCTCCTCATTATGCTAAAAGCTAACTACTATGTCTCTGGGCGACTCTATGGTCTTGTCATGCTGTGGCAACCTCAACTCTATGTCACTGGGCCACTGTGTGGTCTCCTCATGCTGCTGCTACCTTAAAACAATGTCAGTGGCCCACTCTGTGGTCTCCACATGCTGCTGCCACATCACCACTCTGTCGTCTCTTCATGCTGCTACAATATCACCACTGTGTGGTCTTCTCATGCCGCTGTCAGCTCTCCACTCTGTGATCTCCTATTGCTGCTGCCCAATCACCACTCTGTGGTCTCATAATATTGCTGCTACCTCAAAACTATGTCACTTGGCCACTCTATGGTCTCTTAATGCTTCTGCCACATCACCACTCTGCTGTCTCTTCATGCTGCTACCATATCACCTCTCTGTGGTCTCCTCATGCTGCTGCTGCTACCTCAACACTATGTCACTGGGCCATTCTGTGGTCTCCTCATGCTGCTGCCTTATCATCTTTCTGTGGTCTGTTCATTCTGTTGCCAAATCACCACTCTGTGGTCTCCTCTGGCTGCTGTTACCTCAACACTATGTAACTGGGGCACTCTGTGGTCTCCTCATGCTGTGGCCATATCATTACGGTGTTGTCTCCTCATGTTGCTGCTACCTCACCACTATATCACTGGGCCACTCTGTGGTCTCTTCATGCTGCTGCAATATCACTACTCGGTGGTCTCCCCATGCTGCTTTCACATCACCACTGTGTGGTCTCTTCATTCTGCTGCCATATCACCACTCTGTGGTCTCTTTATACTGCTACCACATCACCACTCTGTGGTCTCATCATGCTCCTGTTATCTCAACACTCTGTCACTAACCCACTGTAAGGTCTCCTCATGCTGCTGCCAGCTCACCACTATATCCCTGGGCCACTCTGTGGTCTTCTCATGCTGCTGCCAGCTCATTACTACATCACTGGGCCACTTTGTGGTCTCATCATTCTGCTGCCACCTCACCACTATTTCACTGGGCCACTATGTGGTCTCTTCATGCTGCTTTCTCAGGATCACTCTGTGGTCTCTACACATTACCACTCTGTGGTCTCCTCTTGCAGCAACTAACTCAACACTATGTCACTGGTGCACTATATGTTCTCCTCATGCTGCTGCAATATTACTACTCTGTTGTCTTCTCATGCTGCTGCTACCTCACCACTATGTCCATGGGCCACTCTGTGGTCTCCTCAGGCTACTTCCACATCACTACTCTGTGTTTTCCTCATGCTGCTGCCACATCACCACTCTGTGGTCTCTTCATGCTGCTGTTACCTTAACACTCTATCACTAAGCCACTCTGTGGTCTCCTCATGCTGCTACAAAATCATAACTCTGTGGTATCTTAATGCTGCTGCCAGCTCACCACCATGTCACTGGGCCACTCTGTGGTCTCCACATGCTGCTGTCAAATCACTACTCTGTTGTCTCCTCAAGCTGCTGCCACATCAACCTCTGTGGTCTCTTCATGCTGCTGCTACCTCAGCACTATATCACTTGGCCACTCTGTGGTCTCTTCTAGCTGCTGCTACCTTAACACTATGTCATTTGGCCACTTTGTGGTCTCCTCATGCTGCTGCTATCTTATAACGATGTCACTGTGCCACTCTGTCATCTCCTCATGCTACTGCCATATCACCACTCTGTTGTCTCCTCATGCTGCTGCCAGCTCACTACTATGTCACTCGGCCACTTTTTGGTCTTGTCATACTGCTGCCACCTCACCACTATGTCACTGAGCCACTCTGTGGTTTCGTCATGCGTCTGTCATATCATCACTCTGTGGTCTCCTCATGCTGCTGCCACATCACCCTCTGTGGTCTCCTTATGCTGCTGCTACATCAACACTATATCACTGGGCCACTCTGTGGTCTCTTCATGCTGCTGCTAACTTAACACTATGTCACTTGGCCACTCTGTGGTCTCCTCATGCTGCTGCTATCTCATAACGATGTCACTGTGCCACTCTGTTATCTCCTCATGCTGCTGCCACATCACCACTTTGTGGTTTCCTCATGCTGCTGCAACCTTAACACTATGTCACTGGGCCACTCTGTGGTCCCCTCATGCTGCTACTATCTTAACTCTATGTCACTAGACCACTCTGTGGTGTCTTCATTCTGCTGCCACATCCCCCCAATGTGTTCACCTCATAATGCTGCCACATCACCACTCAGTAGTCTATTAATGCTGCTGCCTGCTCTCCACTATGTCACTGGGCCACTCTGTGGTCTCCTCCTGCTGCTGACACATCACCACTCTGTGGTCTTCTCATGCTGCTGCTACCTCAACACTTGGTCACTTGACCACTCTGTAGTCTCCTTATGCTGCTGCTACTTCAACCCTATGTCACTAAGCCACTCTGTGGTCTCCTTATGCTTCTACCAAATCACTACTCTGTGGTCTCTTATTGCTGCTGCTAGCTCACTACTATGTCACTAGGCCACTCTGTGGTCTCCATATGCTGCTGTCAACTCACCATTCTGTGATCTCCTCAAGCTATTGAAAAATCGCCACTCTGTGGTCTCCTTATGCTGCTTCTACCTCAACACTACGTCTCTTGGCCACTCTGTGGTCTCCAAATGCTGATGCCACATCAGCACTCTGTGGTCTCCTCATGCTACTGCCAGCTCACTACTATAATACTGGGCCACTTTTTGGTCTCGTCATGCTACTGCCACATCAACAATGTTTCACTAAGACCCTCTGTGGTCTCCTGATGCTGCTGCCACATCACCACTCTGTGATCTCCTTAAGCTACAGCCAGCTCACTACTATGTCAATTGGCCACTCTATGGTCTCATCATGCTGCTGCCACATAACCACTCTGTGGTCTCCTTATGTTGCTATCAGCTCACCAGTCTTTGGTCTCCTCATGCTGCTGCTAGCTCAGAAGTATGCCACTTGGCTACTCTGTGGTCTCTTCATGCTGCTGCCACATCACCACTCTGTGGTCTTCTCAGGTTGCTGCCAGCTCACCATCCTGGGTCTCCTCATGCTGCTGCCAGCTGACAAGTATGTCACTGGGCCACTCTGTGGTCTCCTCAGGCTTCTGCCATATCACCATTCTGTTGTCTCCTCATGCTTCTGCCAGCTCACTACTATGTCACTTGGCCACTTTTTGGTCTTGTCATGCTGCTGCCACCCTGAATCTGGTGTTCCAGCTGTTGCAGGCCAAGTTTAATTATGTCCGTAAAAGTTTAAAAATTTTCTGGGGTGAAATTTAGTAGCCAAAATAGAAATACCCTGAATCTAGTGTTCCAGCTGTTGCAGACCTATCTTAAATCTGTCCGTAAAAGGGTATATTTTTTTCTGGTGTGAAATTACATTGCCAAAATAGCAATACCATAAATCAGTAATTTCAGCTGTGGCTGGTCAAGTTTAATATTGTCCGGCAAAGGATATATTTTCTTCTGGGGTGAAATTCAATTGCCAAAATAGCAATACCCTGAATCTGGTGTTCCAGCTGTTGCAGGCCTCGTTTAAATCTGTCCGTAAAATGGTATATTTTTATATGGTGTGACATTTAATTGCCAAAATAGCAAAACCATAAATCTGTAGTTTCAGCTGTGGCTGGCCAAGATTAATAGTGTCCGGCAAAGGATATATTTTCTTCTGGGGTGAAATTCAATTGCCAAAATAGCAATACCATAAATCAGTGGATTCAGTTGTAGCTGGCCAAGTTTAATAGTGTCTGGCAAAGGATATATTTTGTTCTGGGCTGAAATTCAATTGCAAAAATAGCAATATACTGAATCTGGTGTTCCAGCTGTTGCAGGCCTACTTTAAATCTATCCGTAAAAGGGTACATGTTTTTTCTGGGGAGAAATTTAATTGCCAAAATAGCAATACCCTAAATTTGGTGTTCCAGCTGTTGCAGGCCTCATTTAAATCTGTCGCTAAAATGGTATATTTTTGTCTGGTGTGAAATTCAATTGCCAAAATAGAAAAACCATAAATCAGTTGTTTAATCTGAGGCTGGGCAAGTTTAATAGTGTCTGTCAAAGGTTATATTTTTTACTGGGGTGAAATTTAATTGCCAAAATAGCAATACACTGAATTTGGTGTTCCAGCTGTTAAAGGCCTAGTTTAAATCTGTCCGTAAAAGGGTACATTTTTTTCTGGGGTGAAATTTAATTGCCAAAATAGCAATACCCTAAATTTAGTGTTCCAGCTATTGCAGGCCTCGTTTAAATATGTCCGTAAATGGGTATATTTTTTTCTGGGGTGAAATTTAATTGCCAAAATAGCAATACCCTGAATCTGGTGTTCCAGCTGTTGCAGGCCTAGTTTAAATCTTTCCGTAAAACGGTATATTTTTTTCTGGTGTGAAATTCAATTGCCAAAATAGCAATACCATAAATCAGTGGTTTCAGCTGTGGCTGGCTAAGTTTAATAGTGTCCGGCAAAGGATATATTTTGTTCTGGGGTGAAATTCAATTGCAAAAATAGCAATTCCCTGAATCTGGTGTTCCAGCTGTTGCAGGCCTAGTTAAAATCTGTCCGTAAAAGTGTTCTTTTTTTTCTGGGATGAAATTTAATTGCCAAAATAGCAATACCATAAATCAGTGGTTTCAGCTGTGGCTGGCCAAGTTTAATAGTGTCTGGAAAAGGATATATTTTGTTCTGGGGTGAAATTAAATTGCCAAAATAGCAATACCCTGAATCTGATGTTCCAGCTGTTGCAGGCCTAATTTAAATCTGTCCGTAAAGGGTATATTTTTTCTGGGGTGAAAATTAATTGCCAAAATATCAATACCCTGAATCTGGTGTTCCAGCTGTGTCAGGCCTCGTTGAAATCTGTCTATAAAAGGGTATATTTTTGTCTGGGGTGAAATTCAATTGCCAAAAAGCAAAACCATAAATCAGTTGTTTAAGCTGAGGCTGGCCAAGTTTAATAGTATCCGATCAAAGGATATATTTTCTTCTGGGGTGATATTCAATTACCAAAATAGCAATACCCTGAATATGGTGTTCCAGCTGTTGCAGGCCTCGCTTAAATATGTCCAGTAAATGGGTATTTTTTTCTGGGGTGAAATTTAATTGCCAAAATAGCAATACCCTGAATCTGGTGTTCCAGCTGTTGCAGGCCTAGTTTAAATCTTTCCGTAAAACGGTATATTTTTTCTGGTGTGAAATTCAATTGCCAAAATAGCAATACCATAAATCAGTGGTTTCAGCTGTGGCTGGCTAAGTTTAATAGTGTCCGGCAAAGGATATATTTTGTTCTGGGGTGAAATTCAATTGCAAAATAGCAATTCCCTGAATCTGGTGTTCCAGCTGTTGCAGGCCTAGTTAAAATCTGTCCGTAAAAGTGTTCTTTTTTTCTGGGATGAAATTTAATTGCCAAAATAGCAATACCATAAATCAGTGGTTTCAGCTGTGGCTGGCCAAGTTTAATAGTGTCTGGAAAAGGATATATTTTGTTCTGGGGTGAAATTAAATTGCCAAAATAGCAATACCCTGAATCTGATGTTCCAGCTGTTGCAGGCCTAATTTAAATCTGTCCGTAAAAGGGTATATTTTTTTCTGGGGTGAAAATTAATTGCCAAAATATCAATACCCTGAATCTGGTGTTCCAGCTGTGTCAGGCCTCGTTGAAATCTGTCTATAAAAGGGTATATTTTTGTCTGGGGTGAAATTCAATTGCCAAAATAGCAAAACCATAAATCAGTTGTTTAAGCTGAGGCTGGCCAAGTTAAATAGTATCCGGCAAAGGATATATTTTCTTCTGGGGTGATATTCAATTACCAAAATAGCAATACCCTGAATATGGTGTTCCAGCTGTTGCAGGCCTAGTTTAAATCTGTCCGTAAAAGGGTATATTTTTTTCTGGGGTGAAATTTAATTGCCAAAATAGCAATACCCTAAATTTAGTGTTCCAGCTATTGCAGGCCTCGTTTAAATATGTCCGTAAATGGGTATATTTTTTCTGGGGTGAAATTTAATTGCCAAAATAGCAATACCCTGAATCTGGTGTTCCAGCTGTTGCAGGCCTAGTTTAAATCTTTCCGTAAAACGGTATATTTTTTCTGGTGTGAAATTCAATTGCCAAAATAGCAATACCATAAATCAGTGGTTTCAGCTGTGGCTGGCTAAGTTTAATAGTGTCCGGCAAAGGATATATTTTGTTCTGGGGTGAAATTCAATTGCAAAAATAGCAATTCCCTGAATCTGGTGTTCCAGCTGTTGCAGGCCTAGTTAAAATCTGTCCGTAAAAGTGTTCTTTTTTTCTGGGATGAAATTTAATTGCCAAAATAGCAATACCATAAATCAGTGGTTTCAGCTGTGGCTGGCCAAGTTTAATAGTGTCTGGAAAAGGATATATTTTGTTCTGGGGTGAAATTAAATTGCCAAAATAGCAATACCCTGAATCTGATGTTCCAGCTGTTGCAGGCCTAATTTAAATCTGTCCGTAAAAGGGTATATTTTTTTCTGGGGTGAAAATTAATTGCCAAAATATCAATACCCTGAATCTGGTGTTCCAGCTGTGTCAGGCCTCGTTGAAATCTGTCTATAAAAGGGTATATTTTTGTCTGGGGTGAAATTCAATTGCCAAAATAGCAAAACCATAAATCAGTTGTTTAAGGTGAGGCTGGCCAAGTTTAATAGTATCCGTCAAAGGATATATTTTCTTCTGGGGTGATATTCAATTACCAAAATAGCAATACCCTGAATATGGTGTTCCAGCTGTTGCAGGCCTAGTTTAAATCTGTCCGTAAAAGGGTATATTTTTTTCTGGGGTGAAATTTAATTGCCAAAATAGCAATACCCTAAATTTAGTGTTCCAGCTATTGCAGGCCTCGTTTAAATATGTCCGTAAATGGGTATATTTTTTTCTGGGGTGAAATTTAATTGCCAAAATAGCAATACCCTGAATCTGGTGTTCCAGCTGTTGCAGGCCTAGTTTAAATCTTTCCGTAAAACGGTATATTTTTTTCTGGTGTGAAATTCAATTGCCAAAATAGCAATACCATAAATCAGTGGTTTCAGCTGTGGCTGGCTAAGTTTAATAGTGTCCGGCAAAGGATATATTTTGTTCTGGGGTGAAATTCAATTGCAAAAATAGCAATTCCCTGAATCTGGTGTTCCAGCTGTTGCAGGCCTAGTTAAAATCTGTCCGTAAAAGTGTTCTTTTTTTCTGGGATGAAATTTAATTGCCAAAATAGCAATACCATAAATCAGTGGTTTCAGCTGTGGCTGGCCAAGTTTAATAGTGTCTGGAAAAGGATATATTTTGTTCTGGGGTGAAATTAAATTGCCAAAATAGCAATACCCTGAATCTGATGTTCCAGCTGTTGCAGGCCTAATTTAAATCTGTCCGTAAAAGGGTATATTTTTTTCTGGGGTGAAAATTAATTGCCAAAATATCAATACCCTGAATCTGGTGTTCCAGCTGTGTCAGGCCTCGTTGAAATCTGTCTATAAAAGGGTATATTTTTGTCTGGGGTGAAATTCAATTGCCAAAATAGCAAAACCATAAATCAGTTGTTTAAGCTGAGGCTGGCCAAGTTAAATAGTATCCGGCAAAGGATATATTTTCTTCTGGGGTGATATTCAATTACCAAAATAGCAATACCCTGAATATGGTGTTCCAGCTGTTGCAGGCCTAGTTTAAATCTGTCCGTAAAGGGTATATTTTTTCTGGGGTGAAATTTAATTGCCAAAATAGCAATACCCTAAATTTAGTGTTCCAGCTATTGCAGGCCTCGTTTAAATATGTCCGTAAATGGGTATATTTTTTCTGGGGTGAAATTTAATTGCCAAAATAGCAATACCCTGAATCTGGTGTTCCAGCTGTTGCAGGCCTAGTTTAAATCTTTCCGTAAAACGGTATATTTTTTCTGGTGTGAAATTCAATTGCCAAAATAGCAATACCATAAATCAGTGGTTTCAGCTGTGGCTGGCTAAGTTTAATAGTGTCCGGCAAAGGATATATTTTGTTCTGGGGTGAAATTCAATTGCAAAAATAGCAATTCCCTGAATCTGGTGTTCCAGCTGTTGCAGGCCTAGTTAAAATCTGTCCGTAAAAGTGTTCTTTTTTTCTGGGATGAAATTTAATTGCCAAAATAGCAATACCATAAATCAGTGGTTTCAGCTGTGGCTGGCCAAGTTTAATAGTGTCTGGAAAAGGATATATTTTGTTCTGGGGTGAAATTAAATTGCCAAAATAGCAATACCCTGAATCTGATGTTCCAGCTGTTGCAGGCCTAATTTAAATCTGTCCGTAAAGGGTATATTTTTTTCTGGGGTGAAAATTAATTGCCAAAATATCAATACCCTGAATCTGGTGTTCCAGCTGTGTCAGGCCTCGTTGAAATCTGTCTATAAAAGGGTATATTTTTGTCTGGGGTGAAATTCAATTGCCAAAATAGCAAAACCATAAATCAGTTGTTTAAGCTGAGGCTGGCCAAGTTAAATAGTATCCGTCAAAGGATATATTTTCTTCTGGGGTGATATTCAATTACCAAAATAGCAATACCCTGAATATGGTGTTCCAGCTGTTGCAGGCCTAGTTTAAATCTGTCCGTAAAGGGTATATTTTTTCTGGGGTGAAATTTAATTGCCAAAATAGCAATACCCTAAATTTAGTGTTCCAGCTATTGCAGGCCTCGTTTAAATATGTCCGTAAATGGGTATATTTTTTCTGGGGTGAAATTTAATTGCCAAAATAGCAATACCCTGAATCTGGTGTTCCAGCTGTTGCAGGCCTAGTTTAAATCTTTCCGTAAACGGTATATTTTTTTCTGGTGTGAAATTCAATTGCCAAAATAGCAATACCATAAATCAGTGGTTTCAGCTGTGGCTGGCTAAGTTTAATAGTGTCCGGCAAAGGATATATTTTGTTCTGGGGTGAAATTCAATTGCAAAAATAGCAATTCCCTGAATCTGGTGTTCCAGCTGTTGCAGGCCTAGTTAAAATCTGTCCGTAAAAGTGTTCTTTTTTTCTGGGATGAAATTTAATTGCCAAAATAGCAATACCATAAATCAGTGGTTTCAGCTGTGGCTGGCCAAGTTTAATAGTGTCTGGAAAAGGATATATTTTGTTCTGGGGTGAAATTAAATTGCCAAAATAGCAATACCCTGAATCTGATGTTCCAGCTGTTGCAGGCCTAATTTAAATCTGTCCGTAAAGGGTATATTTTTTTCTGGGGTGAAAATTAATTGCCAAAATATCAATACCCTGAATCTGGTGTTCCAGCTGTGTCAGGCCTCGTTGAAATCTGTCTATAAAAGGGTATATTTTTGTCTGGGGTGAAATTCAATTGCCAAAATAGCAAAACCATAAATCAGTTGTTTAAGCTGAGGCTGGCCAAGTTAAATAGTATCCGGCAAAGGATATATTTTCTTCTGGGGTGATATTCAATTACCAAAATAGCAATACCCTGAATATGGTGTTCCAGCTGTTGCAGGCCTAGTTTAAATCTGTCCGTAAAAGGGTATATTTTTTTCTGGGGTGAAATTTAATTGCCAAAATAGCAATACCCTAAATTTAGTGTTCCAGCTATTGCAGGCCTCGTTTAAATATGTCCGTAAATGGGTATATTTTTTTCTGGGGTGAAATTTAATTGCCAAAATAGCAATACCCTGAATCTGGTGTTCCAGCTGTTGCAGGCCTAGTTTAAATCTTTCCGTAAACGGTATATTTTTTCTGGTGTGAAATTCAATTGCCAAAATAGCAATACCATAAATCAGTGGTTTCAGCTGTGGCTGGCTAAGTTTAATAGTGTCCGGCAAAGGATATATTTTGTTCTGGGGTGAAATTCAATTGCAAAAATAGCAATTCCCTGAATCTGGTGTTCCAGCTGTTGCAGGCCTAGTTAAAATCTGTCCGTAAAAGTGTTCTTTTTTTCTGGGATGAAATTTAATTGCCAAAATAGCAATACCATAAATCAGTGGTTTCAGCTGTGGCTGGCCAAGTTTAATAGTGTCTGGAAAAGGATATATTTTGTTCTGGGGTGAAATTAAATTGCCAAAATAGCAATACCCTGAATCTGGTGTTCCAGCTGTGTCAGGCCTCGTTGAAATCTGTCTATAAAAGGGTATATTTTTGTCTGGGGTGAAATTCAATTGCCAAAATAGCAAAACCATAAATCAGTTGTTTAAGCTGAGGCTGGCCAAGTTTAATAGTATCCGGCAAAGGATATATTTTCTTCTGGGGTGATATTCAATTACCAAAATAGCAATACCCTGAATATGGTGTTCCAGCTGTTGCAGGCCTAGTTTAAATCTGTCCGTAAAAGGGTATATTTTTTTCTGGGGTGAAATTTAATTGCCAAAATAGCAATACCCTAAATCTAGTGTTCCAGCTATTGCAGGCCTCGTTTAAATATGTCCGTAAATGGGCATATTTTTTAAGTGGGGTAAAAATTAATTGCCAAAATAGCAATACCCTAAATCTGGTGTTCCAGATGTTATCAGGCTTAGTTTAAATCTATCCGTAAAGGGTATATTTTATTCTGGTGTGAAATTCAATTGCCAAAATTGCAATACCATAAATCATTGGTTTCAGCTGTGGCTGGCCAAGTTTAATAGTGTCCGGCAAAGGATATATTTTGTTCTGGGGTGAAAATCAATTACCAAAATAGCAATAACATAAATCAGTGGTTTTACCTGTGGCTGGCCAAGTTTAATAGTGTCCTGCAAAGGATATATTTTGTTCTGGGGTGAAATTCAATTGCCAAAATAGCAATACACTGAATCTGGTGTTCCAGCTGTTGCAGGCCTAGTTTAAATCTATCCGTAAAAGGGTATATTTTTTTCTGGGGTGAAATTAAATTCCCAAAATAGCAATACCCTGAATCTGGTGTTCCAGCTGTTGCAGTCCTAGTTTATATCTGTCCGTACCAGGGTATATTATTTTCTGGGGTTAAATTTAATTGCCGAAATAGCAATACCATAAATTAGTGGTTTCAGCTGTGGCTAGCCAAGTTTAATAGTGTCATGCATAGGATATATTTTGTTCTGGGGTGAAATTTAATTGCCAAAATAGTAATACCATAAATCAGTGGTTTCAGCTGTGGCTGGCCAAGTTTCATTGTTTCCGGCAAAGGATATTTTTCGTACTGGGGTGAAATTCAATTGCCAAAATAGTAATACCATAAATTATTCGTTTCAGCAGTGGCTGGCCAAGTTTAATAGTGTCCGGCAAAGGATATATTTTGTTCTGGGGTGAAATTCAATTGCCAAAATAGCAATACCCTGAATCTGGTGTTCCAGCTGTGGCAAGCCTAGTTTAAATCTGTCCGTAAAATGGTATATATTTTTCTGGGGTGAAATTTAATTGCCAAAATGGCAATACTCTAAATCTGGTGTTCCAGCTGTTGCAGGCCTCGTTTAAATCTGTCCGTAAAAGGGTATATTTTTTTCTCAGGTAAAATTTAATCGCCAAAATAGCAATACCCTGAATCTGGTGTTCCAGATGTTAGCAGGCCTAGTTTCAATCTCTCCGTAAAAGGGTATATTTTTTTTCTGGCGAGAAATTCAGTTGCCAAAATAGCAATACCATAAATCATTGGTTTCAGCTGTGGCTGGCCAAGTTTAATACTGTCCGGCAAAGGATATATTTTGTTCTGGGGTGAATTTCAATTACCAAAATAGCAATACCATAAATCACTGGTTTTACCTGTGGCTGGCCAAGTTTAATAGTGTCCTGCAAAGGATATATTTTGTTCTGGTGTGAAATTCAATTTCCAAAATAGCAATACCATAAATCAGTGGTTTCAGCTGTGGCTGGCCAAGTTTAATAGTGTCCGGCAAAGGATATATTTTCTTCTGGGGTGAAATTCAATTACCAAAATAGTAATACACTAAATCTGGTGTTCCAGCTGTTGTAGGCCTAGTTTAAATCTAACCAGCAAAGGATATATTTTGTTCTGGGGTTAAATTCAATTGCCAAAATAGCAATACCGTGAATCTGGTGTTCCAGCTTTTGCAGGCCTAGATTAAATCTATACGTAAAAGTGTATATTTTTTTCTAGGGTGAAATTAAATTGCCAAAATAGCAATACCCTGAATCTGGTGTTTCAGCTGTTAGCAGGCCTAGTTCCAATCTCTCCGTAAACGGGTATATTTTATTCTGATGTGAAATTCAATTGTCAAAATAGCAATACCATAAATCAGTAGTTTCAGCTGTGGCTGGCCAAGTTTAATAGTGTCCGACAAAGGATATATTTTGTTCTCGGGTGAAATTCAATTGCCAAAATAGCAATACCATAAATCAGTGGTTTCAGATGTGGCTGGCCAAGTTTAGTAGTGTCTGGCAAAGGATATATTTTGTTCTGGGGTGAAATTCAATTGCCAAAATAGCAATACCATAAATCAGTGGTTTCAGATGTGGCTGGCCAAGTTTAGTAGTGTCTGGCAAAGGATATATTTTGTTCTGGGGTGAAATTCAAAAGCAAAAATAGCAATACACTGAATCTAGTGTTCCAGCTGTTGCAGGCCTAGTTTAAATCTATCCGTAAAATGGTACATTTTTTTTTCTGGGGTGAAATTTAATTGCCAAATAGCAATACCCTAAATTTGTTGATCTAGCTTTTGCAGGCCTCGTTTAATTCTGTCCGTAAAAGGATATATTTTTTTTTTGGTGTGACATTCAATTGCCAAAATAGCAAAACAATAAATCTGTGGTTTCAGCTGTGGCTGGCCAAGTTTAATAGTGTCCGGCAAAGGATATATTTTGTTCTGGGGTGAAATTAAATTGCCAAAATAGCAATACCCTGAATCTGATGTTCCAGATGTTGCAGGCCTAATTTAAATCTGTCCGTAAAAGGGTATATTTTTTTCTGGGGGGAAAATTAATTGCCAAAATATCAATACCCTGAATCTGGTGTTCCAGCTGTGTCAGGCCTCGTTGAAATCTGTCTATAAAAGGGTATATTTTTGTCTGGGTTGAAATTCAATTGCCAAAATAGCAAAACCATAAATCAGTTGTTTAAGCTGAGGCTGGCCAAGTTTAATAGTATCCGGCAAAGGATATATTTTCTTCTGGGGTGATATTCAATTACCAAAATAGCAATACCCTGAATATGGTGTTCCAGCTGTTGCAGGCCTAGTTTAAATCTGTCCGTAAAGGGTATATTTTTTTCTGGGGTGAAATTTAATTGCCAAAATAGCAATACCCTAAATTTAGTGTTCCAGCTATTGCAGGCCTCGTTTAAATATGTCCGTAAATGGGTATATTTTTTTCTGGGGTGAAATTTAGTTGCCAAAATAGCAATACCCTGAATCTGGTGTTCCAGCTGTTGCAGGCCTAGTTTAAATCTTTCCGTAAAACGGTATATTTTTTTCTGGTGTGAAATTCAATTGCCAAAATAGCAATACCATAAATCAGTGGTTTCAGCTGTGGCTGGCTAAGTTTAATAGTGTCCGGCAAAGGATATATTTTGTTCTGGGGTGAAATTCAATTGCAAAAATAGCAATTCCCTGAATCTGGTGTTCCAGCTGTTGCAGGCCTAGTTAAAATCTGTCCGTAAAAGTGTTCTTTTTTTCTGGGATGAAATTTAATTGCCAAAATAGCAATACCATAAATCAGTGGTTTCAGCTGTGGCTGGCCAAGTTTAATAGTGTCTGGAAAAGGATATATTTTGTTCTGGGGTGAAATTAAATTGCCAAAATAGCAATACCCTGAATCTGGTGTTCCAGCTGTGTCAGGCCTCGTTGAAATCTGTCTATAAAAGGGTATATTTTTGTCTGGGGTGAAATTCAATTGCCAAAATAGCAAAACCATAAATCAGTTGTTTAAGCTGAGGCTGGCCAAGTTTAATAGTATCCGGCAAAGGATATATTTTCTTCTGGGGTGATATTCAATTACCAAAATAGCAATACCCTGAATATGGTGTTCCAGCTGTTGCAGGCCTAGTTTAAATCCGTCCGTAAAAGGGTATATTTTTTTCTGGGGTGAAATATAATTGCCAAAATAGCAATACCCTAAATCTGGTGTTTCAGCTATTGCAGGCCTCGTTTAAATCTGTCCGTAAACGGCTTTTTTTTTAAGTGGGGTAAAAAATAAATTGCCAAAATAGCAATACCCTAAATCTGGTGTTCCAGATGTTATCAGGCTTAGTTTAAATCTATCCGTAAAAGGGTATATTTTATTCTGGTGTGAAATTCAATTGCCAAAATTGCAATACCATAAATCATTGGTTTCAGCTGTGGCTGGCCAAGTTTAATAGTGTCCGGCAAAGGATATATTTTGTTCTGGGGTGAAAATCAATTACCAAAATAGCAATAACATAAATCAGTGGTTTTACCTGTGGCTGGCCAAGTTTAATAGTGTCCTGCAAAGGATATATTTTGTTCTGGGGTGAAATTCAATTGCCAAAATAGCAATACACTGAATCTGGTGTTCCAGCTTTTGCAGGCCTAGTTTAAATCTATCCGTAAAAGGGTATATTTTTTTCTGGGGTGAAATTAAATTCCCAAAATAGCAATACCCTGAATCTGGTGTTCCAGCTGTTGCAGTCCTAGTTTATATCTGTCCGTACCAGGGTATATTATTTTCTGGGGTTAAATTTAATTGCCGAAATAGCAATACCATAAATTAGTGGTTTCAGCTGTGGCTAGCCAAGTTTAATAGTGTCATGCATAGGATATATTTTGTTCTGGGGTGAAATTTAATTGCCAAAATAGTAATACCATAAATCAGTGGTTTCAGCTGTGGCTGGCCAAGTTTCATTGTTTCCGGCAAAGGATATTTTTCGTACTGGGGTGAAATTCAATTGCCAAAATAGTAATACCATAAATTATTCGTTTCAGCAGTGGCTGGCCAAGTTTAATAGTGTCCGGCAAAGGATATATTTTGTTCTGGGGTGAAATTCAATTGCCAAAATAGCAATACCCTGAATCTGGTGTTCCAGCTGTGGCAAGCCTAGTTTAAATCTGTCCGTAAAATGGTATATATTTTTCTGGGGTGAAATTTAATTGCCAAAATGGCAATACTCTAAATCTGGTGTTCCAGCTGTTGCAGGCCTCGTTTAAATCTGTCCGTAAAGGGTATATTTTTTTCTCAGGTAAAATTTAATCGCCAAAATAGCAATACCCTGAATCTGGTGTTCCAGATGTTAGCAGGCCTAGTTTCAATCTCTCCGTAAAGGGTATATTTTTTTCTGGCGAGAAATTCAGTTGCCAAAATAGCAATACCATAAATCATTGGTTTCAGCTGTGGCTGGCCAAGTTTAATACTGTCCGGCAAAGGATATATTTTGTTCTGGGGTGAATTTCAATTACCAAAATAGCAATACCATAAATCACTGGTTTTACCTGTGGCTGGCCAAGTTTAATAGTGTCCTGCAAAGGATATATTTTGTTCTGGTGTGAAATTCAATTTCCAAAATAGCAATACCATAAATCAGTGGTTTCAGCTGTGGCTGGCCAAGTTTAATAGTGTCCGGCAAAGGATATATTTTCTTCTGGGGTGAAATTCAATTACCAAAATAGTAATACACTAAATCTGGTGTTCCAGCTGTTGTAGGCCTAGTTTAAATCTAACCAGCAAAGGATATATTTTGTTCTGGGGTTAAATTCAATTGCCAAAATAGCAATACCGTGAATCTGGTGTTCCAGCTTTTGCAGGCCTAGATTAAATCTATACGTAAAAGTGTATATTTTTTCTAGGGTGAAATTAAATTGCCAAAATAGCAATACCCTGAATCTGGTGTTTCAGCTGTTAGCAGGCCTAGTTCCAATCTCTCCGTGAACGGGTATATTTTATTCTGATGTGAAATTCAATTGTCAAAATAGCAATACCATAAATCAGTAGTTTCAGCTGTGGCTGGCCAAGTTTAATAGTGTCCGACAAAGGATATATTTTGTTCTCGGGTGAAATTCAATTGCCAAAATAGCAATACCATAAATCAGTGGTTTCAGATGTGGCTGGCCAAGTTTAGTAGTGTCTGGCAAAGGATATATTTTGTTCTGGGGTGAAATTCAATTGCCAAAATAGCAATACCATAAATCAGTGGTTTCAGATGTGGCTGGCCAAGTTTAGTAGTGTCTGGCAAAGGATATATTTTGTTCTGGGGTGAAATTCAAAAGCAAAAATAGCAATACACTGAATCTAGTGTTCCAGCTGTTGCAGGCCTAGTTTAAATCTATCCGTAAAATGGTACATTTTTTTTTCTGGGGTGAAATTTAATTGCCAAATAGCAATACCCTAAATTTGTTGATCTAGCTTTTGCAGGCCTCGTTTAATTCTGTCCGTAAAAGGATATATTTTTTTTTTGGTGTGACATTCAATTGCCAAAATAGCAAAACAATAAATCTGTGGTTTCAGCTGTGGCTGGCCAAGTTTAATAGTGTCCGGCAAAGGATATATTTTGTTCTGGGGTGAAATTCAATTGCAAAAATATCAATTCCCTGAATCTGGTGTTCCAGCTGTTGCAGGCCTAGTTTAAATCTGTCCTCAAAAGGGTACATTTTTTTTCTGGGGTGAAATTTAATTGCCAAAATAGCAATACCCTAAATTCGGTGTTCCAGCTGTTGCAGGCCTCATTTAAATCATTCCGTGAAAGGGTGTATTTTTTCTGGGGTGAAAATTATTTGCAAAAATAGCAATACCCTGAATCTGGTATTACAGCTGTTGCAGGCCTAGTTTAAATCTGTCTGAAAAAAGTGTATATTTTTTTCTGGGGTGAAAATTAATTGCCAAAATAGCAATACCCTGAATCTGGTGTACCAGCTGTTGCAGGCCTAGTTTAAATTTGTCCGTAAAAGGGTACATATTTTTTTATGGGGTGAAATTTAATTGCCAAAATAGCAATACCCTAAATTTGTTGTTCCAGCTGTTGCAGGCCTAGTTTAAATCTGTCCGAAAAAAGGGTATATTTTTTTTTGGGGTGAAATTTAATTGCCAAAATAGCAATACCCTGAATCTGGTGTACCAGCTGTTGCAGGCCTAGTTTAAATCTGTCCGTAAAAGTGTATATTTTATTTTTTTATTCTGGTGTTAAATTCAATTGCCAAAATAGCAATACCATAAATCTGTGGTTTCAGCTGTGCATGGCCAAGTTTAATAGTGTCCGGCAAAGGATATATTTTCTTCTGGGGTGAAATTCAATTGCCAAAATAGCAATACCCTGAATATGGTGTTCCAGCTTTTGCAGGCCTTGTTTAAATCTGTCCGTAAAAAAGTATATTTTTTTCTAGTGTGACATTCAATTGCCAAAATAGCAAAACCATAAATCTGTAGTTTCAGCTGTGGCTGGCCAAGTTTAATAGTGTCCGGCAATGGATATATTTTCTTCTGGGTTGAAATTCAATTGCCAAAATAGCAATACCATAAATCAGTGGTTCCAGCTGTGGCTGGCCAAGTTTAATAGTGTCCGGTAAAGTATATAGTTTGTTCTGAGGTGAAATTAAATTGCCAAAATAGCAATACCCTGAATCTGGTGTTCCAGCTGTTGCAGGCCTTGTTTAAATCTGTCCCTAAAAGGGTAGATTTTTGTCTGGGGTGAAATTCAATTGCCAAAATAGCAAAACCATAAATCAGTTGTTTCAGCTGTGGCTGGCCAAGTTTAATAGTGTCCGTCAAAGGATATATTTTCTTCTGGGGTGAAATTCAATTGCCAAAATAGCAATACCCTGAATATGGTGTTCCAGCTGTTGCAGGCCTAGTTTAAATCTGTCCGTAAAAGGGTATATTTTTTCTGGGGTGAAATTCAGTTGCCAAAATAGCAATACCCTAAATCTGGTGTTGCAGCTGTTGCAGGCTTCGTTTAAATTTGTCCGTAAAGGGTATATTTTTTACTGGGGTGAAATCTAATTGCCAAAATAGCAATACCCTGAATCTGATGTTCCAGCTGTTGCAGGCCTAGTTTAAATCTGTCCGTAAAAGGGTATATTTTTTTCTGGGGTGAAATATTAATTGCCAAAATAGCAATACCCTGAATCTGGTGTTCCAGCTGTTACAGGCCTAGTTTAAATCTGTCCGTAAAAGAGTATATTTTTTTCTGGTGTGAAATTCAATGACCAAAATAGCAATACCATAAATCTGTGGTTTCAGCTGTCGCTGGCCAAGTTTAATAGTGTCCGGCAAAGGATATAATTTCTTCTGAGGTCAAATTCAATTGCCAAAATAGCAATACCCTGAATATGGTGTTCCAGCTGTTGCAGGCCAAGTTTAAATCTGTCCGTAATATGGTATATTTTCATCTGGGGTGAAATTCAATTGCAAAAATAGCAATACCATAAATCTGTAGTTTCAGCTGTGGCTGGCCAAGTTTAATAGTGTCCGGCAATGGATATATTTTCTTCTGGGTTGAAATTCAATTGCCAAAATAGCAATACCATAAATCAGTGGTTCCAGCTGTGGCTGGCCAAGTTTAATAGTGTCCGGTAAAGTATATAGTTTGTTCTGAGGTGAAATTAAATTGCCAAAATAGCAATACCCTGAATCTGGTGTTCCAGCTGTTGCAGGCTTTGTTTAAATCTGTCCCTAAAATGGTAGATTTTTGTCTGATGTGAAATTCAATTGCCAAAATAGCAAAACCATAAATCAGTTGTTTCAACTGTGGCTGGCCAAGTTTAATAGTGTCCGTCAAAGGATATATTTTCTTCTGTGGTGAAATTCAATTGCCAAAATAGCAATTCCCTGAATATGGTGTTCCAGCTGTTGCAGGCCTAGTTTAAATCTGTCCGTAAAAGGGTATATTTTTTTCTGGTGTGAAATTCAGTTGCAAAAATAGAAATACAGTAAAACTGTTGTTGCAGCTGTTGCAGGCTTCGTTTAAATTTGTCCGTAAAAGGGTATATTTTTTACTGGGGTGAAATCTAATTGCCAAAATAGCAACACCCTGAATCTGATGTTCCAGCTGTTCCAGGCCTAGTTTAAATCTGTCCGTAAAAGGGTAAATTTTTTTCTAGGGTGAATATTAATTGCCAAAATAGCAATACCCTGAATCTGGTGTTCCAGCTGTTAAAGGCCTAGTTTAAATCTGTCCGTAAAAGAGTATATTTTTTTCTGGTGTGAAATTCAATGACCAAAATAGCAAAACCATAAATCTGTGTTTTCAGCTATCGCTGGCCAAGTTTAATAGTGTACGGCAAAGGATATAATTTCTTCTGATGTCAAATTCAATTGCCAAAATAGCAATACCTTGAATATGATTTTCCAGCTGTTGAAGGCCAATTTAAATCTGTCCGTAATATGGTATATTTTCATCTGGGGTGAAATTCAATTGCAAAAATAGCAATACCATAAATCAGTGGTTTCAGCTGTGGCTGGCCAAGTTTAATAGTGTCCGGCAATGGATATATTTTGTTCTGGGTTGAAATTCAATTGCCAAAATAGCAATACCATAAATCAGTGGTTCCAGCTGTGGCTGGCCAAGTTTAATAGTGTCCGGTAAAGTATATAGTTTGTTCTGAGGTGAAATTAAATTGCCAAAATAGCAATACCCTGAATCTGGTGTTCCAGCTGTTGCAGGCCTTGTTTAAATCTGTCCGTAAAATGGTAGATTTTTTCTGGTGTGAAATTCAATTGCCAAAATAGCAAAACCATAAATCAGTTGTTTCAGCTGTGGCTGGCCAAGTTTAATAGTGTCCGTCAAAGGATATATTTTCTTCTGTGGTGAAATTCAATTGCCAAAATAGCAATACCCTGAATATGGTGTTCCAGCTGTTGCAGGCCTAGTTTAAATCTGTCCGTAAAGGGTATATTTTTTTCTGGTGTGAAATTCAGTTGCAAAAATAGCAAATACAGTAAATCTGTTGTTGCAGCTGTTGCAGGCTTCGTTTAAATTTGTCCGTAAAAGGGTATATTTTTTACTGGGGTGAAATCTAATTGCCAAAATAGCAACACCCTGAATCTGATGTTCCAGCTGTTCCAGGCCTAGTTTAAATCTGTCCGTAAAAGGGTAAATTTTTTTCTAGGGTGAATATTCAATTGCCAAAATAGCAATACCCTGAATCTGGTGTTCCAGCTGTTAAAGGCCTAGTTTAAATCTGTCCGTAAAAGAGTATATTTTTTCTGGTGTGAAATTCAATGACCAAAATAGCAAAACCATAAATCTGTGTTTTCAGCTATCGCTGGCCAAGTTTAATAGTGTACGGCAAAGGATATAATTTCTTCTGATGTCAAATTCAATTGCCAAAATAGCAATACCTTGAATATGATTTTCCAGCTGTTGAAGGCCAATTTAAATCTGTCCGTAATATGGTATATTTTCATCTGGGGTGAAATTCAATTGCCAAAATAGCAATACCATAAATCAGTGGTTTCAGCTGTGGCTGGCCAAGTTTAAAAGTGTCCGGCAAAGGATATATTTTGTTCTGGGGTGAAATTCAATTGCAAAAATAGCAATACCCTGAATCTGGTGTTCCAGCTGTTGCAAGCCTATTTTAAATCTGTCCGTAAAAGGATACTTTTTTTTCTGGGGTGAAACTTATTTGCCAAAATAGCAATTCCCTAAATTTAGTGTTCCAGCTGTTGCAGTCCTAGTTTAAATCTGTCCGTAAAAGGGTATATTTTTTTCTGGGGTGAAAATTAATTGCCAAAAAAGCAATACCCTGAATCTGGTGTTCCAGCTGTTGCAGGTCTCGTTTAAATCTGTCCGTTAATGGGTATATTTTTTTCTGGGGTGAAATTTAATTTCCATAATAGCAATACCATAAATCAGTGGTTTCAGCTGTGGCTGGCCAAGTTTAATAGTGTCCGGCAAAGGATATATTTTGTTCTGGGGTGAAATTCAATTGCAAAAATAGAAATACCCTGAATCTGGTGTTCCAGCTGTTGCAAGCCTAGTTTAAATCTTTCCGTAAAAGGGAAAATTTTATTCTGGGGTGAAATTTAATCGACAAAATAGCAATACCCTAAATTTGCTGTTCCAGCTGTTGCAGGCCTAGTTTAAATCTGTCCGTAAAAGGGTATATTTTTTTCTGCTGTGACATTCAATGACCAAAATAGCAAAACCATAAATCTATGTTTTCAGCTATCGCTGGCCAAGTTTAATAGTGTACGGCAAAGGATATAATTTCTTCTGATGTCAAATTCAATTGCCAAAATAGCAATACCTTGAATATGATTTTCCAGCTGTTGAAGGCCTAGTTTAAATCTGTCCGTGATAGGGTATATTTTCTTCTGGGGTGAAATTCAATTGCCAAAATAGCAATGCCATAAATCAGTGGTTTCAGCTGTGGCTGGCCAAGTTTAATAATGTCCGGCAAAGGATATATTTTGTTCTGGGGAGAAATTCAATTGCCAAAATAGCAATACCCTGAATCTGGTGTTCCAGCTGTAGCAGGCCTAGTTTAAATCTGTCCGTAAAGGGTAAATTACTTTCTGGGGTGAAATTGAATTGCCAAAATAGCAATACCATAAATCCTTGGTTTCAGCTGAGGCTGGCCAAGTTTAATAGTGTTCGGCAAAGGATATATTTTGTTCTGGGGTGAAATTCAATTACCAAAATAGCAATACCCTTAATCTAGTGTTCCAGCTGTGGCAGTCCTAGTTTAAATCTGTCCGTAAAAGGGTATATTTTTACTGGCGTGAAACTAAATTGCCAAAATAGCAATACTCTGAATCTGGTGTTCCAGCTGTTGCAGGCCTAGTTTAAATCTGTCCTTAAAAGGGTAAATTACTTTCTGGGGTGAAATTGAATTGCCAAAATAGCAATACCATAAATCCTTGGTTTCAGCCGTGGCTGGCCAAGTTTAATAGTGTCCGGCAAAGGATATATTTTGTTCTGGGGCGAAATTCAATTGCCAAAATAGCAATACCATCAATAAGTGGTTTTAGCTGTGGCTGGCCAAGTTTAGTAGTGTCCTGCAAAGAATATATTTTGTTCTGGGGTGAAATTCAATTGCCAAAATAGCAATACCATAAATCAGTGGTTTCAGCTGTGGCTGGACAAGTTTAATAGTGTCCGGCAAAGGATATATTTTGTTCTAGGGTAAAATTCACTTGCCAAAATAGCAATACACTGAATCTGGTGTTCCAGCTGTTGCAGGACTAGTTTAAATCTGTCTGGCAAAGGATGAATTTTGTTCTGGGGTGAAATTCAATTGCAAAAATAGCAATACCCTGAATCTGGTGTTCCAGCTGTTGCAGGCCTAGTTTTAATCTGTCCGTAAAAGAGTATATTTTTATTGGTGGGAAATTCAATTGCCAAAATAGCAATACTCTGAATCTGGGGTTCCAGCTGTTGCAGGCCTAGTTTAATGCTGTCCGTAACAGGCATATTTTTTTCTGGGGTGAAATTTAATTGCCAAAATAGCAATACCCTGAATCTAGTGTTCCAGCTGTTGCAGGCCTAGTTTAAATCTTTCCGTAAAGGGTATATTTTTTTCTGGTGTGAAATTCAATTGCCAAAATAGCAATACCATAAATCAGTGGTTTCAGCTGTGGCTGGCCAAGTTTAATAGTGTCCGGCAAATGATATATTTTGTTCTGGGGTGAAATTCAATTGCCAAAATAGCAATACCCCGAATCTGGTGTTCCAACTGTTGCAGGCCTCGTTTAAATCTGTTCTTAAAAGGATATATTTTTTTGGTGTGACATTCAATTGCCAAAATAGCAAAACCATAAATCTGTGGTTTCAGCTGTGGCTGGCCAAGTTTAATAGCATCTGGCAAAGGATATATTTTGTTCTGGGGTGAAAATCAATCACCAAAATAGCAATACCATAAATCAGTGGTTTTACCTGTGGCTGGCCAAGTTTAATAGTGTCCTGCAAAGGATATATTTTGTTCTGGGGTGAAATTCAATTGCCAAAATAGCAATACACTGAATCTGGTGTTCCAGCTTTTGCAGGCCTAGTTTAAATCTATCCGTAAAGGGTATATTTTTTTCTGGGGTGAAATTGAATTCCCAAAATAGCAATACTCTGAATCTGGTGTTCCAGCTGTTGCAGTCCTAGTTTATATCTGTCCGTAACAGGGTATATTATTTTCTGGGGTTAAATTTAATTGACGAAATAGCAATACCATAAATCAGTGGTTTCAGCTGTGGCTGGCCACGTTTAATAGTGTCATACAAAGGAAATATTTTGTTCTGGGGTGAAATTTAATTGCCAAAATAGTAATACCATATATCTGTGGTTTCAGCTGTGGCTGGCCAAGTTTCATAGTGTCCGGCAAAGGATATTTTTCGTTCTGTGGTGAAATTCAATTGCCAAAATAGTAATACCATAAATTATTGGTTTCAGCTGTGGCAGGCCAAGTTTAACAGTGTCCGGCAAAGGATATATTTTGTTCTGGGGTGAAATTCATTTGCCAAAATAGCAATACCTTGAATCTGGTGTTCCAGCTGTGGCAGGCCTAGTTTAAATCTGTCCGTAAAAGGGTATATATTTTTCTGGGGTGAAATTGAATTCCCAAAAGAGCAATACTCTGAATCTGGTGTTCCAGCTGTTGCAGACCTAGTTTATATCTGTCCGTTTCAGCTGTGGCTGGACAAGTTTAATAGTGTCCGGCAAAGGATATATTTTGTTCTAGGGTAAAATTCACTTGCCAAAATAGCAATACACTGAATCTGGTGTTCCAGCTGTTGCAGGACTAGTTTAAATCTGTCTGGCAAAGGATGATATTTTGTTCTGGGGTGAAATTCAATTGCCAAAATAGCAATACCCTGAATCTGGTGTTCCAGCTGTTGCAGGCCTAGTTTTAATCTGTCCGTAAAAGAGTATATTTTGTTCTGGTGGGAAATTCAATTGCCAAAATAGCAATACTCTGAATCTGGGGTTCCAGCTGTTGCAGGCCTAGTTTAATGCTGTCCATAACAGGCCATATTTTTTCTGGGGTGAAATTTAATTGCCAAAATAGCAATACCCTGAATCTAGTGTTCCAGCTGTTGCAGGCCTAGTTTAATATCTTTCCGTAAAGGGTATATTTTGTTCTGGTGTGAAATTCAATTGCCAAAATAGCAATACCATAAATCAGTGGTTTCAGCTGTGGCTGGCCAAGTTTAATAGTGTCCGACAAATGATATATTTTGTTCTGGGGTGAAATTCAATTGCCAAAATAGCAATACCCTGAATCTGGTGTTCCAACTGTTGCAGGCCTCGTTTAAATCTGTTCTTAAAAGGATATATTTTTTTGGTGTGACATTCAATTGCCAAAATAGCAAAACCATAAATCTGTGGTTTCAGCTGTGGCTGGCCAAGTTTAATAGCATCTGGCAAAGGATATATTTTGTTCTGGGGTGAAATTCAATTGCCAAAATAGCAATACCATAAATCTAGTGGTTTCAGCTGTGGCTGGCCAAGTTTAATAGTGTCCTGCAAAGGATATATTTTGTTCTGGGGTGAAATTCAATTGCCAAAATAGCAATACACTGAATCTGGTGTTCCAGCTGTTGCAGGCCTCAGTTTAAATCTATCCGTAAAGGGTATATTTTTTTCTGGGGTGAAATTAATTGCCAAAATAGCAATACTCTGAATCTGGTGTTACAGCTGTTGCAGGCCTAGTTTAAATCTGTCCGTAACAGGGTATATTATTTTCTGGGGTGAAATTTAATTGCCAAAATAGCAATACCATAAATCAGTGGTGTATCAGCTGTGGCTGGCCTACGTTTAATATGTGTCATGCAAAGGATACATATTTTGTTCTGGGGTGAAATTTAATTGCCAAAATAGCAATACCATAAATCTGTGGTTCCAGCTGTGGCAGGCCAAGTTTCATAGTGTCCGACAAAAGGATATATTTTGTTCTGTGGTGAAATTCAATTGCCAAAATAGCAATACCCTGAATCATGGTGTACCAGCTGTTGCAGGCCTAGTTTAACATCTGTCCGTCAAAGTGTATATTTTATTTTTGTTCTGGGGTGAAATTCAATTGCCAAAATAGCAATACCATAAATCTGGTGGTTTCAGCTGTGGCATGGCCAAGTTTAATAGTGTCCGCAAAGGATATATTTTCTTCTGGGGTGAAATTCAATTGCCAAAATAGCAATACTCTGAATCTGGTGTTCCAGCTGTTGCAGGCCTAGTTTATATCTGTCCGTAAAAGGTATATTTTTTTCTGGGGTGAAATTCAATTGCCAAAATAGCAATACCATAAATCAGTGGTTTCAGCTGTGGCTGGCCAAGTTTAATAGTGTCCGGCAATGGATATATTTTGTTCTGGGTTGAAATTCAATTGCCAAAATAGCAATACCATAAATCAGTGGTTCCAGCTGTGGCTGGCCAAGTTTAATAGTGTCCGGTAAAGTATATAGTTTGTTCTGAGGTGAAATTCAATTGCCAAAATAGCAATACCCTGAATCTGGTGTTCCAGCTGTTGCAGGCTTTGTTTAAATCTGTCCCTAAAATGGTAGATTTTGTGTCTGATGTGAAATTCAATTGCCAAAATAGCAAAACCATAAATCAGTTGTTTCAACTGTGGCTGGCCAAGTTTAATAGTGTCCGTCAAAGGATATATTTTCTTCTGTGGTGAAATTCAATTGCCAAAATAGCAATTCCCTGAATATGGTGTTCCAGCTGTTGCAGGCCTAGTTTAAATCTGTCCGTAAAGGGTATATTTTTTCTGGTGTGAAATTCAGTTGCAAAATAGAAATACAGTAAAACTGTTGTTGCAGCTGTTGCAGGCTTCAAGTTTAAATTTGTCCGTAAAAGGGTATATTTTTTACTGGGGTGAAATCTAATTGCCAAAATAGCAACACCCTGAATCTGATGTTCCAGCTGTTCCAGGCCTAGTTTAAATCTGTCCGTAAAAGGGTAAATTTTTTTCTAGGGTGAATATTAATTGCCAAAATAGCAATACCCTGAATCTGGTGTTCCAGCTGTTAAAGGCCTAGTTTAAATCTGTCCGTAAAAGAGTATATTTTTTTCTGGTGTGAAATTCAATGACCAAAATAGCAAAACCATAAATCTGTGTTTTCAGCTATCGCTGGCCAAGTTTAATAGTGTACGGCAAAGGATATAATTTCTTCTGATGTCAAATTCAATTGCCAAAATAGCAATACCTTGAATATGATTTTCCAGCTGTTGAAGGCCAATTTAAATCTGTCCGTAATATGGTATATTTTCATCTGGGGTGAAATTCAATTGCAAAAATAGCAATACCATAAATCTGTAGTTTCAGCTGTGGCTGGCCAAGTTTAATAGTGTCCGGCAATGGATATATTTTCTTCTGGGTTGAAATTCAATTGCCAAAATAGCAATACCATAAATCAGTGGTTCCAGCTGTGGCTGGCCAAGTTTAATAGTGTCCGGTAAAGTATATAGTTTGTTCTGAGGTGAAATTAAATTGCCAAAATAGCAATACCCTGAATCTGGTGTTCCAGCTGTTGCAGGCTTTGTTTAAATCTGTCCCTAAAATGGTAGATTTTGTTCTGAGGTGAAATTCAATTGCCAAAATAGCAATACCATAAATCAGTTGTTTCAGCTGTGGCTGGCCAAGTTTAATAGTGTCCGCCAAAGGATATATTTTCTTCTGGGGTGAAATTCAATTGCCAAAATAGCAATTCCCTGAATCATGGTGTTCCAGCTGTTGCAGGCCTAGTTTAAATCTGTCCGTAAAAGGGTATATTTTTTTCTGGGGTGAAATTCAGTTGCAAAAATAGAAATACAGTAAATCTGTTGTTGCAGCTGTTGCAGGCCTAGTTTAAATTTGTCCGTAAAAGGGTATATTTTTTACTGGGGTGAAATCTAATTGCCAAAATAGCAACACCCTGAATCTGATGTTCCAGCTGTTCCAGGCCTAGTTTAAATCTGTCCGTAAAAGGGTAAATTTTGTTCTAGGGTGAATATTCAATTGCCAAAATAGCAATACCCTGAATCTGGTGTTCCAGCTGTTACAGGCCTAGTTTAAATCTGTCCGTAAAAGAGTATATTTTTTCTGGTGTGAAATTCAATGACCAAAATAGCAAAACCATAAATCTAGTGTTTTCAGCTATCGCTGGCCAAGTTTAATAGTGTACGGCAAAGGATATAATTTCTTCTGATGTCAAATTCAATTGCCAAAATAGCAATACCTTGAATATGATTTTCCAGCTGTTGAAGGCCAATTTAAATCTGTCCGTAATATGGTATATTTTCATCTGGGGTGAAATTCAATTGCCAAAATAGCAATACCATAAATCAGTGGTTTCAGCTGTGGCTGGCCAAGTTTAAAAGTGTCCGGCAAAGGATATATTTTGTTCTGGGGTGAAATTCAATTGCAAAATAGCAATACCCTGAATCTGGTGTTCCAGCTGTTGCAAGCCTATTTTAAATCTGTCCGTAAAGGATACTTTTTTTTCTGGGGTGAAACTTATTTGCCAAAATAGCAATTCCCTAAATTTAGTGTTCCAGCTGTTGCAGTCCTAGTTTAAATCTGTCCGTAAAAGGGTATATTTTTTTCTGGGGTGAAAATTAATTGCCAAAAAAGCAATACCCTGAATCTGGTGTTCCAGCTGTTGCAGGTCTCGTTTAAATCTGTCCGTTAATGGGTATATTTTTTCTGGGGTGAAATTTAATTTCCATAATAGCAATACCATAAATCAGTGGTTTCAGCTGTGGCTGGCCAAGTTTAATAGTGTCCGGCAAAGGATATATTTTGTTCTGGGGTGAAATTCAATTGCAAAATAGAAATACCCTGAATCTGGTGTTCCAGCTGTTGCAAGCCTAGTTTAAATCTTTCCGTAAAAGGGAAAATTTTATTCTGGGGTGAAATTTAATCGACAAAATAGCAATACCCTAAATTTGCTGTTCCAGCTGTTGCAGGCCTAGTTTAAATCTGTCCGTAAAAGGGCATATATTTTTTCTGCTGTGACATTCAATGACCAAAATAGCAAAACCATAAATCTATGTTTTCAGCTATCGCTGGCCAAGTTTAATAGTGTACGGCAAAGGATATAATTTCTTCTGATGTCAAATTCAATTGCCAAAATAGCAATACCTTGAATATGATTTTCCAGCTGTTGAAGGCCTAGTTTAAATCTGTCCGTGATAGGGTATATTTTCTTCTGGGGTGAAATTCAATTGCCAAAATAGCAATGCCATAAATCAGTGGTTTCAGCTGTGGCTGGCCAAGTTTAATAATGTCCGGCAAAGGATATATTTTGTTCTGGGGAGAAATTCAATTGCCAAAATAGCAATACCCTGAATCTGGTGTTCCAGCTGTAGCAGGCCTAGTTTAAATCTGTCCGTAAAGGGTAAATTACTTTCTGGGGTGAAATTGAATTGCCAAAATAGCAATACCATAAATCCTTGGTTTCAGCTGAGGCTGGCCAAGTTTAATAGTGTTCGGCAAAGGATATATTTTGTTCTGGGGTGAAATTCAATTACCAAAATAGCAATACCCTTAATCTAGTGTTCCAGCTGTGGCAGTCCTAGTTTAAATCTGTCCGTAAAAGGGTATATTTTTACTGGCGTGAAACTAAATTGCCAAAATAGCAATACTCTGAATCTGGTGTTCCAGCTGTTGCAGGCCTAGTTTAAATCTGTCCTTAAAAGGGTAAATTACTTTCTGGGGTGAAATTGAATTGCCAAAATAGCAATACCATAAATCCTTGGTTTCAGCCGTGGCTGGCCAAGTTTAATAGTGTCCGGCAAAGGATATATTTTGTTCTGGGGCGAAATTCAATTGCCAAAATAGCAATACCATCAATAAGTGGTTTTAGCTGTGGCTGGCCAAGTTTAGTAGTGTCCTGCAAAGAATATATTTTGTTCTGGGGTGAAATTCAATTGCCAAAATAGCAATACCATAAATCAGTGGTTTCAGCTGTGGCTGGACAAGTTTAATAGTGTCCGGCAAAGGATATATTTTGTTCTAGGGTAAAATTCACTTGCCAAAATAGCAATACACTGAATCTGGTGTTCCAGCTGTTGCAGGACTAGTTTAAATCTGTCTGGCAAAGGATGAATTTTGTTCTGGGGTGAAATTCAATTGCAAAAATAGCAATACCCTGAATCTGGTGTTCCAGCTGTTGCAGGCCTAGTTTTAATCTGTCCGTAAAAGAGTATATTTTTATTGGTGGGAAATTCAATTGCCAAAATAGCAATACTCTGAATCTGGGGTTCCAGCTGTTGCAGGCCTAGTTTAATGCTGTCCGTAACAGGCATATTTTTTCTGGGGTGAAATTTAATTGCCAAAATAGCAATACCCTGAATCTAGTGTTCCAGCTGTTGCAGGCCTAGTTTAAATCTTTCCGTAAAGGGTATATTTTTTTCTGGTGTGAAATTCAATTGCCAAAATAGCAATACCATAAATCAGTGGTTTCAGCTGTGGCTGGCCAAGTTTAATAGTGTCCGGCAAATGATATATTTTGTTCTGGGGTGAAATTCAATTGCCAAAATAGCAATACCCCGAATCTGGTGTTCCAACTGTTGCAGGCCTCGTTTAAATCTGTTCTTAAAAGGATATATTTTTTTGGTGTGACATTCAATTGCCAAAATAGCAAAACCATAAATCTGTGGTTTCAGCTGTGGCTGGCCAAGTTTAATAGCATCTGGCAAAGGATATATTTTGTTCTGGGGTGAAAATCAATCACCAAAATAGCAATACCATAAATCAGTGGTTTTACCTGTGGCTGGCCAAGTTTAATAGTGTCCTGCAAAGGATATATTTTGTTCTGGGGTGAAATTCAATTGCCAAAATAGCAATACACTGAATCTGGTGTTCCAGCTTTTGCAGGCCTAGTTTAAATCTATCCGTAAAGGGTATATTTTTTCTGGGGTGAAATTGAATTCCCAAAATAGCAATACTCTGAATCTGGTGTTCCAGCTGTTGCAGTCCTAGTTTATATCTGTCCGTAACAGGGTATATTATTTTCTGGGGTTAAATTTAATTGACGAAATAGCAATACCATAAATCAGTGGTTTCAGCTGTGGCTGGCCACGTTTAATAGTGTCATACAAAGGAAATATTTTGTTCTGGGGTGAAATTTAATTGCCAAAATAGTAATACCATATATCTGTGGTTTCAGCTGTGGCTGGCCAAGTTTCATAGTGTCCGGCAAAGGATATTTTTCGTTCTGTGGTGAAATTCAATTGCCAAAATAGTAATACCATAAATTATTGGTTTCAGCTGTGGCAGGCCAAGTTTAACAGTGTCCGGCAAAGGATATATTTTGTTCTGGGGTGAAATTCATTTGCCAAAATAGCAATACCTTGAATCTGGTGTTCCAGCTGTGGCAGGCCTAGTTTAAATCTGTCCGTAAAGGGTATATATTTTTCTGGGGTGAAATTGAATTCCCAAAAGAGCAATACTCTGAATCTGGTGTTCCAGCTGTTGCAGACCTAGTTTATATCTGTCCGTTTCAGCTGTGGCTGGACAAGTTTAATAGTGTCCGGCAAAGGATATATTTTGTTCTAGGGTAAAATTCACTTGCCAAAATAGCAATACACTGAATCTGGTGTTCCAGCTGTTGCAGGACTAGTTTAAATCTGTCTGGCAAAGGATGAATTTTGTTCTGGGGTGAAATTCAATTGCAAAAATAGCAATACCCTGAATCTGGTGTTCCAGCTGTTGCAGGCCTAGTTTTAATCTGTCCGTAAAAGAGTATATTTTTTATTGGTGGGAAATTCAATTGCCAAAATAGCAATACTCTGAATCTGGGGTTCCAGCTGTTGCAGGCCTAGTTTAATGCTGTCCATAACAGGCCTATTTTTTTCTGGGGTGAAATTTAATTGCCAAAATAGCAATACCCTGAATCTAGTGTTCCAGCTGTTGCAGGCCTAGTTTAAATCTTTCCGTAAAAGGGTATATTTTTTTCTGGTGTGAAATTCAATTGCCAAAATAGCAATACCATAAATCAGTGGTTTCAGCTGTGGCTGGCCAAGTTTAATAGTGTCCGGCAAATGATATATTTTGTTCTGGGGTGAAATTCAATTGCCAAAATAGCAATACCCCGAATCTGGTGTTCCAACTGTTGCAGGCCTCGTTTAAATCTGTTCTTAAAAGGATATATTTTTTTTGGTGTGACATTCAATTGCCAAAATAGCAAAACCATAAATCTGTGGTTTCAGCTGTGGCTGGCCAAGTTTAATAGCATCTGGCAAAGGATATATTTTGTTCTGGGGTGAAAATCAATTACCAAAATAGCAATACCATAAATCAGTGGTTTTACCTGTGGCTGGCCAAGTTTAATAGTGTCCTGCAAAGGATATATTTTGTTCTGGGGTGAAATTCAATTGCCAAAATAGCAATACACTGAATCTGGTGTTCCAGCTTTTGCAGGCCTAGTTTAAATCTATCCGTAAAAGGGTATATTTTTTTCTGGGGTGAAATTGAATTCCCAAAATAGCAATACTCTGAATCTGGTGTTCCAGCTGTTGCAGTCCTAGTTTATATCTGTCCGTAACAGGGTATATTATTTTCTGGGGTTAAATTTAATTGACGAAATAGCAATACCATAAATCAGTGGTTTCAGCTGTGGCTGGCCACGTTTAATAGTGTCATGCAAAGGAAATATTTTGTTCTGGGGTGAAATTTAATTGCCAAAATAGTAATACCATATATCTGTGGTTTCAGCTGTGGCTGGCCAAGTTTCATAGTGTCCGGCAAAGGATATTTTTCGTTCTGTGGTGAAATTCAATTGCCAAAATAGTAATACCATAAATTATTGGTTTCAGCTGTGGCAGGCCAAGTTTAACAGTGTCCGGCAAAGGATATATTTTGTTCTGGGGTGAAATTCATTTGCCAAAATAGCAATACCTTGAATCTGGTGTTCCAGCTGTGGCAGGCCTAGTTTAAATCTGTCCGTAAAAGGGTATATATTTTTCTCTGGTGAAATTGAATTCCCAAAAGAGCAATACTCTGAATCTGGTGTTCCAGCTGTTGCAGACCTAGTTTATATCTGTCCGTAACAGGGTATATTATTTTCTGGGGTTAAATTTAATTGCCGAAATAGCAATACCATAAATCAGTGGTTTTAGCTGTGGCTGGCCAAGTTTAATAGTGTCATGCAAAGGAAATATTTTGTTCTGGGGTGAAATTTAATTGCCAAAATTGTAATACCATAAATCAGCAAAGGATATTTTTCGTTCTGGGGTGAAATTCAATTGCCAAAATAGTAATACCATAAATTATTGGTTTCAGCTGTGGCTGGCCAAGTTTAATAGTGTCCGGCAAAGGATATATTTTGTTCTGGGGTGAAATTCAATTGCCAAAATAGCAATACCCTGAATCTGGTGTTCCAGCTGTGGCAGGCCTAGTTTAAATCTATCCATAAAAGGGAATATATTTTTCTGGGGTGAAATTGAATTCCCAAAATAGCAATACTCTGAATCTGGTGTTCCAGCTGTTGCAGTCCTAGTTTATATCTGTCCGTAACAGGGTATATTATTTTCTGGGGTTAAATTTAATTGCCGAAATAGCAATACCATAAATCAGTGGTTTCAGCTGTGGCTGGCCAAGTTTAATAGTGTCATGCAAAGGAAATATTTTGTTCTGGGGTGAAATTTAATTGCCAAAATAGCAATACCATAAATCAGTGGTTTCAGCTGTGGCTGGCCTAGTTTCATAGTGTCCGGCAAAGGATATTTTTCTTTCTGGGGTGAAATTCAATTGCCAAAATAGTAATACCATAAATTATTGGTTTCAGCTGTGGCTGGCCAAGTTTAATAGTGTCCGGCAAAGGATATATTTTGTTCTGGGGTGAAATTCAATTGCCAAAATAGCAATACCATAAATCAGTGGTTTCAGCTTTGGCTGGCCAAATTTAATAGTGTCCGGCAAAGGATATATTTTGTTCTGGGGTGAAATTCAAATGCAAAAATAGCAATAGACTGAATCTAGTGTTCCAGCTGTTGCAGGCCTAGTTAAAATCTATCCTTAAAAGGGTGCATTTTTTTTCTGGGGTGAAATTTAATTGCCAAAATAGCAATACCATAAAACTGTGGTTTCAGCTGTGGTTGGACAAGTTTCATAGTGTCATGCAAAGGAAATATTTTGTTCTGGGGTGAAATTTAATTGCCAAAATAGTAATACCATAAATCAGTGGTTTCAGCTGTGGCTGGCCAAGTTTCATAGTGTCCGGCAAAGGATATTTTTCGTTCTGGGGTGAAATTCAAATGCAAAAATAGCAATAGACTGAATCTAGTGTTCCAGCTGTTGCAGGCCTAGTTAAAATCTATCCTTAAAAGGGTGTATTTTTTTTCTGGGGTGAAATTTAATTGCCAAAATAGCAATACCATAAAACTGTGGTTTCAGGACGTGGCCTGCTCGCTCATGGCGCCGGACGCTTAGAGCTCTTGCTCCGTGCCTGATATCCTACAGCGGCAACCACAGCATCTGTTTAACAAGCTCCTGAGGACTTTATTTTGCCCTGGTGTTCAGCCATTATGGGTAAGCTCCGGAAGCGACAAGCACCGAAGAAGCTCACCGAGTTCTTTACACAGGCGGTGCCCTCCGGCCTGACCCCAGCGGCCGCACTTTCCCCGCCACAGCCTGCGGCCTACTCTCCTGCCTCTACCTCCGGCTCCTCGGCGCAGGCAACTGGATCCCCGCAACTGCCTCCCTCCACTGAGGTTCTTACCACTGACTCCATGCGATTGCTACTGGGCTCTCTCCGATCCTCCATAAAAGAGGACCTTTCCTGCGCGCTGAAGGAATTGAGGCGCGAACTACATGGCCTGGGAGAACGTACTACACACGTGGAGGGCAAGATGGCGGAGTTCGCCACCTCGCATAACTCCCTTATAGATGCACATGAGGCGCTGGGAGAGGAAGTGAATGCCTTGCGAGCAAAACTGCAAGATTTGGAGGACCGCAACCGGCGCAATAATGTGAGGATTAGGGGAGTGCCGGAGTCAGTCGGACCGGAGGACCTGGATCCTCTTCTTAAGAAGCTGCTGAAAGAAGCTTCACCTGATGCCTCTGAAGCAGACCTTATCATAGATCGTATCCATCGGATCCCCAAGCCTAAATCCTTGGATCCGTCTCTCTCCAGGGATGTCATCGCCCGGATTCATTTTTATCATATGAAGGATCGTTTCCTCCGGATCTTGAGGCAAAACCCGACGCCGTCACCATCTTTTGAGGGGCTCTCAATTTACCCTGACCTATCGGCAGCTACCATGGCCAAGCGTAGGGAATACGCACCGGTAACTCGGATCCTCCGGGAGCAACAGATCCGGTATCGTTGGGGCTTCCCGGTCAAGCTCATTGTGTTCCACCAAGGCTCCCAGCATATCTGGAGCACTCCTTCTGCTGCGGCCTTAGCCCTGCATAAATGGGGGCTTCTACCAGAGCAACTTCTCCAGCAGCTTGGAGACTCGGTGAAGCTGGACAAAATATCCCCCGACTGGGGCACAGTTTAAAGAGCTACCTAAGAATGCTTGTCTTTCTTTATACGGGTATTGGAAACGGGGTCTGAATGTGTATTGGGAAGTCGTTTTACCTTCCCTCGCCCGCACTCCGAGGTCTGCTTTTCCATCCTCGCAGACCTTACCTGTTCGCAGTATACTGCTGCGATGATCTACACCTCTGTTCTTTATATTGCAGTTACTACTCTTATGTTTATTGTTCATTTTTGGTGCACTATTATAAGACCATTTCTGATGATAGGTACATGTCGATTTTCTACTCCCCTTGCGGCATCCAAATGATTGTGTGGTATGGTCATCATGGGGCTTAGGGTCCTATCTTACAATGTCCGGGGCTTAAACTCTCCCTATAGACGTTCCCAGCTCTGGTCTGATGCTCTCAAAGGGCGATTTGATATCATCTTAATTCAAGAGTCGCACCTCTTGGAAAAAGATCAGCACAGATGTACTCACAGGCTCTTTCCCCATATGTTTTTCTCATCATCCGTGAGGAGACGAGCTGCTGGGACGTTTATTGGGATTAAAGCTTCAGTAGCGTTTGTGAAACATGCCTGCATTTGTGATCAGTTGGGTAGATACGTTATTTTAATTGGAACTGTAGATGGTATTTTATGCACAGTTGTCTCGCTCTACGCGCCCAATGTCAGACAGAAGTCCTTCCTCAACAGGTTCTTTAAAAAACTTACTAAGGTGGCGAAGGGGGAAGTCATCATAGGTGGTGATTTTATTCTTCCGGTCAGCGCTGCCATAGATTGTCGCACCGCTCCTGGTGTTCACCGTGAAGATATGAAAGATATTCTTAGCACTACGCCGTATCATGACATCTGGCGATATCACCATGGCGATGAACGGGACTATACCTTTATGTCCTCAGTACACCTGTCTCACTCCTGTATTGATCTTTTCCTAATTTCTAGGGACCTCCTGCACAAGGCTCTTCGGTCTGACATTGGCTGCGCTACGTGGTCTGACCATTCCCCAATCTCACTAGAGTTGGATATGAGTCTACCACCTTCCTCTCCTGCGCAGTGGAGACTAAATCCGTACTTGCTTAAATCGACACAGCGGGTCAGTGATTTTAGCTCCAAAATTTCTGAGTTTTTTGAGCTTAATGCTACCCCAGAAGTTTCTCTAGCCACTGTCTGGCTCTCTCATAAAGCATATATGAGAGGGATCCTTCTGCAGTCCGCTGCCCGTCTTAAACGATTAAGACATCTTCAACTGACGGAAGCACTAGCAGCTTTAGAGAAAGCTGATAAATTTAACAAACAATTTCCCTCTACTGCCAACTGTGCAGCTCTTAAAGAGGCTCGTTCTGCAGTACGGTCCCTTTTGTTGTACAACCATGAAAGATCACTGCGCAGATTGCGCACTTCTTTCTATCACATGGGAGACAAAGCGGGTGCGCTTTTAGCGAGAAGATTGCACCGCAGGGCGGTGATGTCCAAAATTGGCACGCTGAAGTATAAAGATGTTATTTACACGCATCCTCAGGAGATTGCTAACGCATTTGCTGCATATTACAAAGAGCTGTATAATTTGCAGGATGATGTGTCCGTTTCTCAACCTAGTGCTGAAATCATAGAGTCCTTTTTGAGGTCTGTTCGTTTACCAGCTCTCTCTGAAGCGCAGGTAGCGGAGTTAAATTCACCGGTGACCAGTGAGGAGGTGCGGCTGGCTATAAGGCGCACTCCGGCGGGTAAGGCCCCTGGGCCGGACGGCTTTATATCTACTTACTATAAGACTTTTAGTGACCAATTACTTCCCCATATAACATCCCTGTTTAACAGCTTCTTTGCATCCGGAGTTATACCACCAGAGATGCTGAAAGCTACGGTAGTAACTATCCCTAAGCCTGGTAAAACTCCGGATGAACCAGCCAACTTTAGGCCGATATCATTACTGAACTCGGACCTGAAACTGTTTGCCAAAGTCCTGGCCTCGCGAATTAACTCATTCCTCCCCTCCCTAATTCACTCTGATCAAGTGGGCTTTGTCCCTGGCAGGCAATGCAGGGACGGAACGAGAAGGATGCTGGATCTCATTCAAGTGGCGGACCGCTCCGGGAGCCCCACGTTGTTTCTCTCGCTTGACGCTGAAAAAGCGTTTGACAGGGTTCACTGGGGGTTCCTGGAGCGGGTACTCCACAAATTTGGCTTTACAGGCCCTATATGTCGGGCGATTCTAGGATTGTACTCCTCCCCTTCCGCCCGTGTCTTAGCCTCTGGTTTCTTCTCTAACTCATTCTGCATAACCAATGGTACTCGTCAGGGGTGCCCTTTGTCCCCGCTCATCTTCTCATTGGTCATAGAACCGCTGGAAGCTAGTATCAGAGAATCCCCGAGGATCCATGGTATAGTTACGGGTGACGAGGTGCACACTATTGGTCTGTATGCAGATGATGTGCTTTTGACTATTACTGATCCTGAAAGGTCGCTAGCAGAGGTTTTAGATGTACTTACTCTGTATTCCAAATGCTCTTATTATAAGTTAAATGAAAAGAAAACTAATGTTTTAGATTTTCATCTACCTGATGGAGCCAAACAGGCCTTGCAATTAAGGTATCCTTTTCAATGGGCTGCTTCCTCCATCACGTACTTAGGGGTAGAACTGGCTCGATCGGTTCCTCAGACGTTGTCCATTAATCTATCTAACCTCAGATCTGAGCTTAAAGAAGATTATTTGAGAATGTCTAAGGTTCACTTGTCGTGGATTGCACGCATCAATGCAATAAAAATGCTCTCGCTCCCGAAGATACTATACTGTTTCCGATGTCTACCTGTACTGATTCCAAAAGCGTGGATTGCACAGCTGCAGCGAGACCTTTTAGCCTTTATATGGGAAGGTAGACGGCCCCGTATATCTAAGACTGCGCTTCATCCCCCAGTTAGATGCGGAGGCTTGGGTGTCCCTGATTTATATAAATATTACCTAGCCAATCTGGCAGAACAGGCATTTGAGTCCTGTTTTCCGTCCTTTTCCCAGCGGTGGATGTCGATTGAAAGGTCTATGGAGCGCTCTAAGCCACTTGTAGCCTTATGTGCGGCTTGTAGCCTTTTGCCCATCAAGCATTCTCCCCTACTGTACACAACTAAAGCGATGCTTTATATCTGGAGGCAACTGGTTGAGACCTTCCGGTTATTTAGCTTGCCCCTCCAAAGCATCCCTCTGGTAGCTCTTGAATACCACATTCCCAATCTCTCTTTGCAAATATGGGAAGATAAAGGGATTAAATCACTAGACACCCTATACTCCGGCAGCTCTGTTGTAGATTTCATGTCCTTACATGTTAAATATGGTCTCCCGAATAGGTGCTTCTACCAATTTCTACAACTTCGGCACTTCCTGCAGACTTTACCCCTCGCCCAGAATCCCCAGCCACTCTTTTTCAACTCTTCGTTGAGAATCAGAATTTGCCTCGCCCTAAACTTTCCACGTTTTACGCTGCGTGTCTCCCCACGGAAATTAAGCTTAAACAACCATTTGCGCTCCAATGGGAATCGGAGTTGGGTAAGGTTTTCACAATACGAGATTGGAATGCTGCTTTCTATTGGTCTTATAAGTGCACTAAATGTATCAATCACATTGAGCAAGCTAGGCGAATACAACTGCGCTGGTATCTGACCCCTAATAGACTGGCCCATATGGTTCCCGGTTATTCTCCTCTATGCTGGAGAGGATGTGGCGAACTAGGCACCCCACTTCATATGTGGTGGGCCTGTCCTGCAGTAACTTCCTTTTGGGGTGCTATTCAAAGGATGTTAAGGGAAGTCTGTAATACACCTCTAATTATCTCCCCAGAATTGGCAATTCTGGGTATCGGCCTGGGTGACCTACCGCTGCGATTCAGGGGGGTTGGTGGCGCATGTATTGGGTGCCTCTAAAAACATTATTGCCCGTCAATGGAAACTGGCGCATTCACCTACTTTAGCTGCTGCTGTGCAATCTGTAAATGAGCATATGCATTGTGAAATGACCTTCGCGGATTCTCTGACTTCTAGGATTAGAACCCACAACAAATGGATGCCTTGGATTTCTAGTCGTTTCGCGACACCTCTTCCAGCTTCCTTATATTGACTTTGTGGGTCTGCGTCCCCACCTTTAAAAGCCTCAGACTATGCTGGACTCTGTATATTCGACATGTACTGTACCTCTATCCGATGTATGCACCACTATCCTGCACCTTTTGTCTATTGATTGTACTTTGCTGGCGCTTGTTGCGCCTTTGTTTATTGTGCTTCTTGACTAAAACGAATAAAGATTTATTGAACACCAAAACTGTGGTTTCAGCTGTGGTTGGACAAGTTTCATAGTGTCATGCAAAGGAAATATTTTGTTCTGGGGTGAAATTTAATTGCCAAAATAGCAATACCATAAATCAGTGGTTTCAGCTGTGGCTGGCCAAGTTTCATAGTGTCCGGCAAAGGATATTTTTCGTTCTGGGGTGAAATTCAATTGCCAAAATAGGAATACCATAAATTATTGGTTTCAGCTGTGGCTGGCCAAGTTTAATAGTGTCTGGCAAAGGATATATTTTGTTCTGGGGTGAAATTCAATTGCCAAAATAGCAATACCATAAATCAGTGGTTTCAGCTGTGGCTGGCCTAGTTTAAATCTGTCCGTAAAAGGGAATATATTTTTCTGGGGTGAAATTGAATTCCCAAAATAGCAATACTCTGAATCTGGTGTTCCAGCTGTTGCAGTCCTAGTTTATATCTGTCCGTAACAGGGTATATTATTTTCTGGGGTTAAATTTAATTGCCGAAATAGCAATACCATAAATCAGTGGTTTCAGCTGTGGCTGGCCAAGTTTAATAGTGTCATGCAAAGGAAATATTTTGTTCTGGGGTGAAATTTAATTGCCAAAATAGTAATACCATAAATCAGTGGTTTCAGCTGTGGCTGGCCAAGTTTCATAGTGTCCGGCAAAGGATATTTTTCGTTCTGGGGTGAAATTCAATTGCCAAAATAGTAATACCATAAATTATTGGTTTCAGCTGTGTCTGGCCAAGTTTAATAGTGTCCGGCAAAGGATATATTTTGTTCTGGGGTGAAATTCAATTGCCAAAATAGCAATACCATAAATCAGTGGTTTCAGCTGTGGCTGGCCAAATTTAATAGTGTCCGGCAAAGGATATATTTTGTTCTGGGGTGAAATTCGAATGCAAAAATAGCAATAGACTGAATCTAGTGTTCCAGCTGTTGCAGGCCTAGTTAAAATCTATCCTTAAAAGGGTGCATTTTTTTTCTGGGGTGAAATTTAATTGCCAAAATAGCAATACCATAAAACTGTGGTTTCAGCTGTGGCTGGCCAAGTTTAATAGTGTCTGGAAAAGGATATATTTTGTTCTCGGGTGAAATTAAATTGCCAAAATAGCAATAGCCTGAATCTGGTGTTCCAGCTTTTGCAGGCCTAGTTTAAATCTATCCGTAAAAGGGTATATTTTTTTCTGGGGTGAAATTGAATTCCCAAAATAGCAATACTCTGAATCTAGTGTTCCAGCTGTTGCAGTCCTAGTTTATATCTGTCCGTAACAGGGTATATTATTTTCTGGGGTTAAATTTAATTGCCGAAATAGCAATACCATAAATCAGTGGTTTCAGCTGTGGCTGGCCAAGTTTCATAGTGTCCGGCAAAGGATATTTTTCGTTCTGGGGTGAAATTCAATTGCCAAAATAGTAATACCATAAATTATTGGTTTCAGCTGTGGCTGGCCAAGTTTAATAGTGTCCGGCAAAGGAAATATTTTGTTCTGGGGTGAAATTTAATTGCCAAAATAGTAATACCATAAATCAGTGGTTTCAGCTGTGGCTGGCCAAGTTTCATAGTGTCCGGCAAAGGATATTTTTCGTTCTGGGGTGAAATTCAATTGCCAAAATAGTAATACCATAAATTATTGGTTTCAGCTGTGGCTGGCCAAGTTTAATAGTGTCCGGCAAAGGATATATTTTGTTCTGGGGTGAAATTCAATTGCCAAAATAGCAATACCATAAATCAGTGGTTTCAGCTGTGGCTGGCCAAATTTAATAGTGTCCGGCAAAGGATATATTTTGTTCTGGGGTGAAATTCAAATGCAAAATAGCAATAGACTGAATCTAGTGTTCCAGCTGTTGCAGGCCTAGTTAAAATCTATCCTTAAAAGGGTGTATTTTTTTTCTGGGGTGAAATTTAATTGCCAAAATAGCAATACCATAAAACTGTGGTTTCAGCTGTGGCTGGCCAAGTTTAATAGTGTCTGGAAAAGTATATATTTTGTTCTTGGGTGAAATTAAATTGCCAAAATAGCAATAGCCTGAATCTGATGTTCCAGCTGTTGCAGGCCTAATTTAAATCTGTCCGTAAAAGGGTATATTTTTTTTCTGGGGTGAAATTTAATTGCCAAAATAGCAATACCCTGAATCTGGTGTTCCAGCTGTTGCAGGCCTAGTTTAAATCTGTCCGTAAAAGGGTACATTACTTTCTGGGGTGAAATTCAATTGCCAAAATAGCAATACCTTGAATCTGGTGTTCCAGCTGTAGCAGGCCTAGTTTAAATCTGTCCGAAAAAGGGTATATTTTTTTCTGGTGTGAAATTCAGTTGCCAAAATAGCAATACCATAAATCCTTGGTTTCAGCCGTGGCTGGCCAAGTTTAATAGTGTCCGGCAAAGGATATATTTTGTTCTGGGGCGAAATTAAATTGCCAAAATAGCAATAACATAAATCAGTGGTTTTAGCTGTGGCTGGCCAAGTTTAGTAGTGTCCTGCAAAGGATATATTTTGTTCCGGGGTGAAATTAAATTGCCAAAATAGCAATACCATAAATCAGTGGTTTCAGCTGTGGCTTACCAAGTTTAATAGTGTCCGGCAAAGGATAAATTTTGTTCTGGGGTGAAATTCAATTGCCAAAATAGCAATACCATAAATCAGTGGTTTTAGCTGTGGCTGGCCAAGTTTAATAGTGTCCGTCATAGGATTTATTATTTTCTGCAGTGAAATTCACCTTCAAAAATAGAAATACAGTAAAATGGTTGTTCCAGCTGTTGCAGGCTTCGTTTAAATCTGTCTGTAAAAGGGTATATATTTCTCTGGGGTGAAATCGAATTGCCAAAATAGCAATACCCTGAATCTGGTGTTCCAACTGTTGCAGGTCTAGTTTAAATCTGTCAGTAAAAGGGTATTTTTATTTCTGGTGTGAAATTCAAATGCCAAAATAGCAATACGATAAATCAGTAATTTCAGCTGTGGCTGGCCAAGTTTAATTGTGTCTGGCAAAGGATATATTTTGTTCTGGGGTGAAATTCAATTGCCAACATAGCAATACTGTGAATGTGGTGTTCCAGCTGTTGCAGGCCAAGTTTAAATCTGTCAGTAAAAGGGTATATTTTTTTCTGGGGGGAAATTTAATTCCCAAAATAGCAATACCCTGAATCTGGTGTTCCAGCTGTTGCAGGCCTAGTTTAAATCTGTCTGTAAAAGGGTATATTTTTTTCTGGTGTGAAATTCATTTGCCAAAATTGCAATACCCTTAATCCTGTGTTACAGGTGTTGCAGGTCTAGTTTAAATCTGTCCGTAACAGGGTATATTTTTTTCTGGGGTTAAATTTAATTGCCAAAATAGCAATACCATAAATCAGTGGTTTCCACTGTGGCTGGCCTAGTTTAACAGTGTCTTACAAAAGATATATTTTGTTCTGGGGTGAAATTCAATTGCCAAAATAGCAATACCATCAATCATTGGTTTTAGCTGTGGCTGGCCAAGTTTAGTAGTGTCCTGCAAAGGATATATTTTGTTCTGGTTTGAAATTCAATTGCCAAAATAGCAATACCATAAATCAGTGGTTTCAGCTGTGGCTGGCCAAGTTTAATACTGTCCGGCAAAGGATATATTTTGTTCTTGTGTGAAATTCAATTGCCAAAATAGCAATACCATAAATCAGTGGTTTTAGCTGTAGCTGGCCAAGTTTAGTAGTGTCCTGCAAAGGATATATTTTGTTCTGGCGTGAAATTCAATTACCAAAATAGCAATACCATAAATCAGTGGTTTCAGCTGTGGCTGGCCAAATTTAATAGTGTCCGGCAAAGGATATATTTTGTTCTGGGGTGAAATTCAAATGCAAAAATAGCAATAGACTGAATCTAGTGTTCCAGCTGTTGCAGGCCTAGTTAAAATCTATCCTTAAAAGGGTGCATTTTTTTTCTGGGGTGAAATTTTATTGCCAAAATAGCAATACCATAAAACTGTGGTTTCAGCTGTGGCTGGCCAAGTTTAATAGTGTCTGGAAAAGGATATATTTTGTTCTCGGGTGAAATTAAATTACCAAAATAGCAATAGCCTGAATCTGATGTTCCAGCTGTTGCAGGCCTAATTTAAATCTGTCTGTAAAAGGGTATATTTTTTTTCTGGGGTGAAATTTAATTGCCAAAATAGCAATACCCTGAATCTGGTGTTCCAGCTGTTGCAGGCCTAGTTTAAATCTGTCCGAAAAAGGGTATATTTTTTTCTGGTGTGAAATTCAGTTGCCAAAATAGCAATACCATAAATCCTTGCTTCAGCCGTGGCTGGCCAAGTTTAATAGTGTCCGGCAAAGGATATATTTTGTTCTGGGGTGAAATTCAATTGCCAAAATAGCAATACCATAAATCAGTGGTTTCAGCTGTGGCTTACCAAGTTTAATAGTGTCCGGCAAAGGATATATTTTGTTCTGGGGTGAAATTCAATTGCCAACATAGCAATAATGTGAATCTGGTGTTCCAGCTGTTGCAGGCCAAGTTTAAATATGTCAGTAAAATGGTATATTTTTTTCTGGGTGAAATTTAATTCCCAAAATAGCAATACCCTGAATCTGGTGTTCCATCTGTTGCTGGACTAGTTGATGTCTGTCCGGCAAAGGATATATTTTGTTCTAGTGTGAAATTTAATTGCCAAAATAGCAATACCATTAATCAGTGGTTTCAGCTGTGACTGGCCAATTTTAATAGTGTCCGGCAAAGGATATATTTTGTTCTGGGGTGAAATTCAATTGACAAAATAGCAATACTATAAATCAGTAATTTCAGCTGTGGCTGGCCAAGTTTACTAGTGTCCGGCAAAGGATATATTTTGTTCTGGGGTGAAATTCAATTGCCAAAATAGCAATAACATAAATCAGTGGTTTCAGCTGTGGCTGGCCAAGTTTAATAGTGTCCGGCAAAGGATATATTTTGTTCTGGGATGAAATTCAATTGCCAAAATAGTAATACCATAAATCAGTGGTTTCAGCTGTGGCTGGCCAAGTTTAATAGTGTCCTGCAAAGGATATATTTTGTTCTGGGGTGAAATTCAATTGCCAAAATAGCAATACCATAAATCAGTGGTTTCAGCTGTGGCTGGCCAAGTTTAATAGTGTCCTGCAAAGGATATATTTTGTTCTGGGGTGAAATTCAAATGCAAAAATAGCAATAGACTGAATCTAGTGTTCCAGCTGTTGCAGGCCTAGTTAAAATCTATCCTTAAAAGGGTGCATTTTTTTCTGGGGTGAAATTTAATTGCCAAAATAGCAATACCATAAATCTGTGGTTTCAGCTGTGGCTGGCCAAGTTTAATAGTGTCTGGAAAAGGATATATTTTGTTCTCGGGTGAAATTAAATTGCCAAAATAGCAATAGCCTGAATCTGATGTTCCAGCTGTTGCAGGCCTAATTTAAATCTGTCCGTAAAGGGTATATTTTTTTCTGGGGTGAAATTTAATTGCCAAAATAGCAATACCCTGAATCTGGTGTTCCAGCTGTTGCAGGCCTAGTTTAAATCTGTCCGAAAAGGGTATATTTTTTTCTGGTGTGAAATTCAGTTGCCAAAATAGCAATACCATAAATCCTTGGCTTCAGCCGTGGCTGGCCAAGTTTAATAGTGTCCGGCAAAGGATATATTTTGTTCTGGGGTGAAATTCAATTGCCAAAATAGCAATACCATAAATCAGTGGTTTCAGCTGTGGCTTACCAAGTTTAATAGTGTCCGGCAAAGGATATATTTTGTTCTGGGGTGAAATTCAATTGCCAACATAGCAATAATGTGAATCTGGTGTTCCAGCTGTTGCAGGCCAAGTTTAAATATGTCAGTAAAATGGTATATTTTTTTCTGGGGGGAAATTTAATTCCCAAAATAGCAATACCCTGAATCTGGTGTTCCATCTGTTGCTGGACTAGTTGATGTCTGTCCGGCAAAGGATATATTTTGTTCTAGTGTGAAATTTAATTGCCAAAATAGCAATACCATTAATCAGTGGTTTCAGCTGTGACTGGCCAATTTTAATAGTGTCCGGGAAAGGATATATTTTGTTCTGGGGTGAAATTCAATTGACAAAATAGCAATACTATAAATCAGTAATTTCAGCTGTGGCTGGCCAAGTTTACTAGGGTCCGGCAAAGGATATATTTTGTTCTGGGGTGAAAATCAATTACCAAAATAGCAATAACATAAATCAGTGGTTTTACCTGTGGCTGGCCAAGTTTAATAGTGTCCGGAAAAGGATATATTTTGGTCTGGGATGAAATTCAATTGCCAAAATAGTAATACCATAAATCCGTGGTTTCAGCTGTGGCTGGCCAATTTTAATAATGTCCGGCAAAGGATATATTTTGTTCTGGGGTGAAATTCAATTGCCAAAATAGCAATACCATAAATCAGTGGTTTTAGCTGTAGATGGCCAAGTTTGGTAGTGTCCTGCAAAGGATATATTTTGTTCTGGTGTGAAATTCAATTGCCAAAATAGCAATACCATAAATCAGTGGTTTCAGCTATGGCTGTCCAAGTTTAATAGTGTCCTGCAAAGGATATATTTTGTTTTGGGGTGAAATTCAATTGCTAAAATAGAAATACACTTAATCTGGTGTTCCAACTGTGGCAGGCCTAGTTTAAATCTGTCCGTAAAAGGGAATATATTTTTCTGGGGTGAAATTGAATTCCCAAAATAGCAATACTCTGAATCTGGTGTTCCAGCTGTTGCAGTCCTAGTTTATATCTGTCCGTAACAGGGTATATTATTTACTGGGGTTAAATTTAATTGCCAAAATAGCAATACCATAAATCAGTGGTTTCAGCTGTGGCTGGCCAAGTTTAATAGTGTCATGCAAAGGAAATATTTTGTTCTGGGGTGAAATTTAATTGCCAAAATAGTAATACCATAAATCAGTGGTTTCAGCTGTGGCTGGCCAAGTTTCATAGTGTCCGGCAAAGGATATTTTTCGTTCTAGGGTGAAATTCAATTGCCAAAATAGTAATACCATAAATTATTGGTTTCAGCTGTGGCTGGCCAAGTTTAATAGTGTCCGGCAAAGGATATATTTTGTTCTGGGGTGTAATTCAATTGCCAAAATAGCAATACCATAAATCAGTGGTTTCAGCTGTGGCTGGCCAAATTTAATAGTGTCCGGCAAAGGATATATTTTGTTCTGGGGTGAAATTCAAATGCAAAAATAGCAATAGACTGAATCTAGTGTTCCAGCTGTTGCAGGCCTAGTTAAAATCTATCCTTAAAAGGGTGCATTTTTTTTCTGGGGTGAAATTTAATTGCCAAAATATCAATACCATAAAACTGTGGTTTCAGTTGTGGGTGGCCATGTTTAATAGTTTCTGGAAAAGGATATATTTTGTTCTCGGGTGAAATTAAATTGCCAAAATAGCAATAGCCTGAATTTGATGTTCCAGCTGTTGCAGGCCTAATTTAAATCTGTCCATAAAAGGGTATATTTTTTTTCTGGGGTGAAATTTAATTGCCAAAATAGCAATACCCTGAATCTGGTGTTCCAGCTGTTGCAGGCCTAGTTTAAATCTGTCCTTAAAAGGGTACATTACTTTCTGGGGTGAAATTCAATTGCCAAAATAGCAATACCTTGAATCTGGTGTTCCAGCTATTGCAGGCCTAGTTTAAATCTGTCCGAAAAAGGGTATATTTTTTTCTGGTGTGAAATTCAGTTGCCAAAATAGCAATACCATAAATCCTTGGTTTCAGCCGTGGCTGGCCAAGTTTAGTAGTGTCCTGCAAAGGATATATTTTGTTCTGGGGTGAAATTAAATTGCCAAAATAGCAATACCATAAATCAGTGGTTTCAGCTGTGGCTTACCAAGTTTAATAGTGTCCGGCAAAGGATATATATCTTGTCCTGGGGTGAAATTCAATTGCCAAAATAGCAATACCATAAATCAGTGGTTTTAGCTGTGGCTGGCCAAGTTTAATAGTGTCCGTCATAGGATTTATTATTTTCTGCAGTGAAATTCACCTACAAAAATAGAAATACAGTAAAATGGTTGTTCCAGCTGTTGCAGGCTTCGTTTAAATCTGTCTGTAAAAGGGTATATATTTCTCTGGGGTGAAATCGAATTGCCAAAATAGCAATACCCTGAATCTGGTGTTCCAGCTGTTGCAGGTCTAGTTTAAATCTGTCAGTAAAAGGGTATTTTTATTTCTGGTGTGAAATTCAAATGCCAAAATAGCAATACGATAAATCAGTAATTTCAGCTGTGGCTGGCCAAGTTTAATTGTGTCTGGCAAAGGATATATTTTGTTCTGGGGTGAAATTCAATTGCCAACATAGCAATACTGTGAATCTGGTGTTCCAGCTGTTGCAGGCCAAGTTTAAATCTGTCAGTAAAAGGGTATATTTTTTCTGGGGGGAAATTTAATTCCCAAAATAGCAATAACCTGAATCTGGTGTTCCAGCTGTTGCAGGCCTAGTTTAAATCTGTCTGTAAAAGGGTATATTTTTTCTGGTGTGAAATTCATTTGCCAAAATAGCAATACCCTGAATCTGGTGTTCCAGCTGTTGCAGGTCTAGTTTAAATCTGTCCGTAACAGGGTATATTTTTTTCTGGGGTTAAATTTAATTGCCAAAATAGCAATACCATAAATCAGTGGTTTCCACTGTGGCTGGCCAAGTTTAACAGTGTCCTACAAAAGATATATTTTGTTCTGGGGTCAAATTCAATTGCCAAAATAGCAATATCATCAATCATTGGTTTTAGCTGTTGCTGGCCAAGTTTAGTAGTGTCCTGCAAAGGATATATTTTGTTCAGGTTTGAAATTCAATTGCCAAAATAGCAATACCATAAATCAGTGGTTTCAGCTGTGGCTGGCCAAGTTTAATACTGTCCGGCAAAGGAAATATTTTGTTCTGGTGTGAAATTCAATTGCCAAAATAGCAAAACCATAAATCAGTGGTTTCAGCTGTAGCTGGCCAAGTTTAGTAGTTTCCTGCAAAGGATATATTTTGTTCTGGCGTGAAATTCAATTACCAAAATAGCAATACCATAAATCACTGGTTTTACCTATGGCTGGCCAAGTTTAATAGTGTCCTGCAAAGGATATATTTAGTTCTGGTGTGAAATTCAATTGCCAAAATAGCAATACCATAAATCAGTGGTTTCAGCTGTGGCTGGCCAAATTTAATAGTGTCCGGCAAAGGATATATTTTGTTCTGGGGTGAAATTCAAATGCAAAAATAGCAATAGACTGAATCTAGTGTTCCAGCTGTTGCAGGCCTAGTTAAAATCTATCCGTAAAAGGGTGCATTTTTTTTCTGGGGTGAAATTTAATTGCCAAAATAGCAATACCATAAAACTGTGGTTTCAGCTGTGGCTGGCCAAGTTTAATAGTAACATAGTATATAAGACCGAAAAAAGACATTTGTCCATCCAGTTCGGCCTGTTTCCTACAAGTTGATCCAGAGGAAGGCAAAAAACCCCTGTGAAGCAGAAGCCAATTTTCATCACTTAAGGGGAAAAAAATTCCTTCCCGACTCCAATCAGGCAATCAGAATAACTCCCTGATCAACGACCCCTCTCTAGTAGCTGTAGCCTGTAATATTATTACACTCCAGAAATAAATCCAGTCCCCTCTTGAATTCCTTTATTGTACTCACCATCACCACCTCCTCAGGCAGAGAGTTCCATAGTCTCACTGCTCTTACAGTGAGGAATCCTTTTCTATGTTTGTGTACAAACCTTCTTTCCTCCAGACGCAGAGGAAGTCCCCTTGTCACAGTCACAGTCCTGGGGATAAATAGATGATGGGACAGATCTCTGTACTGACCCCTGATATATTTATACATAGTTATTAGATCTCCCCTCAGTCGTCTTTTTTCTAAAGTGAATAACCCTAATTTTGATAACCTTTCAGGGTACTGTAGATCCCTCATTCCAGTTATTACTTTAGTTGCCCTCCTCTGAACCCTCTCCAGCTCTGCTATGTCTGTCTTGTTCACAGGAGCCCAGAACTGTACACTGTACTCCATGTGTGGTCTGACTAGTGATTTGTAAAGTGGTAGGACTATGTTCTCATCACGGGCGTCTATGCCACTTTTGATGCAACCCATTATCTTATTGGTCCTTAGCGGCAGCTGCCTGACACTGGTTTTTGCAGCTTAATTTGCTGTTTATTAAAATTCCTAGATCCTTTTCCATGTCAGTGTTACCGAGTGTTTTACCATTTAATATGTACGGGTGACTTGCATTATTCCTTCCCATGTGCATAACTTTACATTTGTCAGTGTTAAACCTCATCTGCCATTTTTCTGCCCAAGCCTCCAATCTATCCAGATCCCTCTGTAGCAGAAAACTGTCCTCTTCAGTGTTAATTACTTTACACAGTTTAGTGTCATCTGCAAAAATAGATATTTTACTGTGCAGGCCTTCTACAAGATCATTAATAAATATATTGAAGAGAATAGGGCTCAATACTGACCCCTGAGGTACCCGACTAGTTACAGTGACCCAATCTGAGTATGTACCGTTAATAACCACCCTCTGTTTTCTGTCACTCAGCCAGTTACTTACCCACATACAGACATTTTCTCCCAGTCCGAGCATCCTCATTTTATATACTAACCTTTTATGAGGTACGGTGTCAAATGCTTTGGAGAAGTCCAGATATACGACATCCATTGATTCGCCGCTGTCAAGTCTAGAACTTACCTCCTCATAGAAGCTGATTAACTTTGTTTGGCATGACCGATCCCTCATGAAGCCATGCTGATATGGTGTTATTTGCTTATTTTCATTGAGATACTCCAAAATAGCATCTCTTAGTCTCTGGAAAAGGATATATTTTGGTCTCGGGTGAAATTAAATTGCCAAAATAGCAATAGCCTGAATCTGATGTTCCAGCTGTTGCAGGCCTAATTTAAATCTGTCCGTAAAAGGGTATATTTTTTTTCTGGGGTGAAATTTAATTGCCAAAATAGCAATACCCTGAATCTGGTGTTCCAGCTGTTGCAGGCCTAGTTTAACTCTGTCCGTAAAAGGGTACATTACTTTCTGGGGTGAAATTCAATTGCCAAAATAGCAATACTTTGAATCTGGTGTTCCAGCTGTTGCAGGCCTAGTTTAAATCTGTCCGAAAAAGGGTAAATTTTTTTCTGGTGTGAAATTCAGTTGCCAAAATAGCAATACCATAAATCAGTGGTTTTAGCTGTAGATGGCCAAGTTTGGTAGTGTCCTGCAAAGGATATATTTTGTTCTGGTGTGAAATTCAATTGCCAAAATAGCAATACCATAAATCAGTGGTTTCAGCTATGGCTGACCAAGTTTAATAGTGTCCTGCAAAGGATATATTTTGTTTTGGGGTGAAATTCAATTGCTAAAATAGAAATACACTTAATCTGGTGTTCCAGCTGTGGCAGGCCTAGTTTAAATCTGTCCGTAAAAGGGAATATATTTTTCTGGGGTGAAATTGAATTCCCAAAATAGCAATACTCTGAATTTGGTGTTCCAGCTGTTGCAGTTCTAGTTTATATCTGTCCGTAACAGGGTATATTATTTTCTGGGGTTAAATTCAATTGCCGAAATAGCAATACCATAAATCAGTGGTTTCAGCTGTGGCTGGCCAAGTTTAATAGTGTCATGCAAAGGAAATATTTTGTTCTGGGGTGAAATTTAATTGCCAAAATAGTAATACCATAAATCAGTGGTTTCAGCTGTGGCTGGCCAAGTTTCATAGTGTCCGGCAAAGGATATTTTTCGTTCTGGGGTGAAATTCAATTGCCAAAATAGTAATACCATAAATTATTGGTTTCAGCTGTGTCTGGCCAAGTTTAATAGTGTCCGGCAAAGGATATATTTTGTTCTGGGGTGAAATTCAATTGCCAAAATAGCAATACCATAAATCAGTGGTTTCAGCTGTGGCTGGCCAAATTTAATAGTGTCCGGCAAAGGATATATTTTGTTCTGGGGTGAAATTCAAATGCAAAAATAGCAATAGACTGAATCTAGTGTTCCAGCTGTTGCAGGCCTAGTTAAAATCTATCCTTAAAAGGGTGCATTTTTTTTCTGGGGTGAAATTTAATTGCCAAAATATCAATACCATAAAACTGTGGTTTCAGTTGTGGCTGGCCATATTTAATAGTGTCTGGAAAAGGATATATTTTGTTCTCGGGTGAAATTAAATTGACAAAATAGCAATAGCCTGAATCTGATGTTCCAGCTGTTGCAGGCCTAATTTAAATCTGTCCGTAAAGGGTATATTTTTTTCTGGGGTGAAATTTAATTGCCATAATAGCAATACCCTGAATCTGGTGTTCCAGCTGTTGCAGGCCTAGTTTAAATCTGTCCGTAACAGGGTATATTATTTTCTGGGGTTAAATTCAATTGCCAAAATAGCAATACCATAAATCAGTGGTTTCCACTGAGGCTGGCCAAGTTTAACAGTGTCCTACAAAAGATATATTTTGTTCTGGGGTGAAATTCAATTGCCAAAATAGCAATACCATCAATCATTGGTTTTAGCTGTGGCTGGCCAAGTTTAGTAGTGTCCTGCAAAGGATATATTTTGTTCTGGTTTGAAATTCAATTGCCAAAATAGCAATACCATAAATCAGTGGTTTCAGCTGTGGCTGGCCAAGTTTAATACTGTCCGGCAAAGGATATATTTTGTTCTGGTGTGAAATTCAATTGCCAAAATAGCAATACCATAAATCAGTGGTTTTAGCTGTAGCTGGCCAAGTTTAGTAGTGTCCTGCAAAGGATATATTTTGTTCTGGCGTGAAATTCAATTACCAAAATAGCAATACCATAAATCACTGGTTTTACCTATGGCTGGCCAAGTTTAATAGTGTCCTGCAAAGGATATATTTAGTTCTGGTGTGAAATTCAATTGCCAAAATAGCAATACCATAAATCAGTGGTTTCAGCTGTGGCTGGCCAAATTTAATAGTGTCCGGCAAAGGATATATTTTGTTCTGGGGTGAAATTCAAATGCAAAAATAGCAATAGACTGAATCTAGTGTTCCAGCTGTTGCAGGCCTAGTTAAAATCTATCCTTAAAAGGGTGCATTTTTTTCTGGGGTGAAATTTAATTGCCAAAATAGCAATACCATAAAACTGTGGTTTCAGCTGTGGCTGGCCAAGTTTAATAGTGTCTGGAAAAGGATATATTTTGTTCTCGGGTGAAATTAAATTGCCAAAATAGCAATAGCCTGAATCTGATGTTCCAGCTGTTGCAGGCCTAATTTAAATCTGTCCGTAAAGGGTATATTTTTTTCTGGGGTGAAATTTAATTGCCAAAATAGCAATACCCTGAATCTGGTGTTCCAGCTGTTGCAGGCCTAGTTTAAATCTGTCCGCAAAAGGGTATATTACTTTCTGGGGTGAAATTCAATTGCCAAAATAGCAATACCTTGAATCTGGTGTTCCAGCTGTGGCAGGCCTAGTTTAAATCTGTCCGACAAAGGGTATATTTTGTTCTGGTGTGAAATTCAATTGCCAAAATAGCAATACCATAAATCATTGGTTTCAGCTGTGGCTGGCCAAGTTTAATAGTGTCCGGCAAAGGATATATTTTGTTCTGGGGTGAAATTCAATTGCCAAAATAGCAATACCATAAATCAGTGGTTTCAGCTGTGGCTGGCCAAGTTTAATAGTGTCCGGCAAAGGATATATTTTGTTCTGGGGTGAAATTCAATTGCCAAAATAGCAATACCATAAATCTAGTGTTCCAGCTGTTGCTGGCCAAGTTTAATAGTGTCCAGTCAAATGGATATATTTTGTTCTGGGGTGAAATTCAATTACCAAAATAGCAATACCATGAATCACTGGTGTTCCATCTGTTGCTGGCCAAGTTTAATAGCTGTCCGGCAAAGGATATATTTTGTTCTAGTGTGAAATTCAATTGCCAAAATAGCAATACCATAAATCAGTGGTTTCAGCTGTGGCTGGCCAAATTTAATAGTGTCCGGCAAAGGATATATTTTGTTCTGGGGTGAAATTCAAATGCAAAAATAGCAATAGACTGAATCTAGTGTTCCAGCTGTTGCAGGCCTAGTTAAAATCTATCCTTAAAGGGTGCATTTTTTTCTGGGGTGAAATTTAATTGCCAAAATAGCAATACCATAAATCTGTGGTTTCAGCTGTGGCTGGCCAAGTTTAATAGTGTCTGGAAAAGGATATATTTTGTTCTCGGGTGAAATTAAATTGCCAAAATAGCAATAGCCTGAATCTGATGTTCCAGCTGTTGCAGGCCTAATTTAAATCTGTCCGTAAAAGGGTATATTTTTTTCTGGGGTGAAATTTAATTGCCAAAATAGCAATACCCTGAATCTGGTGTTCCAGCTGTTGCAGGCCTAGTTTAAATCTGTCCGTAAAAGGGTACATTACTTTCTGGGGTGAAATTCAATTGCCAAAATAGCAATACCTTGAATCTGGTGTTCCAGCTGTTGCAGGCCTAGTTTAAATCTGTCCGAAAAGGGTATATTTTTTTCTGGTGTGAAATTCAGTTGCCAAAATAGCAATACCATAAATCCTTGCTTCAGCCGTGGCTGGCCAAGTTTAATAGTGTCCGCAAAGGATATATTTTGTTCTGGGGTGACATTCAATTGCCAAAATAGCAATACCATAAATCAGTGGTTTCAGCTGTGGCTTACCAAGTTTAATAGTGTCCGGCAAAGGATATATTTTGTTCTGGGGTGAAATTCAATTGCCAACATAGCAATAATGTGAATCTGGTGTTCCAGCTGTTGCAGGCCAAGTTTAAATCTGTCAGTAAAATGGTATATTTTTTCTGGGGGACATTTAATTCCCAAAATAGCAATACCCTGAATCTGGTGTTCCATCTGTTGCTGGACTAGTTGATATCTGTCCGGCAAAGGATATATTTTGTTCCAGTGTGAAATTTAATTGCCAAAATAGCAATACCATTAATCAGTGGTTTCAGCTGTGACTGGCCAATTTTAATAGTGTCCGGGAAAGGATATATTTTGTTCTGGGGTGAAATTCAATTGACAAAATAGCAATACTATAAATCAGTAATTTTCAGCTGTAGCTGGCCAAGTTTAATAGGGTCCGGCAAAGGATATATTTTGTTCTGGGGTGAAAATCAATTACCAAAATAGCAATAACATAAATCTGTGGTTTTACCTGTGGCTGGCCAAGTTTAATAGTGTCCGGCAAAGCATATATTTTGTTCTGGGTTGAAATTCAATTGCCAAAATAGCAATACCATAAATCAGTGGTTTTAGCTGTAGATGGCCAAGTTTGGTAGTGTCCTGCAAAGGATATATTTTGTTCTGGTGTGAAATTCAATTGCCAAAATAGCAATACCATAAATCAGTGGTTTCAGCTATGGCTGACCAAGTTTAATAGTGTCCTGCAAAGGATATATTTTGTTTTGGGGTGAAATTCAATTGCTAAAATAGAAATACACTTAATCTGGTGTTCCAGCTGTGGCAGGCCTAGTTTAAATCTGTCCGTAAAAGGGAATATATTTTTCTGGGGTGAAATTGAATTCCCAAAATAGCAATACTCTGAATTTGGTGTTCCAGCTGTTGCAGTTCTAGTTTATATCTGTCCGTAACAGGGTATATTATTTTCTGGGGTTAAATTCAATTGCCGAAATAGCAATACCATAAATCAGTGGTTTCAGCTATGGCTGGCCAAGTTTAATAGTGTCATGCAAAGGAAATATTTTGTTCTGGGGTGAAATTTAATTGCCAAAATAGTAATACCATAAATCAGTGGTTTCAGCTGTGGCTGGCCAAGTTTCATAGTGTCCGGCAAAGGATATTTTTCGTTCTAGGGTGAAATTCAATTGCCAAAATAGTAATACCATAAATTATTGGTTTCAGCTGTGGCTGGCCAAGTTTAATAGTGTCCGGCAAAGGATATATTTTGTTCTGGGGTGAAATTCAATTGCCAAAATAGCAATACCATAAATCAGTGGTTTCAGCTGTGGCTGGCCAAATTTAATAGTGTCCGGCAAAGGATATATTTTGTTCTGGGGTGAAATTCAAATGCAAAAATAGCAATAGACTGAATCTAGTGTTCCAGCTGTTGCAGGCCTAGTTAAAATCTATCCTTAAAGGGTGCATTTTTTTCTGGGGTGAAATTTAATTGCCAAAATATCAATACCATAAATCTGTGGTTTCAGTTGTGGCTGGCCATAGTTTAATAGTGTCTGGAAAAGGATATATTTTGTTCTCGGGTGAAATTAAATTGACAAAATAGCAATAGCCTGAATCTGATGTTCCAGCTGTTGCAGGCCTAATTTAAATCTGTCCGTAAAAGGGTATATTTTTTTCTGGGGTGAAATTCAATTGCCATAATAGCAATACCCTGAATCTGGTGTTCCAGCTGTTGCAGGCCTAGTTTAAATCTGTCCGTAAAGGGTATATTACTTTCTGGGGTGAAATTCAATTGCCAAAATAGCAATACCTTGAATCTGGTGTTCCAGCTGTTGCAGGCCTAGTTTAAATCTGTCCGAAAAGGGTATATTTTTTTCTGGTGTGAAATTCAATTGCCAAAATAGCAATACCATAAATCAGTGGTTTTAGCTGTAGATGGCCAAGTTTAGTAGTGTCCTGCAAAGGATATATTTTGTTCTGGTGTGAAATTCAATTGCCAAAATAGCAATACCATAAATCAGTGGTTTCAGCTATGGCTGACCAAGTTTAATAGTGTCCTGCAAAGGATATATTTTGTTTTGGGGTGAAATTCAATTGCTAAAATAGAAATACACTTAATCTGGTGTTCCAGCTGTGGCAGGCCTAGTTTAAATCTGTCCGTAAAAGGGAATATATTTTTCTGGGGTGAAATTGAATTCCCAAAATAGCAATACTCTGAATTTGGTGTTCCAGCTGTTGCAGTTCTAGTTTATATCTGTCCGTAACAGGGTATATTATTTTCTGGGGTTAAATTCAATTGCCGAAATAGCAATACCATAAATCAGTGGTTTCAGCTATGGCTGGCCAAGTTTAATAGTGTCATGCAAAGGAAATATTTTGTTCTGGGGTGAAATTTAATTGCCAAAATAGTAATACCATAAATCAGTGGTTTCAGCTGTGGCTGGCCAAGTTTCATAGTGTCCGGCAAAGGATATTTTTCGTTCTAGGGTGAAATTCAATTGCCAAAATAGTAATACCATAAATTATTGGTTTCAGCTGTGGCTGGCCAAGTTTAATAGTGTCCGGCAAAGGATATATTTTGTTCTGGGGTGAAATTCAATTGCCAAAATAGCAATACCATAAATCAGTGGTTTCAGCTGTGGCTGGCCAAATTTAATAGTGTCCGGCAAAGGATATATTTTGTTCTGGGGTGAAATTCAAATGCAAAAATAGCAATAGACTGAATCTAGTGTTCCAGCTGTTGCAGGCCTAGTTAAAATCTATCCTTAAAAGGGTGCATTTTTTTCTGGGGTGAAATTTAATTGCCAAAATATCAATACCATAAATCTGTGGTTTCAGTTGTGGCTGGCCATGTTTAATAGTGTCTGGAAAAGGATATATTTTGTTCTCGGGTGAAATTAAATTGACAAAATAGCAATAGCCTGAATCTGATGTTCCAGCTGTTGCAGGCCTAATTTAAATCTGTCCGTAAAAGGGTATATTTTTTTTCTGGGGTGAAATTTAATTGCCATAATAGCAATACCCTGAATCTGGTGTTCCAGCTGTTGCAGGCCTAGTTTAAATCTGTCCGTAAAAGGGTACATTACTTTCTGGGGTGAAATTCAATTGCCAAAATAGCAATACCTTGAATCTGGTGTTCCAGCTGTTGCAGGCCTAGTTTAAATCTGTCCGAAAAAGGGTATATTTTTTCTGGTGTGAAATTCAGTTGCCAAAATAGCAATACCATAAATCCTTGGTTTCAGCCGTGGCTGGCCAAGTTTAATAGTGTCCGGCAAAGGATATATTTTGTTCTGGGGCGAAATTAAATTGCCAAAATAGCAATACCATAAATCAGTGGTTTTAGCTGTGGCTGGCCAAGTTTAGTAGTGTCCTGCAAAGGATATATTTTGTTCTGGGGTGAAATTAAATTGCCAAAATAGCAATACCATAAATCAGTGGTTTCAGCTGTGGCTTACCAAGTTTAATAGTGTCCGGCAAAGGATATATTTTGTTCTGGGGTGAAATTCAATTGCCAAAATAGCAATACCATAAATCAGTGGTTTTAGCTGTGGCTGGCCAAGTTTAATAGTGTCCGTCATAGGATTTATTATTTTCTGCAGTGAAATTCACCTACAAAAATAGAAATACAGTAAAATGGTTGTTCCAGCTGTTGCAGGCTTCGTTTAAATCTGTCTGTAAAAGGGTATATATTTCTCTGGGGTGAAATCGAATTGCCAAAATAGCAATACCCTGAATCTGGTGTTCCAGCTGTTGCAGGTCTAGTTTAAATCTGTCAGTAAAAGGGTATTTTTATTTCTGGTGTGAAATTCAAATGCCAAAATAGCAATACGATAAATCAGTAATTTCAGCTGTGGCTGGCCAAGTTTAATTGTGTCTGGCAAAGGATATATTTTGTTCTGGGGTGAAATTCAATTGCCAACATAGCAATACTGTGAATCTGGTGTTCCAGCTGTTGCAGGCCAAGTTTAAATCTGTCTGTAAAAGGGTATATTTCTTTCTGGTGTGAAATTTAATTTGCCAAAATAGCAATACCCTTAATCAGGTGTTCCAGCTGTTGCAGGTCTAGTTTAAATCTGTCCGTAACAGAGTATATGTTTTTCTGGGGTTAAATTTAATTGCCAAAATAGCAATACCATAAATCATTGGTTTTAGCTGTGGCTGGCCAAGTTTAATAGTGTCCTGCAAAGGATATATTTTGTTCTGGTTTGAAATTCAATTGCCAAAATAGCAATACCATAAATCAGTTGTTTCAGCTGTGGCTGGCCAAGTTTAATAGTGTCCGGCAAAGGATATATTTTGTTCTGGTGTGAAATTCAATTGCCAAAATAGCAATACCATAAATCAGTGGTTTTAGCTGTAGCTGGCCAAGTTTAGTAGTGTCCTGCAAAGGATATATTTTGTTCTGGTTTGAAATTCAATTGCCAAAATAGCAATACCATAAATCAGTGGTTTCAGCTGTGGCTGGCCAAGTTTAATACTGTCCGGCAAAGGATATATTTTGTTCTGGTGTGAAATTCAATTGCCAAAATAGCAATACCATAAATCAGTGGTTTTAGCTGTAGCTGGCCAAGTTTAGTAGTGTCCTGCAAAGGATATATTTTGTTCTGGCGAGAAATTCAATTACCAAAATAGCAATACCATAAATCACTGGTTTTACCTATGGCTGGCCAAGTTTAATAGTGTCCTGCAAAGGATATATTTAGTTCTGGTGTGAAATTCAATTGCCAAAATAGCAATACCATAAATCAGTGGTTTCAGCTGTGGCTGGCCAAATTTAATAGTGTCCGGCAAAGGATATATTTTGTTCTGGGGTGAAATTCAAATGCAAAAATAGCAATAGACTGAATCTAGTGTTCCAGCTGTTGCAGGCCTAGTTAAAATCTATCCTTAAAAGGGTGCATTTTTTTCTGGGGTGAAATTTAATTGCCAAAATAGCAATACCATAAAACTGTGGTTTCAGCTGTGGCTGGCCAAGTTTAATAGTGTCTGGAAAAGGATATATTTTGTTCTCGGGTGAAATTAAATTGCCAAAATAGCAATAGCCTGAATCTGATGTTCCAGCTGTTGCAGGCCTAATTTAAATCTGTCCGTAAAGGGTATATTTTTTTCTGGGGTGAAATTTAATTGCCAAAATAGCAATACCCTGAATCTGGTGTTCCAGCTGTTGCAGGCCTAGTTTAAATCTGTCCGTAAAAGGGTACATTACTTTCTGGGGTGAAATTCAATTGCCAAAATAGCAATACCTTGAATCTGGTGTTCCAGCTGTTGCAGGCCTAGTTTAAATCTGTCCGAAAAAGGGTATATTTTTTTCTGGTGTGAAATTCAGTTGCCAAAATAGCAATACCATAAATCCTTGCTTCAGCCGTGGCTGGCCAAGTTTAATAGTGTCCGGCAAAGGATATATTTTGTTCTGGGGTGACATTCAATTGCCAAAATAGCAATACCATAAATCAGTGGTTTCAGCTGTGGCTTACCAAGTTTAATAGTGTCCGGCAAAGGATATATTTTGTTCTGGGGTGAAATTCAATTGCCAACATAGCAATAATGTGAATCTGGTGTTCCAGCTGTTGCAGGCCAAGTTTAAATCTGTCAGTAAAATGGTATATTTTTTTCTGGGGGGACATTTAATTCCCAAAATAGCAATACCCTGAATCTGGTGTTACATCTGTTGCTGGACTAGTTGATATCTGTCCGGCAAAGGATATATTTTGTTCCAGTGTGAAATTTAATTGCCAAAATAGCAATACCATTAATCAGTGGTTTCAGCTGTGACTGGCCAATTTTAATAGTGTCCGGGAAAGGATATATTTTGTTCTGGGGTGAAATTCAATTGACAAAATAGCAATACTATAAATCAGTAATTTTTAGCTGTAGCTGGCCAAGTTTAATAGGGTCCGGCAAAGGATATATTTTGTTCTGGGGTGAAAATCAATTACCAAAATAGCAATAACATAAATCTGTGGTTTTACCTGTGGCTGGCCAAGTTTAATAGTGTCCGGCAAAGGATATATTTTGTTCTGGGTTGAAATTCAATTGCCAAAATAGCAATACCATAAATCAGTGGTTTTAGCTGTAGATGGCCAAGTTTGGTAGTGTCCTGCAAAGGATATATTTTGTTCTGGTGTGAAATTCAATTGCCAAAATATCAATACCATAAATCAGTGGTTTCAGCTATGGCTGACCAAGTTTAATAGTGTCCTGCAAAGGATATATTTTGTTTTGGGGTGAAATTCAATTGCTAAAATAGAAATACACTTAATCTGGTGTTCCAGCTGTGGCAGGCCTAGTTTAAATCTGTCCGTAAAAGGGAATATATTTTTCTGGGGTGAAATTGAATTCCCAAAATAGCAATACTCTGAATTTGGTGTTCCAGCTGTTGCAGTTCTAGTTTATATCTGTCCGTAACAGGGTATATTATTTTCTGGGGTTAAATTCAATTGCCGAAATAGCAATACCATAAATCAGTGGTTTCAGCTATGGCTGGCCAAGTTTAATAGTGTCATGCAAAGGAAATATTTTGTTCTGGGGTGAAATTTAATTGCCAAAATAGTAATACCATAAATCAGTGGTTTCAGCTGTGGCTGGCCAAGTTTCATAGTGTCCGGCAAAGGATATTTTTCGTTCTAGGGTGAAATTCAATTGCCAAAATAGTAATACCATAAATTATTGGTTTCAGCTGTGGCTGGCCAAGTTTAATAGTGTCCGGCAAAGGATATATTTTGTTCTGGGGTGAAATTCAATTGCCAAAATAGCAATACCATAAATCAGTGGTTTCAGCTGTGGCTGGCCAAATTTAATAGTGTCCGGCAAAGGATATATTTTGTTCTGGGGTGAAATTCAAATGCAAAAATAGCAATAGACTGAATCTAGTGTTCCAGCTGTTGCAGGCCTAGTTAAAATCTATCCTTAAAAGGGTGCATTTTTTTCTGGGGTGAAATTTAATTGCCAAAATATCAATACCATAAATCTGTGGTTTCAGTTGTGGCTGGCCATGTTTAATAGTGTCTGGAAAAGGATATATTTTGTTCTCGGGTGAAATTAAATTGACAAAATAGCAAGAGCCTGAATCTGATGTTCCAGCTGTTGCAGGCCTAATTTAAATCTGTCCGTAAAAGGGTACATTACTTTCTGGGGTGAAATTCAATTGCCATAATAGCAATACCCTGAATCTGGTGTTCCAGCTGTTGCAGGCCTAGTTTAAATCTGTCCGTAAAAGGGTACATTACTTTCTGGGGTGAAATTCAATTGCCAAAATAGCAATACCTTGAATCTGTTGTTCCAGCTGTTGCAGGCCTAGTTTAAATCTGTCCGAAAAAGGGTATATTTTTTTCTGGTGTGAAATTCAGTTGCCAAAATAGCAATACCATAAATCCTTGGTTTCAGCCGTGGCTGGATAAGTTTAATAGTGTCCGGCAAAGGATATATTTTGTTCTGGGGCGAAATTAAATTGCCAAAATAGCAATACCATAAATCAGTGGTTTTAGCTGTGGCTGGCCAAGTTTAATAGTGTCCTGCAAAGGATATATTTTGTTCTGGGGTGAAATTAAATTGCCAAAATAGCAATACCATAAATCAGTGGTTTCAGCTGTGGCTTACCAAGTTTAATAGTGTCCGGCAAAGGATATATTTTGTTCTGGGGTGAAATTCAATTGCCAAAATAGCAATACCATAAATCAGTGGTTTTAGCTGTGGCTGGCCAAGTTTAATAGTGTCCGTCATAGGATTTATTATTTTCTGCAGTGAAATTCACCTACAAAAATAGAAATACAGTAAAATGGTTGTTCCAGCTGTTGCAGGCTTCGTTTAAATCTGTCTGTAAAAGGGTATATATTTCTCTGGGGTGAAATCGAATTGCAAAAATAGCAATACCCTGAATCTGGTGTTCCAGCTGTTGCAGGTCTAGTTTAAATCTGTCAGTAAAAGGGTATTTTTATTTCTGGTGTGAAATTCAATTGCCAAAATAGCAATACGATAAATCAGTAATTTCAGCTGTCGCTGGCCAAGTTTAATTGTGTCTGGCAAAGGATATATTTTGTTCTGGGGTGAAATTCAATTGCCAACATAGCAATACTGTGAATCAGGTGTTCCAGCTGTTGCAGGCCAAGTTTAAATCTGTCTGTAAAAGGGTATATTTCTTTCTGGTGTGAAATTAATTTGCCAAAATAGCAATACCCTTAATCAGGTGTTCCAGGTGTTGCAGGTCTAGTTTAAATCTGTCCGTAACAGAGTATATGTTTTTCTGGGGTTAAATTTAATTGCCAAAATAGCAATACCATAAATCATTGGTTTTAGCTGTGGCTGGCCAAGTTTAGTAGTGTCCTGCAAAGGATATATTTTGTTCTGGTTTGAAATTCAATTGCCAAAATAGCAATACCATAAATCAGTTGTTTCAGCTGTGGCTGGCCAAGTTTAATAGTGTCCGGCAAAGGATATATTTTGTTCTGGTGTGAAATTCAATTGCCAAAATAGCAATACCATAAATCAGTGGTTTTAGCTGTAGCTGGCCAAGTTTAGTAGTGTCCTGCAAAGGATATATTTTGTTCTGGCGTGAAATTCAATTACCAAAATAGCAATACCATAAATCACTGGTTTTACCTATGGCTGGCCAAGTTTAATAGTGTCCTGCAAAGGATATATTTAGTTCTGGTGTGAAATTCAATTGCCAAAATAGCAATACCATAAATCAGTGGTTTCAGCTGTGGCTGGCCAAATTTAATAGTGTCAGGCAAATGATATATTTTGTTCTGGGGTGAAATTCAAATGCAAAAATAGCAATAGACTGAATCTAGTGTTCCAGCTGTTGCAGGCCTAGTTAAAATATATCCATAAAAGGGTGCATTTTTTTTCTGGGGTGAAATTTAATTGCCAAAATAGCAATACCATAAAACTGTGGTTTCAGCTGTGGCTGGCCAAGTTTAATAGTGTCTGGAAAAGGATATATTTTGTTCTCGGGTGAAATTAAATTGCCAAAATAGCAATAGCCTGAATCTGATGTCCCAGCTGTTGCAGGCCTAATTTAAATCTATCCGTAAAAGGGTATATTTTTTTTCTGGGGTGAAATTTAATTGCCAAAATAGCAATACCCTGAATCTGTTGTTCCAGCTGTTGCAGGCCTAGTTTAAATCTGTCCGTAAAAGGGTACATTACTTTCTGGGGTGAAATTCAATTGCCAAAATAGCAATACCTTGAATCTGGTGTTCCAGCTGTTGCAGGCCTAGTTTAAATTTGTCCGAAAAAGGGTATATTTTTTTTCTGGTGTGAAATTCAGTTGCCAAAATAGCAATACCATAAATACTTGGTTTCAGACGTGGCTGGCCAAGTTTAATAGTGTCCGGCAAAGGATATATTTTGTTCTGGGGCGAAATTAAATTGCCAAAATAGCAATACCATAAATCAGTGGTTTTAGCTGTGGCTGACCACGTTTAGTAGTGTCCTGCAAAGGATATATTTTGTTCTGGGGTGAAATTCAATTGCCAAAATAGCAATACCATAAATCAGTGGTTTCAGCTGTGGCTTACCAAGTTTAATAGTGTCCGGCAAAGGATATATTTTGTTCTGGGGTGAAATTCAATTGCCAACATAGCAATAATGTGAATCTGGTGTTCCAGCTGTTGCAGGCCAAGTTTAAATCTGTCCGTAACAGGGTATATTTTTTTCTGGGGTTAAATTTAATTGCCAAAATAGCAATACCATAAATCAGTGGTTTCCGCTGTGCCTGGCCAAGTTTAACAGTGTCCTACAAAGGATATATTTTGTTCTGGGGTGAAAATCAATTGCCAAAATAGTAATACCATAAATCAGTGGTTTCAGCTGTGGCTGGCCAAGTTTAATAGTGTCCGGCAAAGGATATATTTTGTTCTGGGGTGAAATTCAATTGCCAAAATAGCAATAACAAAAATCAGTGGTGTTCCAGCTGTTGCAGGATTAGTTTAAATCTGTCCGTAAACAGGTATATTTTTTTCTGGGGTAAAATTCAATTGCCAAAATAGCAATACCCTGAATCTGGTGTTCCAGCTTTTGCAGGCCTAGTTTAAATCTGTCCGTAAAAGGGTTAATTTTTTTCTGGTGTCAAATTCAATTGCCAAAATAAACATACCATAAATCAGTCATTTCAGCTAAGTTTAATAGTGTCTGGCAAAGGATATATTTTCTTCTGGGGTGAAATTCAATTGCCAAAATAGCAATACCCTGAATCTGGTGTTCCAGCTGTTGCAGGTCTAGTTTAAATCTGTCCGTAACAGGGTATATTTTTTTCTCGGGGTAAATTTTATTTCTAAAATAGCAATACCATAAATCAGTGGTTTCAGCTATGGTTGAACATGTTTCATAGTGTCTGGCAAAGGATATATTTTGTTCTGGGGTGAAATTCAATTGCCAAAATAGCAATTACATAAATCAGTGGTTTTAGCTGTGGCTGGCCAAGTTTAGTAGTTTACTGCAAAGGATATATTTTGTTCTGGGGTGAAATTCAATTGCCAAAATAGCAATACCATAAATCAGTGGATTTAGCTGTGGCTGGCCAAGTTTAATAGTGTCCGGCAAAGGATATATTTTGTTATGGGGTGAAATTCACTTGCCAAAATAGCAATACTCTGAATCTGGGGTTCCAGCTGTCGCAGGCCTAGTTTAAATCTGTCCGTAACAGGGTACATTTTTTTCTGGGTTAAAATTTTATTGCCAAAAAGAGCAATACCATTAATCGGTAGTTTCAACTGTGGCTGGCCAAGTTTAATTGTGTCCTGCAAAGGATATATTTTGTTCTGGGGTGAAATTCAATTGCCAAAATAGCAATACCATAGATCAGTGGTTTTAGCTGTGGCTGGCCAAGTTTAATGGTGTCCGGCAAAGGATACATTTTGTTCTGGGATGAAATTCAATTGCCAAAATAGCAATACCATAAATCAGTGGTTTTAGCTGTGGCTGGCCAAGTTTAGTAGTGTCCTGCAAAGGATATATTTTCTTCTGGGGTGAAATTCAATTGCCGAAATAGCAATACCATTAATCAGTGGTTTCAGCTGTGGCTGGCCAAGTTTAATAGAGTCCGGCAAAGGATATATTTTGTTCTGGGGGTAAATTCACTTGACAAAATAGCTATACACTGAATCTGGTGTTCCATCTGTTGCAGGACTAGTTTAAATCTGTGCGGCAAAGGATGTATTTTGTTCTGGGGTGAAATTCAATTGCCAAAATAGCAATACCCTGAATCAGGTGTTCCAGCTGTCGACGGCCTAGTATAAATCTGTCCGTAAAAGGGTATATTTTTTTCTGGTGTGAAATTCAATTGCCAAAATAAAAATTCTATAAATCAGCAATTTCAGCTATTGCTGGCCAAGTTTAATAGTGTCCGACAAAGGATATATTTTCTTCTGGGGTGAAATTCAATTGCCAAAATAGCAATAACATAAATCAGTGGTGTTCCAGCTGTTGCAGGATTAGTTTAAATCTGTCCGTAAACAGGTATATTTTTTTCTGGGGTAAAATTCAATTGCCAAAATAGCAATACCCTGAATCTGGTGTTCCAGCTTTTGCAGGCCTAGTTTAAATCTGTCCGTAAAAGGGTTAATTTTTTTCTGGAGTCAAATTCAATTGCCAAAATAAACATACCATAAATCAGTCATTTCAGCTAAGTTTAATAGTGTCTGGCAAAGGATATATTTTCTTCTGGGGTGAAATTCAATTGCCAAAATAGCAATACCCTGAATCTGGTGTTCCAGCTGTTGCAGGTCTAGTTTAAATCTGTCCGTAACAGGGTATATTTTTTTCTCGGGGTAAATTTTATTTCTAAAATAGCAATACCATAAATCAGTGGTTTCAGCTATGGTTGAACAAGTTTCATAGTGTCTGGCAAAGGATATATTTTGTTCTGGGGTGAAATTCAATTGCCAAAATAGCAATACCATAAATCAGTGGATTTAGCTGTGGCTGGCCAAGTTTAATAGTGTCCGGCAAAGGATATATTTTGTTATGGGGTGAAATTCACTTGCCAAAATAGCAATACTCTGAATCTGGGGTTCCAGCTGTCGCAGGCCTAGTTTAAATCTGTCCGTAACAGGGTACATTTTTTTCTGGGTTAAAATTTTATTGCCAAAAAGAGCAATACCATTAATCGGTAGTTTCAACTGTGGCTGGCCAAGTTTAATTGTGTCCTGCAAAGGATATATTTTGTTCTGGGGTGAAATTCAATTGCCAAAATAGCAATACCATAGATCAGTGGTTTTAGCTGTGGCTGGCCAAGTTTAATGGTGTCCGGCAAAGGATACATTTTGTTCTGGGATGAAATTCAATTGCCAAAATAGCAATACCATAAATCAGTGGTTTTAGCTGTGGCTGGCCAAGTTTAGTAGTGTGCAGCAAAAGGATATATTTTATTCTGGGGTGAAATTCAATTGCCGAAATAGCAATACCATTAATTAGTGGTTTCAGCTGTGGCTGGCCAAGTTTAATAGAGTCCGGCAAAGGATATATTTTGTTCTGGGGGTAAATTCACTTGACAAAATAGCTATACACTGAATCTGGTGTTCCATCTGTTGCAGGACTAGTTTAAATCTGTGCGGCAAAGGATGTATTTTGTTCTGGGGTGAAATTCAATTGCCAAAATAGCAATACCCTGAATCAGGTGTTCCAGCTGTCGACGGCCTAGTATAAATCTGTCCGTAAAAGGGTATATTTTTTTCTGGTGTGAAATTCAATTGCCATAATAAAAATTCTATAAATCAGCAATTTCAGCTATTGCTGGCCAAGTTTAATAGTGTCCGACAAAGGATATATTTTCTTCTGGGGTGAAATTCAATTGCCAAAATAGCAATACCCTGAATCTGGTGTTCCAGCTGTTGCAGGTCTAGTTTAAATCTGTCCGTAACAGGGTATATTTTTTTCTGGGGTTAAATTTTATTGCCAAAATAGCAATGCCATAAATCAGTGGTTTCAGCTGTGGCTGGCCAAGTTGAATAGTGTCCGGCAAAGGATATATTTTGTTCTGGGGTGAAATTCAATTGCCAAAATAGCAATACACTAAATATGGTGTTCCAGCTGTTGCAGGGCTAGTTTAAATCTGTCCGGCAAATGATGTATTTTGTTCTGGCGTGAAATTTAATTGCCATAATAGTCATACCCTGAATCTGATGTTTCAGCTGTTGCAGGCCTAGTTTATATCTGTCCGTAAAAGGGTAAATTTCTTTCTGGGGTGAAATTTAATTGCCAAAATAGCAATACCCTGAATCTGGTGTTCCAGCTGTTACAGGCCTAGTTTAAATCTGTCCGTAAAAGGGTATATATTTTTCTGGTGTTAAATTCAATTGACAAAATAGCAATACCATAAATCAGTGGTTTCAGCTGTGGCTGGACAAGTTTAATAGTGTCCTGCAAAGGATATATTTTCTTCTGGGGTGAAATTCAATTGCCAAAATAACAATACCATAAATCAGTAATTTCAGCTATGTCTGGCCAAGTTTAATAGTGTCCGGGAAACCATATGTTTTCTTCTGGGGTGAAATTCAATTGCCAAAATAGCAATACCATAAATCCGTGGTTTTAGCAGTGGCTGTCTAGTTTAATAGTGTCCTGCAAAGGATATATTTTGTATTGGGGTGAAATTCAGATACTAAAATAGCAATACCATAAATCAGTGGTTTTAGCTGTGGCTGGCCGAGTTTAATAGTGTTCATCAAAGGATATATTTTGTTCTGGGGTGACATTCACTTGCCAAAATAGCAATACCCTGAATCTGGTGTTCCAGCTGTTGCAGGCCTAGTTTAAATCTGCCCTTAAATGGATATATTTTTTTTTGGGGTGAAATTCAATTGCCAAAATAGCAATACCCAGAATCTGGTGTTCTAGCTGTTGCAGGCCTAGTTTAAATCTGTCCGTAAAAGTGTATATTTTTTTTTTGTGTTAAATTCAATTGCCAAAATAGCAATACACTGAATCTAGGGTTCCAGCTGGTGCAGTCCTAGTTTTAATCTGTACGTAAAAGGGTATATTTTTTTCTGGGTTGAAATTTAATTGCCAAAATAGCAATACCATTAATCAGTGGTTTAAGCTGTGGCTGGCCAAGTTTAGTAGTTTACTGCAAAGGATATATTTTGTTCTGGGGTGAAATTCAATTGCCAAAATAGCAATACTCTGAATCTGGGGTTCCAGCTGTCGCAGGCCTAGTTTAAATCTGTCCGTAACAGGGTACATTTTTTTCTGGGTTAAAATTTTATTGCCAAAAAGAGCAATACCATTAATCGGTAGTTTCAACTGTGGCTGGCCAAGTTTAATTGTGTCCTGCAAAGGATATATTTTGTTCTGGGGTGAAATTCAATTGCCAAAATAGCAATACCATAGATCAGTGGTTTTAGCTGTGGCTGGCCAAGTTTAATGGTGTCCGGCAAAGGATACATTTTGTTCTGGGATGAAATTCAATTGCCAAAATAGCAATACCATAAATCAGTGGTTTTAGATGTGGCTGGCCAAGTTTAGTAGTGTCCTGCAAAGGATATATTTTCTTCTGGGGTGAAATTCAATTGCCGAAATAGCAATACCATTAATCAGTGGTTTCAGCTGTGGCTGGCCAAGTTTAATAGAGTCCGGCAAAGGATATATTTTGTTCTGGGGGTAAATTCACTTGACAAAATAGCTATACACTGAATCTGGTGTTCCATCTGTTGCAGGACTAGTTTAAATCTGTGCGGCAAAGGATGTATTTTGTTCTGGGGTGAAATTCAATTGCCAAAATAGCAATACCCTGAATCAGGTGTTCCAGCTTTCGACGGCCTAGTATAAATCTGTCCGTAAAAGGGTATATTTTTTTCTGGTGTGAAATTCAATTGCCATAATAAAAATTCTATAAATCAGCAATTTCAGCTATTGCTGGCCAAGTTTAATAGTGTCCGACAAAGGATATATTTTCTTCTGGGGTGAAATTCAATTGCCAAAATAGCAATACCCTGAACCTGGTGTTCCAGCTGTTGCAGGTCTAGTTTAAATCTGTCCGTAACAGGGTATATTTTTTTCTGGGGTTAAATTTTATTGCCAAAATAGCAATGCCATAAATCAGTGGTTTCAGCTGTGGCTGGCCAAGTTGAATAGTGTCCGGCAAAGGATATATTTTGTTCTGGGGTGAAATTCAATTGCCAAAATAGCAATACACTAAATATGGTGTTCCAGCTGTTGCAGGGCTAGTTTAAATCTGTCCGGCAAATGATGTATTTTGTTCTGGCGTGAAATTTAATTGCCATAATAGTCATACCCTGAATCTGGTGTTCCAGCTGTTGCAGGCCTAGTTTAAATCTGTTCGTAAAAGGGTATATTTTTTTCTTGGGTGAAAGTTAATAGATAAAATAGCAATACCCGGAATCTGATGTTTCAGCTGTTGCAGGCCTAGTTTATATCTGTCCGTAAAAGGGTAAATTTCTTTCTGGGGTGAAATTTAATTGCCAAAATAGCAATACCCTGAATCTGGTGTTCCAGCTGTTACAGGCCTAGTTTAAATCTGTCCGTAAAAGGGTATATATTTTTCTGGTGTTAAATTCAATTGCCAAAATAGCAATACCATAAATCAGTGGTTTCAGCTGTGGCTGGACAAGTTTAATAGTGTCCTGCAAAGGATATATTTTCTTCTGGGGTGAAATTCAATTGCCAAAATAACAATACCATAAATCAGTAATTTCAGCTATGTCTGGCCAAGTTTAATAGTGTCCGGGAAAGCATATGTTTTCTTCTGGGGTGAAATTCAATTGCCAAAATAGCAATACCATAAATCAGTGGTTTTAGCAGTGGCTGTCTAGTTTAATAGTGTCCTGCAAAGGATATATTTTGTATTGGGGTGAAATTCAGATACTAAAATAGCAATACCATAAATCAGTGGTTTTAGCTGTGGCTGGCCGAGTTTAATAGTGTTCATCAAAGGATATATTTTGTTCTGGGGTGACATTCACTTGCCAAAATAGCAATACCCTGAATCTGGTGTTCCAGCTGTTGCAGGCCTAGTTTAAATCTGCCCTTAAATGGATATATTTTTTTTTGGGGTGAAATTCAATTGCCAAAATAGCAATACCCTGAATCTGGTGTTCTAGCTGTTGCAGGCCTAGTTTAAATCTGTCCATAAAAGTGTATTATTTTTTTTTGTGTTAAATTCAATTGCCAAAATAGCAATACACTGAATCTAGGGTTCCAGCTGTTGCAGGCCTAGTTTTAATCTGTACTTAAAAGGGTATATTTTTTTCTGGGTTGAAATTTAATTGCCAAAATAGCAATACCATTAATCAGTGGTTTAAGCTGTGGCTGGCCAAGTTTAATAGTGACCTGCAAATGATATATTTTGTTCTGGGGAGAAATTCAATTGCCAAAATAGCAATACTCTGAATCTGGGGTTCCAGCTGTCGCAGGCCTAGTTTAAATCTGTCCGTAACAGGGTACATTTTTTTCTGGGTTAAAATTTTATTGCCAAAAAGAGCAATACCATTATTCGGTAGTTTCAACTGTGGCTGGCCAAGTTTAATTGTGTCCTGCAAAGGATATACTTTGTTCTGGGGTGAAATTCAATTGCCAAAATAGCAATACCATAAATCAGTGTTTTTAGCTGTGGCTGGCCAAGTTTAGTAGTGTCCTGCAAAGGATGTATTTTCTTCTGGGGTGAAATTCAATTGCCAAAATAGCAATACCATTAATCAGTGGTTTCATCTGTGGCTGGCCAAGTTTAAAAGAGTCCGGCAAAGGATATATTTTGTTCTGGGGGTAAATTCACTTGACAAAATAACTATACACTGAATCTGGTGTTCCATCTGTTGCAGGACTAGTTTAAATCTGTGCGGCAAAGGATGTATTTTGTTCTGGGGTGAAATTCAATTGCCAAAATAGCAATTCCCTGAATCAGGTGTTCCAGCTGTCGACGGCCTAGTATAAATCTGTCCGTAAAAGGGTATATTTTTTTCTGGTGTCAAATTCAATTGCCAAAATAATAATACCATAAATCAGCAATTTCAGCTATTGCTGGCCAAGTTTAATAGTGTCCGGCAAAGGATATATTTTCTTCTGGGGTGAAATTTAATTGCCAAAATAGCAATACCCTGAATCTGGTGTTCCAGCTGTTGCAGGTCTAGTTTAAATCTGTCCGTAACAGGGTATATTTTTTTTTGGGGTTAAATTTTATTGCCAAAATAGCAATACCATAAATCAGTGGTTTCAGCTGTGGCTGGCCAAGTTTAATAGAGTCCGGCAAAGGATATATTTTGTTCTGGGGGTAAATTCACTTGACAAAATAACTATACACTGAATCTGGTGTTCCATCTGTTGCAGGACTAGTTTAAATCTGTGCGGCAAAGGATGTATTTTGTTCTGGGGTGAAATTCAATTGCCAAAAAAGCAATTCCCTGAATCAGGTGTTCCAGCTGTCGACGGCCTAGTATAAATCTGTCCGTAAAAGGGTATATTTTTTTCTGGTGTCAAATTCAATTGCCAAAATAACAATACCATAAATCAGCAATTTCAGCTATTGCTGGCCAAGTTTAATAGTGTCCGGCAAAGGATATATTTTGTTCTGGGGTGAAATTCAATTGCCAAAATAGCAATACCCTTAATCTGGTGTTCCAGCTGTTGCACGTCTAGTTTAAATCTGTCCGTGACAGGGTATATTTTTTTCTTGGGTTAAATTTTATTGCCAAAATAGCAATACCATAAATCAGTGTTTTCAGCTGTGGTTGAACAAGTTTTATAGTGTCCGATAAAGGAAATATTTGTTTCTGGGGTGAAATTCAATTGCCAAAATAGTAGTACCATAAATCAATGGTTTCAGCTGTGGCTGGCCAATTTTAATAGTGTCCGGCAAAGGATATATTTTGTTCTGGGGTTAAATTCAATTGCCAAAATAGCAATACCATAAATCAGTGGTGTTAGTTGTGGCTGGCCAAGATTAGTAGTGTCCTGCAAATGATGTATTTTGTTCTGGGGTGAAATTCAATTGGCAAAATAGCAATACCATAAATCAGAGGATTTAGCTGTGGCTGGACAAGTTTAATAGTGTCCGGCAAAGGATATATTTTGTTCTGGGTTGAAATTCACTTGCCAAAATAGGAATACTCTGAATCTGGGGTTCCAGCTTTTGCAGGCCTAGTTTAAATCTGTCCGTAACAGGGTACATTTTTTTCTGGGTTAAAATTTTATTGCCAAAAAGAGCAATACCATTAATCGGTAGTTTCAACTGTGGCTGGCCAAGTTTAATTGTGTCCTGCAAAGGATATATTTTGTTCTGGGGTGAAATTTAATTGCCAAAATAGCAATACCATAAATCAGTGGTTTTAGCTGTGGCTGGCCAAGTTTAAATGTGTCCTGCAAAGGATATATTTTGTTCTGGGATGATATTTAATTTCCAAAATAGCAATACCATAAATCAGTGGTTTTAGCTGTGGCTGGCCAAGTTTAATAGTGTCCGGCAAAGGATACCTTTTGTTCTGGGGTGAAATTCAATTGCCAAAATAGCAATACCATAAATCAGTGGTTTTAGCTATGGCTGGCCAAGTTTAGTAGTGTCCTGCAAAGGATATATTTTCTTCTGTGGTGAAATTCAATTGCCAAAATAGCAATACCATTAATCAGTGGTTTCAGCTGTGGCTTGCCAAGTTTAATAGAGTCCGGCAAAGGATATATTTTGTTCTGGGGGTAAATTCACTTGAAAAAATAGCTATACACTGAATCTGGTGTTCCAGCTGTTGCAGGACTAGTTTAAATCTGTGCAGCAAAGGATGTATTTTGTTCTGGGGTGAAATTCAATTGCCAAAATAGCAATACCCTGAATCTGGTGTTCCAGCTGTTACCGGCCTAGTATAAATCTGTCCGTAAAAGGGTATATTTCTTTCTGGTGTCAAATTCAATTGCCAAAATAACAATACCATAAATCAGCAATTTCAGCTATTGCTGGCCAAGTTTAATAGTGTCCGGCAAAGGATATATTTTCTTCTGGGGTGAAATTCAATTGCCAAAATAGCAATACCCTTAATCTGGTGTTCCAGCTGTTGCACGTCTAGTTTAAATCTGTCCGTAACAGGGTATATTTTTTTCTTGGGTTAAATTTTATTGCCAAAATAGCAATACCATAAATCAGTGTTTTCAGCTGTGGTTGAACAAGTTTTATAGTGTCCGGCAAAGGATATATTTTGTTCTGGGGTGAAATTCAATTGCCAAAATAGCAATACCATAAATCAGTGGTTTTAGTTGTGGCTGGCCAAGTTTAATAGTGTCTGGCAAAAGATATATTTTGTTCTGGGGTGAAATTCACTTGACAAAATAGCAATACACTAAATCTGGTGTTCCAGCTGTTGCAGGACTAGTTTAAACCTGTCTGGCAAATGATGTATTTTGTTCTGGGGTGAAATTCAATTGCCAAAATAGCAATACCATAAATCAGTGGTTTTAGTTGTGGCTGGCCAAGTTTAATAGTGTCTGGCAAAAGATATATTTTGTTCTGGGGTGAAATTCACTTGACAAAATAGCAATACACTAAATCTGGTGTTCCAGCTGTTGCAGGTCTAGTTTAAATCTGTCCGTAACAGGGTATATTTTTTTCTGGGGTTAAATTTTATTGCCAAAATAGCAATACCATAAATCAGTGTTTTCAGCTGTGGTTGGACAAGTTTCATAGTGTCCAGCAAAGGAAATATTTGGTTCTGGGGTGAAATTCAATTGCCAAAATAGTAGTACCATAAATCAGTGGTTTCAGCTGTGGCTGGCCATTTTTAATAGTGTCCGGCAAAGGATATATTTTGTTCTGGGGTGAAATTCAATTGCCAAAATAGCAATTACATAAATCAGTGGTTTTAGCTGTGGCTGGCCAAGTTTAGTAGTGTCCTGCAAAGGATATATTTTGTTCTGGGGTTAAATTCAATTGCCAAAATAGCAATACCATAAGTCAGTGGTTTTAGCTGTGGCTGGCCAAGTTTAATATTGTCCGGCAAAGGATATATTTTGTTCTGGGGTGAAATTCACTTGCCAAAATAGCAATACACTAAACATGGTGTTCCAGCTGTTGCAGGACTAGTTTAAATCTGTCCGGCAAATGATGTATTTTGTTCTGGCGTGAAATTTAATTGCCATAATAGTCATACCCTGAATCTGGTGTTCCAGCTGTTGCAGGCCTAGTTTAAATCTGTTCGTAAAAGGGTATATTTTTTTCTTGGGTGAAAGTTAATTGACAAAATAGCAATACCCAGAATCTGATGTTCCAGCTGTTGCAGACCTAGTTTTTATCTGTCCGCAAAAGGGTAAATTTCTTTCTGGGGTTAAATTTAAATGCCAAAATAGCAATAAACTGAATCTGGTGTTCCAGCTGTTGCAGGCCTAGTTTAAATCTGTCCGTAAAAGGGTATATATTTTTCTGGTGTTAAATTCAATTGCCAAAATAGCAATACCATAAATCAGTGGTTTCAGCTGTTGCTGGCCAAGTTTAATAGTGTCCTGCAAAGGATATATTTTCTTCTGGGGTGAAATTCAATTGCCAAAATAACAATACCATAAATCAGTAATTTCAGCTATGTCTGGCCAAGTTTAATAGTGTCCGGGAAAGCATATGTTTTCTTCTGGGGTGAAATTCAATTGCCAAAAGAGCAATACCATAAATCAGTGGTTTTAGCAGTGGCTGCCGAGTTTAATAATGTCCTGCAAAGGATATATTTTGTATTGTGGTGAAATTCAAATACTAAAATAGCAATACCATAAATCAGTGGTTTTAGCTGTGGCTGGCCGAGTTTAATAGTGTCCATTAAAGGATATATTTTGTTCTGTGGTGAAATTCAATTGCCAAAATAGCAATACCCTGAATCTGGTGTTCCAGCTGTTGCAGGCCTAGTTTAAATCTGTCAGTAAAAGGGTATATATTTTTTCTGGTGTCAAATTCAATTGCCAAAATAAACATACCATAAATCAGTCATTTCAGCTAAGTTTAATAGTGTCTGGCAAAGGATATATTTTCTTCTGGGGTTAAATTCAATTGCCAAAATAGCAATACCCTTAATCTGGTGTTCCAGCTGTTGCAGGTCTAGTTTAAATCTCTCCGTAACAGGGTATATTTTTTTCTGGGGTTAAATTTTATTGCCAAAATAGCAATACCATAAATCAGTGTTTTCAGCTATGGTTGAACAAGTTTCATAGTGTCCGATAAAGGAAATATTTGGTTCTGGGGTGAAATTCAATTGCCAAAATAGTAGTACCATAAATCAGTGGTTTCAGCTGTGGCTGGCCAATTTTAATAGTGTCCGGCAAAGGATATATTTTGTTCTGGGGTGAAATTCAATTGCCAAAATAGCAATTACATAAATCAGTGGTTTTAGCTGTGGCTGGCCAAGTTTAGTAGTGTCCTGCAAGGGATATATTTTGTTCTGGGGTGAAATTCAATTCCATAAATCAGTGTTTTCAGCTGTGGTTGGACAAGTTTCATAGTGTCCAGCAAAGGAAATATTTGGTTCTGGGGTGAAATTCAATTGCCAAAATAGTAGTACCATAAATCAGTGGTTTCAGCTGTGGCTGGCCATTTTTAATAGTGTCCGGCAAAGGATATATTTTGTTCTGGGGTGAAATTCAATTGCCAAAATAGCAATTACATAAATCAGTGGTTTTAGCTGTGGCTGGCCAAGTTTAGTAGTGTCCTGCAAAGGATATATTTTGTTCTGGGGTGAAATTCAATTGCCAAAATAGCAATACCATAAGTCAGTGGTTTTAGCTGTGGCTGGCCAAGTTTAATATTGTCCGGCAAAGGAAATATTTTGTTCTGGGGTGAAAGTCACTTGCCAAAATAGCAATACCATAAATCAGTGGTTTTAGTTGTGGCTGGCCAAGTTTAATAGTGTCCGGCAAAAGATATATTTTGTTCTGGGGTGAAATTCACTTGACAAAATAGCAATACACTAAATCTGGTGTTCCAGCTGTTGCAGGACTAGTTTAAATCTGTCTGGCAAATGATGTATTTTGTTCTGGGGTGAAATTCAATTGCCAAAATAGCAATACCCTGAATCTGGTGTTCCAGCTGTTGCAGGCCGAGTTTTAATCTGTCCGTAAACAGGTATATTTTTTTCTAGGGTAAAATTCAATTGCCAAAATAGCAATACCCTGAAACTGGTGTTCCAGTTGTTGCAGGCTTAGTTTAAATCTGTCTGTAAAAGGGTTAATTTTTATCTGGGGTGAAATTTAATTGCCAAAATAGCAATACCCTGAATCTGGTGTTCCAGCTGTTGCAGGCCTAGCTTAAATCTGTCCGAAAAAGGGTATATATTTTTCTGGTGTAAAATTCAATTGCCAAAATAAACATACCATAAATCAGTCATTTCAGCTAAGTTTAATAGTGTCTGGCAAAGGATATATTTTCTTCTGAGGTGAAATTCAATTGCCAAAATAGCAATACCCTGAATCTGGTGTTCCAGCTGTTGCAGGTCTACTTTAAATCTGTCCGTAACAGGGTATATTTTTTTCTGGGGTTAAATTTTATTGCCAAAATAGCAATACCATAAATCAGTGGTTTCACCTGTGGTTGGACAAGTTTCATCGTGTCCGGCAAAGGAAATATTTGGTTCTGGGGTGAAATTCAATTGCCAAAATAGTAGTACCATAAATCAGTGGTTTCAGCTGTGGCTGGCCAATTTTAATAATGTCCGGCAAAGGATATATTTTTTTCCGCAGTGAAATTCAATTGCCAAAATAGCAATTACATAAATCAGTGTTTTTAGCTGTGGCTGGCCAAGTTTAGTAGTGTCCTGCAGAGGATATATTTTGTTCTGGGGTGAAATTCAATTGCCAAAATAGCAATACCATAAATCAGTGGTTTTAGCTGTGGCTGGCCAAGTTTAATATTGTCCGGCAAAGGATATATTTTGTCCTGGGGTGAAATTCACTAGCCAAAATAGCAATACACTAAATCTGGTGTTCCAGCTGTTGCAGGACTAGTTTAAATCTGTCCGTAACATGGTACATTTTTTTCTGGGTTAAAATTTAATTGCCAAACAGAGCAATACCATTAATCGGTAGTTTCAGCTGTGGCTGGCCAAGTTTAAATGTGTCCTGCAAAGGATATATTTTGTTCTGGGGTGAAATTCAATTGCCAAAATAGCAATAACATAAATCAGTGGTTTTAGCTGTGGCTGGCCAAGTTTAATAGTGTCCGGCAAAGGATATATTTTGTTCTGGGGTGAAATTCAATTGCCAAAATAGCAATACCATAAATCAGTGGTTTTAGCTGTGGCTGGCCAAGTTTAGTAGTGTCCTGCAAAGGATATATTTTCTTCTGGGGTGAAATTCACTTGCCAAAATAGCAATACACTAAATATGGTGTTCCAGCTGTTGCAGGACTACTTTAAATCTTTACGGCAAATGATGTATTTTGTTCTGGCGTGAAATTTAATTGCCATAATAGTCATACCCTGAGTCTGGAGTTCCAGCTGTTGCAGGCCTAGTTTAAATCTGTTCGTAAAAGGGTATATTTTTTTCTTGGGTGAAAGTTAATTGACAAAATAGCTATACCCGGAATCTGATGTTCAAGCTGTTGCAGGTCTAGTTTATATATGTCCGTAAAAGGGTAAATTTCTTTCTGGGGTGAAATTTAATTGCCAAAATAGCAATACCCTGAATCTGGTGTTCCAGCTGTTTCAGGCCTAGTTTAAATCTGTCTGTAAAAGGGTATATATTTTTGTAGTGTTAAATTCAATTGCCAAAATAGCAATACCATAAATCAGTGGTTTCAGCTGTGGCTGGCCAAGTTTAATAGTGTCCTGCAAAGGATATATTTTCTTCTGGGGTGAAATTCAATTGCCAAAATAACAATACCATAAATCAGTAATTTTAGCTATGTCTGGCCAAGTTTAATTGTGTCCGGGAAAGCATATGTTTTCTTCTGGGGTGAAATTCAATTGCCAAAATAGCAATACCATAAATCAGTGGTTTTAGCTATGGCTGTAAAGTTTAATAGTGTCCTGCAAAGGATATATTTTGTATTGGGGTGAAATTCAAATACTTAAATAGCAATACCATAAATCAGTGGTTTAAGCTGTGGCTGGCCAAGTTTAATAGTGTCCAGCAAAGGATATATTTTGTTCTGGGGTGAACTTCAATTGCCAAAATAGCAATACCCTAAATCTGGTGTTCCAGCTGTTGCAGGCCTAGTTTAAATCTGTCCGTAAAAGGGTATATTTTTTTCTGGGTTAAAATTTAGGATACATTTTGTTCTGGGGTGAAATTCAATTGCCAAAATAGCAATACCATAAATCAGTGGTTTTAGCTGTGGCTGGCCAAGTTTAGTAGTGTCCTGCAAAGGATATATTTTGTTCTGGGGTGAAATTCAATTGCCAAAATGGCAATACCATAAATCAGTGGTTTTAGCTGTGGCTGGCCAAGTTTAATATTGTCCGGCAAAGGATATATTTTGTTCTGGGGTGAAATTCACTTGCCAAAATAGCAATACACTAAATCTGGTGTTCCAGCTGTTGCAGGCCTGGTTTAAATCTGTCCGTAAAAGGGTATATTTTTGTTTTGTGTTAAATTCAATTGCCAAAATAGCAATACTCTGAATCTGGGGTTCCAACTGTTGCAGGCCTAGTTTAAATCTGTCCGTAACATGGTACATTTTTTTCTGGGTTAAAATTTAATTGCCAAACAGAGCAATACCATTAATCGGTAGTTTCAGCTGTGGCTGGCCAATAGTGTTGAGCGAACAGTTCGAGCATAGTTCGGGTCCGTACCGAATTTTGGGGTGTTCGTGACACGGACCCGAACCCGAACTTTTTCGTAAAAGTTCGGGTTCGGGTTCGTCGTTCGGCATGTATTTTGGCGCATTTTGAAAGGCTGCAAAGCAGCCAATCAACATGCATCATACTACTTGCCCTAAGGTGCCATCGCAGCCATGCCTACTATTGGCAAGGCTGTGATTGGCCAAGTGCAGCATGTGACTCAGCCTCTTTATAAGCTTGTGCGCACGTCGGGACGTGCTCACTCCCGATGTGAATAGAACAGGGATAGACGCAGCTGATGCTAGGGCGAGAATTGGCAGGGATAATTGAATAACTGGAAGCAAATTTCTCTCCTCCACCTGTGATTCATCTGAACAACTGCAGCTGAGCTGCTTTTTTGATAGGGATTGGCTATTTTTAGAGTGGCCAGAGTGATTTTTCCATCCACATGTACCTGGGCTGACCGCCGGCCGCCATTTTGCGACTTATAGTGCTGCAGCAGAAGCTGCCACAGTGTGCATTCCAAAGCTCCAAACAAGTCAGACATCTACACCTGGGATTCAGACCAATAGCGATTTAGCAGCACAGTCCAAGGCTATTTTTTTAAAGGTTGTGCAGACCATTTTGTGGCACATGTTACTGGGCTGATAGGCGGCGGCCATCTTGGGACTAGTGCTGCAGCACAATCTCTCCCAACGTCCATTACTCACTTGTAATAGTGGTCTGTGCCATAGAAATCCTACATCAGGGACTTGGGTGTGCTTGTGTCACCCCTACTAATACCAGTCCACCTGTAATCCATACAGTGAAAAGCCATAAAGTATTCCAGTGAGGGAATTTTTTTTTTATTTAAAAATGGCCAAGTTAGTTTATCTGGCGTTCAATATACTAGATACAGTTAGGCCTCCGTTTCATACATCTGGAATTAGCAAACTAATGTGCTGGGGTTGGGAAAACATATATGTACCCATACTAGAATCTGTCAAAGAAAGCGGTACTCACATATAACAGTCATTCCATCTGTAATCCATACAGTCAAAAGACTGAAAGTATTCCAGTGAGGGAATTTTTTTTATTTAAAAAAGGCCAAGTTAGTTTATCTGGCGTTCAATATACTAGATACAGTTAGGCCTGCGTTTCATACATCTGGAATTAGCAAACTAATCTCCCAGGTTGGGAAAATATATATGTACCCATACTAGAATCTGTCAAAGAAAGCGGTACTCACATATAACAGTCATTCCATCTGTAATCCATACAGTCAAAAGACTGAAAGTATTCCAGTGAGGGAATTTTTTTTATTTAAAAAAGGCCAAGTTAGTTTATCTGGCTTTCAATATATTAGATACAGTTGGGCCTGCGTTTCATACATCTGGAATTAGCAAACTAATCTCCCAGGTTGGGAAAATATATATGTACCCATACTAGAATCTGTCAAAGAAAGCGGTACTCACATATAACAGTCATTCCATCTGTAATCCATACAGTCAAAAGACTGAAAGTATTCCAGTGAGGGAATTTTTTTTATTTAAAAAAGGCCAAGTTAGTTTATCTGGCGTTCAATATACTAGATACAGTTAGGCCTGCGTTTCATACATCTGGAATTAGCAAACTAATCTCCCAGGTTGTGAAAATATATATTTATTTACCCATACTAGAATCTGTCAAAGAAAGCGGTACTCACATATAACAGTCATTCCATCTGTAATCCATACAGTCAAAAGACTGAAAGTATTCCAGTGAGGGAATTTTTTTTATTTAAAAAAGGCCAAGTTAGTTTATCTGGCTTTCAATATACTAGATACAGTTGTTCCTGCGTTTTATACATCTGTAATTAGCAAACTAATCTCCCAGCTTGGGAAAATATATATGTACCCATACTAGAATCTGTCAAAGAAAGCGGTACTCACATATAACAGTCATTCCATCTGTAATCCATACAGTCAAAAGACTGAAAGTATTCCAGTGAGGGAATTTTTTTTATTTAAAAAAGGCCAAGTTAGTTTATCTGGCGTTCAATATACTAGATACAGTTAGGCCTGCGTTTCATACATCTGGAATTAGCAAACTAATCTCCCAGGTTGGGAAAATATATATTTATTTACCCATACTAGAATCTGTCAAAGAAAGCAGTACTCACATATAACAGTCATTCCATCTGTAATCCATACAGTCAAAAGACTGAAAGTATTCCAGTGAGGGAATTTTTTTTATTTAAAAAAGGCCAAGTTAGTTTATCTGGCGTTCAATATACTAGATACAGTTAGGCCTGCGTTTCATACATCTGGAATTAGCAAACTAATCTCCCAGGTTGGGAAAATATATATGTACCCATACTAGAATCTGTCAAAGAAAGCGGTACTCACATATAACAGTCATTCCATCTGTAATCCATACAGTCAAAAGACTGAAAGTATTCCAGTGAGGGAATTTTTTTTATTTAAAAAAGGCCAAGTTAGTTTATCTGGCGTTCAATATACTAGATACAGTTAGGCCTGCGTTTCATACATCTGGAATTAGCAAACTAATCTCCCAGGTTGGGAAAATATATATGTACCCATACTAGAATCTGTCAAAGAAAGCGGTACTCACATATAACAGTCATTCCATCTGTAATCCATACAGTCAAAAGACTGAAAGTATTCCAGTGAGGGAATTTTTTTATTTAAAAAAGGCCAAGTTAGTTTATCTGGCGTTCAATATACTAGATACAGTTAGGCCTGCGTTTCATACATCTGGAATTAGCAAACTAATCTCCCAGGTTGGGAAAATATATATGTACCCATACTAGAATCTGTCAAAGAAAGCGGTACTCACATGTAACAGTCATTCCATCTGTAATCCATACAGTCAAAAGACTGAAAGTATTCCAGTGAGGGAATTTTTTTTATTTAAAAAAAGGCCAAGTTAGTTTATCTAGCGTTCAATATACTAGATACAGTTAGGCCTGCGTTTCATACATCTGGAATTAGCAAACTAATCTCCCAGGTTGGGAAAATATATATGTACCCATACTAGAATCTGTCAAAGAAAGCGGTACTCACATATAACAGTCATTCCATCTGTAATCCATACAGTCAAAAGACTGAAAGTATTCCAGTGAGGGAATTTTTTTTATTTAAAAAAGGCCAAGTTAGTTTATCTGGCGTTCAATATACTAGATACAGTTGGGCCTGCGTTTCTTACATCTGGAATGGTTGAACATGGTTGAACAGTATGTCTGCACACCCCTCGGCCCCCCTTCGGCCCCATTCAACTACTGGGTTTCGAAATTGTCCACGTGGCCAGAGTTAGCATGTTATGCCTTGGAGGTGCTTTCCTGCCCGGCGGCCAGCGTTTTATCTGAACGCGTATTCAGCACGGCAGGGGGCGTCATTACTGACAAGCGCAGCCGCCTGTCCACAGCCAACGTGGACAAGCTGACCTTCATAAAGATGAACCAGGCATGGATCCCACAGGACCTGTCCCTCCCTTGTGCAGAGTAGTCCTTATTAATTGCCTAAAACATGTCTTGTTGTGCTACGGGCCACTTCTTTATTTGATACAAATTTTATGAAACCCACAGTTGAATGAAACTCTTCTCTGTCTGGGCGCCGGGGCCTAACCAGATGAAAGTGGCCGGTTAAACTAACGGGTGACATGAAGCCATAACCTCTGCCATGCTACCTCTGTCTTCTGTCTGGGTGCTGAGGCCTAAGTCAAATAAAGCGGTCTTCTGCTGTGCTTAGGGATATGAAGCTAATCTCTGACCTCTCTCCTCTGTCTGGGTCCAAAGGCCTAAATCACTGAAAGAGGCCTTCTCCTGTGGTGTGTGATATGATGCCAAAATATGTGCTGTGGGGCCTCTCTCCTCTTCCTGGGTGCAGGGGTCAAATAAACTAAATTGTGGCCTACTCCTGTGGTGGTTGATATGATGCCTGATTCTCTGATGTGGAACCTCTCTCCTCTGTTTGGGTGAAGGGGTCAAAGTAACTAAATGGTGGCTTCTCCTGTGGTGGCTGATATGATGCCAGAATATGTGCTGTGGGGCCTCTCTCCTCTTCCTGGGTGCAGGGGTCAAAGTAACTCAATGGTGGCTTCTCCTGTGGTGGCTGATATGATGCCAGAATATGTGCTGTGGTGCCTCTCTCCTCTGTCTGGGTCCAAAGGCCTAAATCACTGAAAGAGGCCTTCTCCTGTGGTTTGTGATATGATGCCAGAATATGTGCTGTGGGGCCTCTCTCCTCTTCCTGGGTGCAGGGGTCAAATAAACTAAATTGTGGCCTACTCCTGTGGTGGTTGATATGATGCCTGATTCTCTGATGTGGAACCTCTCTCCTCTGTTTGGGTGAAGGGGTCAAAGTAACTAAATGGTGGCTTCTCCTGTGGTGGCTGATATGATGCCAGAATATGTGCTGTGGGGCCTCTCTCCTCTTCCTGGGTGCAGGGGTCAAAGTAACTCAATGGTGGCTTCTCCTGTGGTGGCTGATATGATGCCAGAATATGTGCTGTGGTGCCTCTCTCCTCTGTCTGGGTCCAAAGGCCTAAATCACTGAAAGAGGCCTTCTCCTGTGGTGTGTGATATGATGCCTGAATATGTGCTGTGGTGCCTCTCTCCTCTTCCTGGGTGCAGGGGTCAAAGTAACTAAATGGTGGCTTCTCCTGTGGTGGCTGATATGATGCCAGAATATGTGCTGTGGTGCCTCTCTCTCTTCCTGGGTGCAGTGGTCAAAGTAACTAAATGGTGGCTTCTCCTGTGGTGGCTGATATGATGCCAGAATATGTGCTGTGGGGCCTCTCTCCTCTTCCTGGGTGCAGGGGTCAAAGTAACTCAATGGTGGCTTCTCCTGTGGTGGCTGATATGATGCCAGAATATGTGCTGTGGTGCCTCTCTCCTCTGTCTGGGTCCAAAGGCCTAAATCACTGAAAGAGGCCTTCTCCTGTGGTGTGTGATATGATGCCTGAATATGTGCTGTGGTGCCTCTCTCCTCTTCCTGGGTGCAGGGGTCAAAGTAACTAAATGGTGGCTTCTCCTGTGGTGGCTGATATGATGCCAGAATATGTGCTGTGGTGCCTCTCTCCTCTTCCTGGGTGCAGGGGTCAAAGTAACTCAATGGTGGCTTCTCCTGTGGTGGCTGATATGATGCCAGAATATGTGCTGTGGGGCCTCTCTCCTCTTCCTGGGTGCAGGGGTCAAAGTAACTCAATGGTGGCTTCTCCTGTGGTGGCTGATATGATGCCAGAATATGTGCTGTGGTGCCTCTCTCCTCTGTCTGGGTCCAAAGGCCTAAATCACTGAAAGAGGCCTTCTCCTGTGGTGTGTGATATGATGCCTGAATATGTGCTGTGGTGCCTCTCTCCTCTTCCTGGGTGCGGGGTCAAAGTAACTCAATGGTGGCTTCTCCTGTGGTGGCTGATATGATGCCAGAATATGTGCTGTGGGGCCTCTCTCCTCTTCCTGGGTGCAGGGGTCAAAGTAACTCAATGGTGGCTTCTCCTGTGGTGGTTAGTATGATGCCAGAATATGTGCTGTGGGGCCTCTCTCCTCTTCCTGGGTGCAGGGGTCAAAGTAACTCAATGGTGGCTTCTCCTGTGGTGGCTGATATGATGCCAGAATATGTGCTGTGGTGCCTCTCTCCTCTTCCTGGGTGCAGGGGTCAAAGTAACTAAATGGTGGCTTCTCCTGTGGTGGTTGATATGATGCCTGATTCTCTGCTGTGAAACCTCTCTCCTCCATCTGGGTGTAGGGGTCAAAGTCTTTCAAAGTCGCCTTCTCCTGTGCTGATTGATATAAAGCTGATGGTTGTGCCATCTGACATGGTTGCCAGGGTCTGATTCAATGGGGGCCTACTCCTGTGGTGGGTGATCTAAATGCCTGATTCTCTGCTGTGAAACCTCTCTCCTCCGTCTGGGTGTAGGGGTCAAAGTCTTTCAAAGTCGCCTTCTCCTGTGCTGATTGATATGAAGCTGATGGTTGTGCCATCTGACATGGTTGCCGGGGTCCCATTAAATTGGGGCCTACTCCTGTGGTGGGTGATCTAAATGCCTGATTCTCTGCTTTGAAACCTCTCTCCTCCGTCCGGGTGTAGGGGTCAAAGTCTGTCAAAGTCGCCTTCTCCTGTGCTGATTGATATAAAGCTTATGCTTGTGCCATCTGACATGGTTGCCGGGGTCTGATTCAATGGTGGCCTACTCCTGTGGTGGGTGATCTAAATGCCTGATTCTCTGCTGTGTAACCCCTCTCCTCCGTCTGGGTGTAGGGGACAAAGTAACTAAATGGTGGCCTACTCCTGTGGTGGGTGATATGATGCCTGGCTCTCTGCTGTGGGACCTCTCTCCTTTGTCTGGGTGCTGTGGTCAAAATAATAGTAAGTGACCTTCTCCATTGGTGGGTGACTTGAAGCCTGATTCTGTGCTATGGGACCTCACTCCAATTAATATTGTTTAATTTTTATTTATTTTATGTTAACTCATCATTTCCCTATCTACATTTGTTTGCAGGGGATTTAACTACATTTTGCTGCCTTTTGCAGCCCTCTAGCCCTTTCCGGGTGTGTTTTACAGCCTTTTTAGTGCCCAAAAGTTCGGGTCCCCATTGACTTCTATGGGGTTCGGGTTCGGGATGAAGTTCGGGTCGAGTTCGGATCCCGAACCCGAACATTTTTCGAAAGTTCGACCGAACTCTTCGAACCCGAACATCCAGGTGTTCGCTCAACTCTACTGGCCAAGTTTAAATGTCATGCAAAGGATATATTTTGTTCTGGGGTGAAATTTAATTGCCAAAATAGCAATACCATAAATCAGTGGTTTTAGCTGTGGCTGGCCAAGTTTAATAGTGTCCGGCAAAGGATACATTTTGTTCTGGGGTGAAATTCAATTGCCAAAATAGCAATACCATAAATCAGTGGTTTTAGCTGTGGCTGGCCAAGTTTAGTAGTGTCCTGCAAAGGACATATTTTCTTCTGGGGTGAAATTCAATTGCCAAAATAGCAATACCATTAATCAGTGATTTCAGCTGTGGCTGGCCAAGTTTAATAGAATCCGGCAAAGGATATATTTTGTTCTGGGGGTAAATTCACTTGAAAAAATAGCTATACACTGAATCTGGTGTTCCAGCTGTTGCAGGACTAGTTTAAATCTGTGCGGCAAAGGATGTATTTTGTTCTGGGGTGAAATTCAATTGCCAAAATAGCAATACCCTGAATCTGGTGTTCCAGCTGTTGCCGGCCTAGTATAAATCTGTCCGTAAAAGGGTATATTTCTTTCTGGTGTCAAATTCTATTGCCAAAATAAAAATACCATAAATCAGCAATTTCAGCTATTGCTGGCCAAGTTTAATAGTGTCCGGCAAAGGATATATTTTCTTCTGGGGTGAAATTCATTTGCCAAAATAGCAATACCCTGAATCTGGTGTTCCAGCTGTTGCACGTCTAGTTTAAATCTGTCCGTAACAGGGTATATTTTGTTCTGGGGTTAAATTTTATTGTCAAAATAGCAATACCATAAATAAGTGGTTTCAGCTGTGGATAAACAAGTTTAATAGTGTCCGGCAAAGGATATATTTTCTTCTGGGGTGAAATTCAATTGCCAAAATAGTAGTACCATAAATCAGTGGTTTCAGCTGTGGCTGGCCAATTTTAATAGTGACCGGCAAAGGATATATTTTGTTCTGGGGTGAAATTCAATTGCCAAAATAGCAATACCATAAATCAGTGGTTTTAGCTGTGGCTGGCCAAGTTTAATAGTGTCCGGCAAAGGATATATTTTGTTCTGGGGTGAAATTCACTTGCCAAAATAGCAATACACTAAATATGGTGTTCCAGCTGTTGCAGGACTACTTTAAATCTTTCCGGCAAATGATGTATTTTGTTCTGGCGTGAAATTTAATTGCCATAATAGTCATACCCGGAATCTGGTGTTCCAGCTGTTGCAGGCCTAGTTTAAATCTGTTCGTAAAAGGGTATATTTTTTTCTTGGGTGAAAGTTAATTGACAAAATAGCTATACCCGGAATCTGATGTTCAAGCTGTTGCAGGCCTAGTTTATATATGTCCGTAAAAGGGTAAATTTCTTTCTGGGGTGAAATTTAATTGCCAAAATAGCAATACCCTGAATCTGGTGTTCCAGCTGTTTCAGGCCTAGTTTAAATCTGTCCGTAAGAGGGTATATATTTTTCTAGTGTTAAATTCAATTGCCAAAATAGCAATATCATAAATCAGTGGTTTCAGCTGAGGCTGGCCAAGTTTAATAGTGTCCTGCAAAGGATATATTTTCTTCTGGGGTGAAATTCAATTGCCAAAATAACAATACCATAAATCAGTAATTTCAGCTATGTCTGGCCAAGTTTAATTGTGTCCGGGAAAGCATATGTTTTCTTCTGGGGTGAAATTAAATTGCCAAAATAGCAATACCATAAATCAGTGGTTTTAGCTATGGCTGCAAAGTTTAATAGTGTCCTGCAAAGGATATATTTTGTATTGGGGTGAAATTCAAATACTAAAATAGCAATACCATAAATCAGTGGTTTAAGCTGTGGCTGGCCAAGTTTAATAGTGTCCAGCAAAGGATATATTTTGTTCTGGGGTGAACTTCAATTGCCAAAATAGCAATACCCTAAATCTGGTGTTCCAGCTGTTGCAGGCCTAGTTTAAATCTGTCCGTAAAAGGGTATATTTTTTTCTGGGTTAAAATTTAATTGCCATAATAGCAATACCATAAATCAGTAGTTTCAGCTGTGGCTGGCCAAGTTTAATAGTGTCCGGCAAAGGATACATTTTGTTCTGGGGTGAAATTCAATTGCCAAAATAGCAATACCATAAATCAGTGGTTTTAGCTGTGGCTGGCCAAGTTTAATAGAGTCCGGCAAAGGATATATTTTGTTCTGGAGTGAAATTCACTTGCCAAAATAGCAATACACTGAATCTGGTGTTCCAGCTGTTGCAGGCCTAGTTTAAATCTGTCCGTAAAAGGGTATATTTTTTTCTGGGTTGAAATTTAATTGCCAAAATAGCAATACCCTGAATCTGTTGTTCCAGCTGTTGCAGGCCTAGTTTAAATCTGTCCGTAAAAGGGTATATTTTTTACTGGCGTGAAATTTAATTGCCAAAATAGCAATACCCTGAATCAGGTGTTCCAGCTGTTGCAGGCCTAGTTTAAATCTGTCCGTAAAAGGGTATATATTTTTCTGGTGTCAAATTCAATTGCCAAAATAACAATACCATAAATCAGTAATTTCAGCTATGTCTGGCCAATTTTAATAGTGTCCGGCAAAGGATATATTTTCTTCTGGGGTGAAATTCAATTGCCAAAATAGCAATACCATAAATCAGTGGTTTTAGCTGTGGCTGGCCAAGTTTAATAGTGTCCGGCAAAGTATACATTTTGTTCTGGGGTGAAATTCAATTGCCAAAATAGCAATACCATAAATCAGTGGTTTTAGCTGTGGCTGGCCAAGTTTAGTAGTGTCCTGCAAAGGATATATTTTCTTCTGGGGTGAAATTCAATTGCCAAAATAGCAATACCATTAATCAGTGGTTTCAGCTGTGGCTGGCCAAGTTTAATAGAGTCCGGCAAAGGATATATTTTGTTCTGGGGGTAAATTCACTTGAAAAAATAGCTTTACACTGAATCTGGTGTTCCAGCTGTTGCAGGACTAGTTTAAATCTGTGCGGCAAAGGATGTATTTTGTTCTGGGGTGAAATTCAATTGCCAAAATAGCAATACCCTGAATCTGGTGTTCCAGCTGTTGCCGGCATAGTATAAATCTGTCCGTAAAAGGGTATATTTCTTTCTGGTGTCAAATTCAATTGCCAATATAACAATACCATAAATCAGCAATTTCAGCTATTGCTGGCCAAGTTTAATAGTGTCAGGCAAAGGATATATTTTCTTCTGGGGTGAAATTCAATTGCCAAAATAGCAATACCCTGAATCTGGTGTTCCAGCTGTTGCACGTCTAGTTTAAATCTGTCCGTAACAGGGTATATTTTTTTCTGGGGTTAAATTTTATTGCCAAAATAGCAATACCATAAATCAGTGTTTTCAGCTGTGGTTGAACAAGTTTTATAGTGTCCGGCAAATGAAATATTTGGTTCTGGGGTGAAATTCAATTGCCAAAATAGCAATACCATAAATCAGTGGTTTAAGCCGTGGCTGGCCAAGTTTAATATTGTCCGGCAAAGGATATATTTTGTTCTGGGGTGAAATTCACTTGCCAAAATAGCAATACACTAAATCTGGTGTTCCAGCTGTTGCAGGCCTGGTTTAAATCTGTCCGTAAAAGGGTATATTTTTGTTTTGTGTTAAATTCAATTGCCAAAATATCAATACTCTCAATCTGGGGTTCCAGCTGTTGCAGGCTTAGTTTAAATCTGTCCGTAAAAGGGTTAATTTTTATCTGGGGTGAAATTTAATTGCCAAAATAGCAATACCCTGAATCTGGTGTTCCAGCTGTTGCAGGCCTAGCTTAAATCTGTCCGTAAAAAGGTATATATTTTTCTGGTGTCAAATTCAATTGCCAAAATAAACATACCATAAATCAGTCATTTCAGCTAAGTTTAATAGTGTCTGGCAAAGGATATATTTTCTTCTGAGGTGAAATTCAATTGCCAAAATAGCAATTCCCTGAATCTGGTGTTCCAGCTGTTGCAGGTCTAGTTTAAATCTGTCCGTAACAGGGTATATTTTTTTCTGGGGTTAAATTTTATTGCCAAAATAGCAATACCATAAATCAGTGGTTTCAGCTGTGGTTGGACAAGTTTCATAGTGTCCGGCAAAGGAAATATTTGGTTCTGGGGTGAAATTCAATTGCCAAAATAGTAGTACCATAAATCAGTGGTTTCAGCTGTGGCTGGCCAATTTTAATAATGTCCGGCAAAGGATATATTTTGTTCTGCAGTGAAATTCAATTGCCAAAATAACAATTACATAAATCAGTGGTTTTAGCTGTGGCTGGCCAAGTTTAGTAGTTTCCTGCAGAGGATATATTTTGTTCTGGGGTGAAATTCAATTGCCAAAATAGCAATACCATAAATCAGTGGTTTTAGCTGTGGCTGGCCAAGTTTAATATTGTCCGGCAAAGGATATATTTTGTTCTGGGGTGAAATTCACTTGCCAAAATAGCAATACACTAAATCTGGTGTTCCAGCTGTTGCAGGCCTGGTTTAAATCTGTCCGTAAAAGGGTATATTTTTGTTTTGTGTTAAATTCAATTGCCAAAATAGCAATACTCTGAATCTGGGGTTCCAGCTGTTGCAGGCCTAGTTTAAATCTGTCCGTAACATGGTACATTTTTTTCTGGGTTAAAATTTAATTGCCAAACAGAGCAATACCATTAATCGGTAGTTTCAGCTGTGGCTGGCCAAGTTTAAATGTGTCCTGCAAAGGATATATTTTGTTCTGGGGTGAAATTTAATTGCCAAAATAGCAATACCATAAATCAGTGGTTTTAGCTGTGGCTGGCCAAGTTTAATAGTGTCCGGCAAAGGATACATTTTGTTCTGGGGTGAAATTCAATTGCCAAAATAGCAATACCATAAATCAGTGGTTTTAGCTGTGGCTGGCCAAGTTTAGTAGTGTCCTGCAAAGGATATATTTTCTTCTGGGGTGAAATTCAATTGCCAAAATAGCAATACCATTAATCAGTGGTTTCAGCTGTGGCTGGCCAAGTTTAATAGAGTCCGGCAAAGGATATATTTTGTTCTGGGGGTAAATTCACTTGAAAAAATAGCTATACACTGAATCTGGTGTTCCAGCTGTTGCAGGACTAGTTTAAATCTGTGCGGCAAAGGATGTATTTTGTTCTGGGGTGAAATTCAATTGCCAAAATAGCAATACCCTGAATCTGGTGTTCCAGCTGTTGCCGGCCTAGTATAAATCTGTCCGTAAAAGGGTATATTTCTTTCTGGTGTCAAATTCAATTGCCAAAATAACAATACCATAAATCAACAATTTCAGATATTGCTGGCCAAGTTTAATAGTGTCCGGCAAAGGATATATTTTCTTCTGGGGTGAAATTCAATTGCCAAAATAGAAATACCCTGAATCTGGTGATTCAGCTGTTGCACGTCTAGTTTAAATCTGTCCGTAACAGGGTATATTTTTTTCTGGGGTTAAATTTTATTGCCAAAATAGCAATACCATAAATCAGTGTTTTCAGCTGTGGTTGAACAAGTTTTATAGTGTCCGGCAAAGGAAATATTTGGTTCTGGGGTGAAATTCAATTGCCAAAATAGTAGTACCATAAATCAGTGGTTTCAGTTGTGGCTGGCCAATTTTAATAGTGTCTGTCAAAGGATATATTTTGATCTGGGGTGAAATTCAATTGCCAAAATAGCAATACCATAAATCAGTGGTTTCAGCTGTGGCTGGCCAAGTTTAATAGTGTCCTGCAAAGGATATATTTTCTTCTGGGGTGAAATTCAATTGCCAAAATAACAATACCATAAATCAGTAATTTCAGCTATGTCTGGCCAAGTTTAATTGTGTCCGGGAAAGCATATGTTTTCTTCTGGGGTGAAATTCAATTGCCAAAATAGCAATACCATAAATCAGTGGTTTTAGCTATGGCTGCCAAGTTTAATAGTGTACTGCAAAGGATATATTTTGTATTGGGGTGAAATTCAAATACTAAAATAGCAATACCATAATCAGTGGTTTAAGCTGTGGCTGGCCAAGTTTAATAGTGTCCAGCAAAGGATATATTTCGTTCTGGGGTGAACTTCAATTGCCAAAATAGCAATACCCTAAATCTGGTGTTCCAGCTGTTGCAGGCCTAGTTTAAATCTGTCCGTAAAAGGGTATCTTTTTTTCTGGGTTAAAATTTAATTGCCATAATAGCAATACCATAAATCAGTAGTTTCAGCTGTGGCTGGCCAAGTTTAATAGTGTCCGGCAAAGGATACATTTTGTTCTGGGGTGAAATTCAATTGCCAAAATAGCAATACCATAAATCAGTGGTTTTAGCTGTGGCTGGCCAAGTTTAATAGAGTCCGGCAAAGGATATATTTTGTTCTGGAGTGAAATTCACTTGCCAAAATAGCAATACACTGAATCTGGTGTTCCAGCTGTTGCAGGACTAGTTTAAATCTGTCCGTAAAAGGGTAAATTTTTTTCTGGGTTGAAATTTAATTTCCAAAATAGCAATACCCTGAATCTGGTGTTCCAGCTGTTGCAGGCCTAGTTTAAATCTGTCCTTAAAAGGGTATATTTTTTACTGGCGTGAAATTTAATTGCCAAAATAGCAATACCCTGAATCAGGTGTTCCAGCTGTTGCAGGCCTAGTTTAAATCTGTCCGTAAAAGGGTATATATTTTTCTGGTGTCAAATTCAATTGCCAAAATAACAATACCATAAATCAGTAATTTCAGCTATGTCTGGCCAATTTTAATAGTGTCCGGCAAAGGATATATTTTCTTCTGGGGTGAAATTCAATTGCCAAAATAGCAATAACATAAATCAGTGGTTTTAACTATGGATGGCCAAGTTTAGAAGTGTCCTGCTAAGGATATATTTTCTTCTGGGGTTAAATTGAATTGCCAAAATAGCAATACCATAAATCAGTGGTTTCAGCTGTGGCTGGCCAAGTTTAATAGAGTCCGGCAAAGGATATATTTTCTTCTTGAGTGAAATTCACTTGCCAAAATAGCAATACCCTGAATCTGGTGTTCCAGCTGTTGCAGGCCTAGTTTAAATCTGTCCGTAAAAGGGTATATTTTATTCTGGGGTAAAATTTAATTCCTAAAATAGCAATACCCTGAATCTGGTGTTCCAGCTGTTGCAGGATTAATTTAAATCTGTCCGTAAACAGGTATATTTTTTCTGGGGTAAAATTCAATTGCCAAAATAGCAATACCCTGAATCTGGTGTTCCAGCTGTTGCAGGCCTAGTTTAAATCTGTCCGTAAAAGGGTATATATGTTTTCTGGTGTCAAATTCAATTGCTAAAATAAACATACCATAAATCAGTCATTTCAGCTAAGTTTAATAGAGTCTGGCAAAGGATATATTTTCTTTTGGGGTGAAATTCAATTGCCAAAATAGCAATACCCTGAATCTGGTGTTCCAGCTGTTGCAGGTTTAGTTTAAATCTCTCCGTAACAGGGTATATTTTTTTCTGGGGTTAAATTTTATTGCCAAAATAGCAATACCATAAATCAGTGGTTTTAGCTGTGGCTGGCCAAGTTTAATAGTGTCCGGCAAAAGATACATTTTGTTCTGGGGTGAAATTCAATTGCCAAAATAGCAATACCATAAATCAGTGGTTTTAGCTGTGGCTGGCCAAGTTTAGTTGAGTCCTGCAAAGGATATATTTTCTTCTGGGGTGAAATTCAATTGCCAAAATAGCAATACCATTAATCAGTGGTTTCAGCTGTGGCTGGCCAAGTTTAATAGAGTCCGGCAAAGGATATATTTTGTTCTGGGGGTAAATTCACTTGAAAAAATAGCTATACACTGAATCTGGTGTTCCAGCTGTTGCAGCACTAGTTTAAATCTGTGCGGCAAAGGATGTATTTTGTTCTGGGGTGAAATTCAATTGCCAAAATAGCAATACCCTGAATCTGGTGTTCCAGCTGTTGCCGGCCTAGTAAAAATCTGTACGTAAAAGGGTATATTTCTTTCTGGTGTCAAATTCAATTGCCAAAATAACAATATCATAAATCAGCAATTTCAGCTATTGCTGGTCAAGTTTAATAGTGTACGGCAAAGGATATATTTTCTTCTGGGGTGAAATTCATTTGCCAAAATAGCAATACCCTGAATCTGGTGTTCCAGTTGTTGCACGTCTAGTTTAAATCTGTCCGTAACAGGGTATATTTTTTTCTGGGGTTAAATTTTATTGTCAAAATAGCAATACCATAAATAAGTGGTTTCAGCTGTGGATAAACAAGTTTAATAGTGTCCGGCAAAGGATATATTTTCTTCTGGGGTGAAATTTAATTGCCAAAATAGCAATACCCTGAATCTGGTGTTCCAGCTGTTGCAGGTCTAGTTTAAATCTGTCCATAACAGGGTATATTTTTTTCTGGAGTTAAATTTTATTGCCAAAATAGCAATACCATAAATTAGTGGTTTCAGCTGTGGCTGGCCAAGTTGAATAGTGTCCGGCAAAGGATATATTTTGTTCTGGGGTGAAATTCAATTGCCAAAATAGTAGTACCATAAATCAGTGGTTTCAGCTGTGGCTGGCCAATTTTAATAGTGACCGGCAAAGGATATATTTTGTTCTGAGGTGAAATTCAATTGCCAAAATAGCAATAACATAAATCAGTGGTTTTAGCTGTGGCTGGCCAAGTTTAATAGTGTCCGGCAAAGGATATATTTTGTTCTGGGGTGAAATTCAATTGCCAAAATAGTAGTACCATAAATCAGTGGTTTCAGCTGTGGCTGGCCAATTTTAATAGTGACCGGCAAAGGATATATTTTGTTCTGGGGTGAAATTCAATTGCCAAAATAGCAATAACATAAATCAATGGTTTTAGTTGTGGCTGGCCAAGTTTAACAGTGTCCGGCAAAGGATATATTTTGTTCTGGGGTGAAATTCAATTGCCAAAATAGCAATACACTAAATATGGTGTTCCAGCTGTTGCAGGACTACTTTAAATCTTTCCGGCAAATGATGTATTTTGTTCTGGCGTGAAATTTAATTGTCATAATAGTCATACCCTGAATCTGGTGTTCCAGCTGTTGCAGGCCTAGTTTAAATCTGTTCGTAAAAGGGTATATTTTTTTCTTGGGTGAAAGTTAATTGACAAAATAGCTATACCCGGAATCTGATGTTCAAGCTGTTGCAGGCCTAGTTTATATATGTCCGTAAAAGGGTAAATTTCTTTCTGGGGTGAAATTTAATTGCCAAAATAGCAATACCCTGAATCTGGTGTTCCAGCTGTTTCAGGCCTAGTTTAAATCTGTCCGTAAAAGGGTATATATTTTTCTAGTGTTAAATTCAATTGCCAAAATAGCAATATCATAAATCAGTGGTTTTAACTGTGGCTGGCCAAGTTTAATAGTGTCCTGCAAAGGATATATTTTCTTCTGGGGTGAAATTCAATTGCCAAAAGAACAATACCATAAATCAGAAATTTCAGCTATGTCTGGCCAAGTTTAATTGTGTCCGGGAAAGCATATGTTTTCTTCTGGGGTGAAATTCAATTGCCAAAATAGCAATACCATAAATCAGTGGTTTTAGCTATGGCTGCCAAGTTTAATAGTGTCCTTCAAAGGATATATTTTGTATTGGGGTGAAATTCAAATACTAAAATAGCAATACCATAAATCAGTGGTTTAAGCTGTGGCTGGCCAAGTTTAATAGTGTCCAGCAAATTATATATTTTGTTCTGGGGTGAACTTCAATTGCCAAAATAGCAATACCCTAAATCTGGTGTTCCAGCTGTTGCAGGCCTAGTTTAAATCTGTCCGTAAAAGGGTATATTTTTTTTTGGTGTGTAATTCAATTGCCAAAATAGCAATACCCTGAATATGGTGTTCCAGCTGTTGCAGGCCTAGTTTAAATCTGTCCGTAAAAGGGTATATTTTTTACTGGCGTGAAATTTAATTGCCAAAATAGCAATCCCCTGAATCAGGTGTTCCAGCTGTTGCAGGCCTAGTTTAAATCTGTCCGTAAAAGGGTATATATTTTTCTGGTGTCAAATTCAATTGCCAAAATAACAATACCATAAATCAGTAATTTCAGCTATGTCTGGCCAATTTTAATAGTGTCCGACAAAGGATATATTTTCTTCTGGGGTGAAATTCAATTGCCAAAATAGCAATACCATAAATCAGTGGTTTTAGCTGTGGCTGGCCAAGTTTAATAGTGTCCGGCAAAGGATACATTTTGTTCTGGGGTGAAATTCAATTGCCAAAATAGCAATACCATAAATCAGTGGTTTAGCTGTGGCTGGCCAAGTTTAGTAGTGTCCTGCAAAGGATATATTTTCTTCTGTGGTGAAATTCAATTGCCAAAATAGCAATACCATTAATCAGTGGTTTCAGCTGTGGCTGGCCAAGTTTAATAGAGTCCGGCAAAGGATATATTTTGTTCTGGGGGTAAATTCACTTGAAAAAATAGCTATACACTGAATCTGGTGTTCCAGCTGTTGCAGGACTAGTTTAAATCTGTGCGGCAAAGGATGTATTTTGTTCTGGGGTGAAATTCAATTGCCAAAATAGCAATACCCTGAATCTGGTGTTCTAGCTGTTGCCGGCCTAGTATAAATCTGTCCGTAAAAGGGTATATTTCTTTCTGGTGTCAAATTCAATTGCCAAAATAACAATACCATAAATGAGCAATTTCAGCTATTGCTGGCCAAGTTTAATAGTGTCCGGCAAAGGATATATTTTCTTCTGGGGTGAAATTCAATTGCCAAAATAGCAATACCCTTAATCTGGTGTTCCAGCTGTTGCACGTCCAGTTTAAATCTGTCCGTAACAGGGTATATTTGTTTCTGGGGTTAAATTTTATTGCCAAAATAGCAATACCATAAATCAGTGTTTTCAGCTGTGGTTGAACAAGTTTTATAGTGTCAAACAAAGGAAATATTTGGTTCTGTGGTGAAATTCAATTGACAAAATAGTAGTACCATAAATCAGTGGTTTCAGCTGTGGCTGGCCAATTTTAATAGTGTCCGGCAAAGGATATATTTTGTTCTGGGGGTAAATTCACTTGAAAAAATAGCTATACACTGAATCTGGTGTTCCAGCTGTTGCAGGACTAGTTTAAATCTGTGCGGCAAAGGATGTATTTTGTTCTGGGGTGAAATTCAATTGCCAAAATAGCAATACCCTGAATCTGGTGTTCCAGCTGTTGCCAGCCTAGTATAAATCTGTCCGTAAAAGGGTATATTTCTTTCTGGTGTCAAATTCAATTGCCAAAATAACAATACCATAAATCAGCAATTTCAGCTATTGCTGGCCAAGTTTAATAGTGTCCGGCAAAGGATATATTTTCTTCTGGGGTGAAATTCATTTGCCAAAATAGCAATACCCTGAATCTGGTGTTCCAGCTGTTGCACGTCTAGTTTAAATCTGTCCGTAACAGGGTATATTTTTTCTGGGGTTAAATTTTATTGTCAAAATAGCAATACCATAAATAAGTGGTTTCAGCTGTGGATGAACAAGTTTAATAGTGTCCGGCAAAGGATATATTTTCTTCTGGGGTGAAATTTAATTGCCAAAATAGCAATACCCTGAATCTGGTGTTCCAGCTGTTGCAGGTCTAGTTTAAATCTGTCCGTAACAGGGTATATTTTTTTCTGGGGTTAAATTTTATTGCCAAAATAGCAATACCATAAATCAGTGGTTTCAGCTGTGGCTGGCCAAGTTGAATAGTGTCCGGCAAAGGATATATTTTGTTCTGGGGTGAAATTCAATTGCCAAAATAGTAGTACCATAAATCAGTGGTTTCAGCTGTGGCTGGCCAATTTTAATAGTGTCCGGCAAAGGATATATTTTGTTCTGGGGGTAAATTCACTTGAAAAAATAGCTATACACTGAATCTGGTGTTCCAGCTGTTGCAGGACTAGTTTAAATCTGTGCGGCAAAGGATGTATTTTGTTCTGGGGTGAAATTCAATTGCCAAAATAGCAATACCCTTAATCTGGTGTTCCAGCTGTTGCCAGCCTAGTATAAATCTGTCCGTAAAAGGGTATATTTCTTTCTGGTGTCAAATTCAATTGCCAAAATAACAATACCATAAATCAGCAATTTCAGCTATTGCTGGCCAAGTTTAATAGTGTCCGGCAAAGGATATATTTTCTTCTGGGGTGAAATTCATTTGCCAAAATAGCAATACCCTGAATCTGGTGTTCCAGCTGTTGCACGTCTAGTTTAAATCTGTCCGTAACAGGGTATATTTTTTTCTGGGGTTAAATTTTATTGTCAAAATAGCAATACCATAAATAAGTGGTTTCAGCTGTGGATAAACAAGTTTAATAGTGTCCGGCAAAGGATATATTTTCTTCTGGGGTGAAATTTAATTGCCAAAATAGCAATACCCTGAATCTGGTGTTCCAGCTGTTGCAGGTCTAGTTTAAATCTGTCCGTAACAGGGTATATTTTTTTCTGGGGTTAAATTTTATTGCCAAAATAGCAATACCATAAATCAGTGGTTTCAGCTGTGGCTGGCCAAGTTGAATAGTGTCCGGCAAAGGATATATTTTGTTCTGGGGTGAAATTCAATTGCCAAAATAGTAGTACCATAAATCAGTGGTTTCAGCTGTGGCTGGCCAATTTTAATAGTGACCGGCAAAGGATATATTTTGTTCTGGGGTGAAATTCAATTGCCAAAATAGCAATAACATAAATCAGTGGTTTTAGCTGTGGCTGGCCAAGTTTAATAGTGTCCGGCAAAGGATATATTTTGTTCTGGGGTGAAACTCACTTGCCAAAATAGCAATACACTAAATATGGTGTTCCAGCTGTTGCAGGACTACTTTAAATCTTTCCGGCAAATGATGTATTTTGTTCTGGCGTGAAATTTAATTGCCATAATAGTCATACCCTGAATCTGGTGTTCCAGCTGTTGCAGGCCTAGTTTAAATCTGTTCGTAAAAGGGTATATTTTTTTTCTTGGGTGAAACTTAATTGACAAAATAGCAATACCCGGAATCTGATGTTCCAGCTGTTGCAGGCCTAGTTTATATCGGTCCGTAAAAGGGTAAATTTTTTTCTGGGGTGAAATTTAATTGCCAAAATAGCAATAACCTGAATCTGGTGTTCCAGCTGTTGCAGGCCTAGTTTAAATCTGTCCGTAAAAGGGTATATATTTTTCTGGTGTTAAATTCAATTGCCATAAATAGCAATACCATAAATCAGTGGTTTCAGCTGTGGCTAGCCAAGTTTCATAGTGTCCTGCAAAGGATATATTTTCTTCTGAGGTTAAATTCAATTGCCAAAATAACAATACCATAAATCAGTAATTTCAGCTATGTCTGGCCAAATTTAATAGTGTCCGGGAAAGCTTATGTTTTCTTCTGGGGTGAAATTCAATTGCCAAAATAGCAATACCATAAATCAGTGGTTTAAGCTGTGACTGGCCAAGTTTAATAGTGTACAGCAAAGGATATATTTTGTATTGGGGTGAAATTCAAATTTTAAAATAGCAATACCATAAGTCAGTGGTTTAAGCTGTGGCTGGCCAAGTTTAATAGTTTACAGCAAAGGATATATTTTGTTCTGGGGTGAAATTCAATTGCCAAAATAGCAATACCCTGAATCTGATGTTTCAGCTGTTGCAGGCCTAGTTTAAATCTGTCCGTAAAAGTGCATATTTTTTTTTTGAATTATATTCAATTGCCAAAATAGCAATACTCTGAATCTGGGGTTCCAGCTGTTGCAGGCCTAGTTTAAATCTGTACCTAAAAGGGTATATTTTTTCTGGGTTGAAATTTAATTGCCAAAATAGCAATACCCTGAATCAGGTGTTCCAGCTGTTGCAGGCCTAGTTTAAATCTGCCCGTAAAAGTATATAGTTTTTTTCTGGGGTGAAATTCAATTGCCAAAATAGCAATACCCTTAATCTGCTGTTCCAGCTGTTGCAGGCCTAGTTTAAATCTGTCCGTAAAAGTGTATATTTTTTTTGGGTGTTAAATTCAATTGCCAAAATAGCAATACTCTGAATCTAGGGTTCCAGCTGTTGCAGGCCTAGTTTAAATCTGTCCGTAAAAGGGTTAATTTTTTTTCTGGTGTCAAATTCAATTGCCAAAATAAACATACCATAAATCAGTCATTTCAGCTAAGTTTAATAGTGTCTGGCAAAGGATATATTTTCTTCTGGGGTGAAATTCAATTGCCAAAATAGCAATACCCTGAATCTGGTGTTCCAGCTGTTGCAGGTCTAGTTTAAATCTGTCTGTAACAGGGTATATTTTTTTCTGGGGTTAAATTTTATTGCCAAAATAGTAATACCATAAATCAGTGGTTTCAGCTGTGGTTGGACAAGTTTCATAGTGTCCGGCAAAGGAAATATTTTTTTCTTGGTTGAAATTTAATTGCCAAAATAGCAATACCATTAATCAGTGGTTTCAGCTGTGGCTGGCCAAGTTTAATAGTGTCCTGCAAATGATATATTTTTTTCTGGGGTGAAATTCAATTGCCAAAAAAGCAATGCCATAAATCAGTGGTTTCAGCTGTGACTGGCCAAGTTTAATAGTGTCCGTCAAAGGATATATTTTGTTTTGGGGTAAAAATCAATTGCCAAAATAGTAATACCATAAATCAGTGGTTTTAGCTGTGGCTGGCCAAGTTTAATAGTGTCCGTCAAAGGATATATTTTGTTCTGGGGTTAAATTCAATTGCCAAAATAGCAATACACTGAATCTGGTGTTCCAGCTGTTGTAGGACTAGTTTAAATCTGTCCGTAAAAGGGTATATTTTTTTCTGGGGTAAAATTTAATTGCCAAAATAGCAATACCCTGAATCTGGTGTTCCAGCTGTTGCAGGATTAGAAAAATCTGTCCGTAAACAGGTATATTTTTTTCTGGTGTAAAATTCAATTGCCAAAATAGCAATACCCTGAATCTGTTGTTCCAGCTGTTACAGGCCTAGTTTAAATCTGTCCGTAAAAGGGTTAATTTTTTTCTGGGGTGAAATTTAATTGCCAAAATAGCAATACCCTGAATCTGGTGTTCCAGCTGTTGCAGGCCTAGCTTAAATCTGTCCGTAAAAGGGTATATATTTTTCTGGTGTCAAATTCAATTGCCAAAATAAACATACCATGAATCAGTCATTTCATCTAAGTTTAATAGTGTCTGGCAAAGGATATATTTTCTTCAGGGGTGAAATTCAATTGCAAAAATTGCAATACCCTGAATCTGGTGTTCCAGCTGTTGCAGGTCTAGTTTAAATCTGTCCGTAACAGGGTACATTTTTTTCTGGGTTAAAATTTAATTGCCAAAAAGAACAATACCATTAATCAGTAGTTTCAGCTGTGGATGGCCAAGTTTAATTGTGTCCTGCAAAGGATATATTTTGTTCTGGGGTGAAATTCAATTGCCAAAATAGCAATACTCGGAATCTGGTGTTCCAGCTGTTGCAGGCCTAGTTTAAATCTGTCCGTAACAGGGTACATTTATTTCTGTGTTAAAATTTAATTGCCAAAAAGAGCAATACCATTAATCGGTAGTTTCAGCTATGGCTGGCCAAGTTTAATTGTGTCCTGCAAAGGATATATTTTGTTCTGGGGTGAAATTCAATTGCCAAAATAGCAATACCATAAATCAGTGGTTTTAGCTGTGGCTGGCCAAGTTTAATAGTGTCCTGCAAAGGATACATTTTGTTCTGGGGTAAAATTCAATTGCCAAAATAGCAATACCATAAATCAGTGGTTTTAGCTGTGGCTGGCCAAGTTTAGTAGTGTCCTGCAAAGGATATATTTTCTTCTGGGGTGAAATTCAATTGCCAAAATAGCAATAACATTAATCAGTGGTTTCAGCTGTGGCTGGCCAAGTTTAATAGAGTCCGGCAAAGGATATATTTTGTTCTGGGGGTTAATTCACTTGACAAAATAGCTATACACTGAATCTGGTGTTCCAGCTGTTGCAGGACTGGTTTTAATCTGTGCGGCAAAGGATGTATTTTGTTCTGGGGTGAAATTCAATTGCCAAAATAGCAATACCCTGAATCTGGTGTTCCAGCTGTTGCCGGCCTAGTATAAATCTGTTCGTAAAAGGGTATATTTTTTTCTGGTGTCAAATTCAATTGCCAAAATAGCAATACCATAAATCAGCAATTTCAGCTATTGCTGGCCAATTTTAGTAGTGTCCGGCAAAGGATATATTTTCTTCTGGGGTGAAATTCAATTGTCAAAATAGCAATACCCTGAATCTGGTGTTCCAGCTGTTGCAGGTCTAGTTTAAATCTGTCCGTAACAGGGTATATTGTTTCTGGGGTTAAATTTTATTGCCTAAATAGCAATACCATAAATCAGTGGTTTCAGCTGTGGCTGGCCAAGTTGAATAGTGTCCGGCAAAGGATATATTTTGTTCTGGGGTGAAATTCAATTGCCAAAATAGCAATAACATAAATCAGTGGTTTTAGCTGTGGCTGGCCAAGTTTAATAGTGTCCGGCAAAGGATATATTTTGTTCTGGGGTGAAATTCACTTGCCAAAATAGCAATACACTAAATATGGTGTTCCAGCTGTTGCAGGACTAGTTTAAATCTGTCCGGCAAATGATGTATTTTGTTCTGGCATGAAATTTAATTGCCATAATAGTAATACCCTGAATCTGGTGTTCCAGCTGTTGCAGGCCTAGTTTAAATCTGTTCGTAAAAGGCTATATTTTTTTCTTGGGTGAAAGTTAAATGACAAAATAGCAATACCCGGAATCTGATGTTCCAGCTGTTGCAGGACTAGTTTATATCTGTCCGTAAAAGGGTAAATTTCTTTCTGGGGTGAAATTTAATTGCCAAAATAGCAATACCCTGAATCTGGTGTTCCAGCTGTTGCAGACCTAGTTTAAATCTGTCCGTAAAAGGGTATATATTTTTCTGGTGTTAAATTCAATTTCCAAAATAGCAATACCATAAATCAGTGGTTTCAGCTGTGGCTGGCCAAGTTTAATAGTGTCCTGCAAAGGATATATTTTCTTCTGGGGTGAAATTTAATTGCCAAAATAACAATACCATAAATCAGTAATTTCAGCTATGTCTGGCCAAGTTTAATAGTGTCCGGGAAAGCATATGTTTTCTTCTGGGGTGAAATTCAATTGCCAAAATAGCAATACCATAAATCAGTGGTTTTAGCTGTGGCTGCCAAGTTTAATAGTGTCCTGCAAAGGATATATTTTGTGTTGGGGTGAAATTCAAATACTAAAATAGCAATACCATAAATCAGTGGTTTAATAGTGTCCATTAAAGGATATATTTTGTTCTGGGGTGAAATTCAATTGCCAAAATAGCAATACCCTGAATCTGGTGTTCCAGATGTTGCAGGCCTAGTTTAAATCTGTCCGTAAAAGGGTATATTTTTTTCTGGGTTAAAATTTAATTGCCATAATAGCAATACCATAAATCAGTAGTTTCAGCTGTGGCTGGCCAAGTTTAGTAGTGTCCTGCTAAGGATATATTTTCTTCTGTGGTGAAATTCAATTGCCAAAATAGCAATTTCCATAAATCAGTGGTTTCAGCTGTGGCTGGCCAAGTTTAATAGAGTTTGGCAAAGGATATATTTTGTTCTGGAGTGAAATTCACTTGCCAAAATAGCAATACACTGAATCTGGTGTTCTAGCTGTTGCAGGCCTAGTTTAAATCTGTCCGTAAAAGGGTATATTTTTTTTTGGTGTTAAATTCAATTGTCAAAATAGCAATACTATGAATCTGGGGTTCCAGCTGTTGCAGGCCTAGTTTAAATCTGTCCGTAAAAGGGTATATTTTTTTCTGGGTTGAAATTTAATTGCCAAAATAGCAATACCCTGAATCTGGTGTTCCAGCTGTTGCAGGCCTAGTTTAAATCTGTCCTTAAAAGGGTATATTTTTTACTGGCGTGAAATTTAATTGCCTAAATAGCAATACCATGAATCAGGTGTTCCAGCTGTTGCAGGCCTAGTTTAAATCTGTCCGTAAAAGGGTATATATTTTTCTGGTGTCAAATTCAATTGCCAAAATAACAATACCATAAATCAGTAATTTCAGCTATGTCTGGCCAATTTGAATAGTGTCCGGCAAAGGATATATTTTCTTCTGGGGTTAAATTGAATTGCCAAAATAGCAATACCATAAATCTGTGGTTTCAGCTGTGGCTGGCCAAGTTTAATAGAGTCCGGCAAAGGATATATTTTGTTCTGGAGTGAAATTCACTTGCCAAAATAGCAATACACTAAATCTGTTGTTCCAGCTGTTGCAGGCCTAGTTTAAATCTGTCCGTAAAAGGGTATTTTTTTTTTTTGGTGTTAAGTTCAATTGTCAAAATAGCAATACTGTGAATCTGGGGTTCCAGCTGTTGCAGGCCTAGTTTAAATCTGTCCGTAAAAGGGTATATTTTTTTCTGGGTTGAAATTTAATTGCCAAAATAGCAATACCCTGAATCTGGTGTTCCAGCTGTTTCAGGCCTAGTTTAAATCTGTCCGTAAAAGGGTATATTTTTTACTGGCGTGAAATGTAATTGCCAAAATAGCAATACCCTGAATCAGGTGTTCCAGCTGTTGCAGGCCTAGTTTAAATCTGTCCGTAAAAGGGTATATATTTTTCTGGTGTCAAATTCAATTGCCAAAATAACAATACCATAAATCAGTAATTTCAGCTATGTCTGGCCAATTTTAATAGTGTCCGGCAAAGGATATATTTTCTTCTGGGGTGAAATTTAATTGCCAAAATAGCAATACCATAAATCAGTGGTTCTAGCTGTGGCTGGCCAAGTTTAGAAGTGTCCTGCTAAGGATATATTTTCTTCTGGGGTTAAATTGAATTGCCAAAATAGCAATACCATAAATCAGTGGTTTCAGCTGTGGCTGGCCAAGTTTAATAGAGTCCGGCAAAGGATATATTTTGTTCTGGAGTGAAATTCACTTGCCAAAATAGCAATACACAAAATCTGGTGTTCCAGCTGTTGCAGGCCTAGTTTAAATCTGTCCGTAAAACGGTATATTTTTTTCTTGGTTGAAATTTAATTGCCAAAATAGCAATACCCTGAATCTGGTGTTCCAGCTGTTGCAGGCCTAGTTTAAATCTGTCCGTAAAAGGGTATATTTTTTACTGGCGTGAAATTTAATTACCAAAATAGCAATACCCTGAATCAGCTGTTCCAACTGTTGCAGGCCTAGTTTAAATCTGTCCGTAAAAGGGTATATATTTTTTTTCTTGTGTCAAATTGAATTGCCAAAATAACAATACCATAAATCAGTAATTTCAGCTATGTCTGGCCAATTTTATAGTGTCCGGCAAAGGATATATTTTCTTCTGGGGTGAAATTTAATTGCCAAAATAGCAATACCATAAATCAGTGGTTTCAGCTGTGGCTGGCCAAGTTTAATAGTGTCCTGAAAATGATATATTTTGTTCTGGGGTGAAATTCACTTGCCAAAATAGCAATACACTGAATCTAGTGTTCCAGCTGTTTCAGGACTAGTTTAAATCTGTCCTTCAAAGGGTATATTTTTTTCTGGGGTAAAATTCAATAGCCAAAATAACAATACCCTGAATCTGGTGTTTCAGCTGTTGCAGGCCTATTTTAAATCAGTCCGTAAAAGGGTATATTTTCTACTGGCGTGAAATTTAATTGCCAAAATAGCAATACCCTGAATCTGGTGTTCCAGCTGTTGCAGGCCTAGTTTAAATCTGTCCGTAAAAGGGTATATATTTTTTGGTGTCAAATTCAATTGCCAAAATAACAATACCATAAATCAGTAATTTCAGCTATGGCTGGCCAATTTTAATAGTGTCCGGCAAAGGATATATATTCTTCTGGGGTGAAATTCAATTGCCAAAATAGAAATACCCTGAATCTGGTGTTCCAGCTGATGCAGGTCTAGTTTAAATCTGTCCGTAACAGAGTATATTTTTTCTGGGGTTAAATTTAATTGCCAAAATAGCAATATCATAATTCAGTGGTTTCAGCTGTGGCTGGCCAAGTTTAATGGTGTCCGGCAAAGGATATATTTTGTTCTGGGGTGAAATTCAATTGCCAAAATAGTAATACCATAAATCAGTGGTTTTAGCTGTGGCTGGCCAATTTTAATAGTGTCCGTCAAAGGATATATTTTGTTCTGGGGTGAAATTCAGTTGCCAAATTAGCAATAACATAAATCAGTGGTTTTATCTGTGGCTGGCCAAGTTTAATAGTGTCCGGCAAAGGATATATTTTGTTTTGGGGTGAAATTCACTTGCCAAAATAGCAATACACTGAATCTGGTGTTACAGCTGTTGCAGGACTAGTTTAAATCTGTCCGGCAAATGATGTATTTTGTTCTGGGGTGAAATTCAATTGCCAAAATAGCAATACCCTGAATCTGGTGTTCCAGCTGTTGCAGGCCTAGTTTAAATCTGTCCGTAAAAGGGTATATTTTTTTCTGGGGTAAAATTTCATTGCCAAAATAGCAACACCCTGAATCTGGTATTCCAGCTGTTGCAGGCCTAGTTTAAATCTGTCCGAAAAAGGGTATATATTTTTCTGGGGTAAAATTTAATTGCCAAAATTGCAATACCCTGAATCTGGGGTTCCAGCTGTTGCAGGCCTAGTTTAAATCTGTCTGTAAAAGGGTAAATTTTTTTCTGGTGTGAAATCTAATTGCCAAAATAGCAATACCCTATATGTGGTGTTCCAGCTGTTGAATTCCTAGTTTAAATCTGTCCGTAAAAGGGTATATATTTTTCTGGTGTTAAATTCAATTGCCAAAATAGCAATACTCTGAATCTGGTGTCCCAGCTGTTGCAGGCCTTGTTTAAATCTGTCCGTAAAAGGGTATATATTTTTCTAGTGTCAAATTCAGTTGCCAATATAACAATACCATAAATCAGTAATTTCAGCTATGGCTGGCCAAGTTTAATAATGTCCGGCAAAGGATATGTTTTCTTCTGGGGTGAAATTCAATTGCCAAAATAGCAATACCATAAATCAGTGGTTTAAACTGTGGCAGGCCAAGTTTAATAGTGTACGTCAAAGGATTTTTTTTTTTCTGGGGTTAAATTCAATTGCCAAAATAGCAATACTCTGAATCTGGGGTTCCAGCTGTTTCAGGCCTAGTTTAAATTTTTCTGTAACAGGGTAAATTTTTTTCTGGGTTAAAATTTAATTGACAAAATAGCAATACCATTAATCATTAGTTTCAGCTGTGGCTGGCCAAGTTTAATTGTGTCCTGCAAAGGATATATTTTGTTCTGGGGTGAAATTCAATTGCCAAAATAGTAATACTATAAATCAGTGGTTTCAGCTGTGGCTGGCCAATTTTTAATAGTGTACGGCAAAGGATACATTTTGTTCTGGGGTGAAATTCAATTGCCAAAATAGCAATACCATAAATCAGTGGTTTTAGCTGTGGCTGGCCACGTTTAGTAGTGTCCCGCAAAGGATATATTTTGTTCTGGGGTGAAATTCAATTGCCAAAATAGCAATACCATAAATCAGTGGTTTCAGCTGTGGCTGTCCAAGTTTAATAGTGTCCGCCAAAGGATATATTTTGTTCTGGGGTTAAATTCACTTGAAAACATAACCATTGCAAAAAGCAGGTGCACTCTGCGGCAATACTAAATCCTCACACTGATAAAATTGAGGGGTTAGTTCGACATATCCTACTAGGAGGACATGTCTTAAGCTCGGACACCACGGCAAGGTCCCTCAAGTAGCCCGAGGCCCTACCACTCAACCTACCTGAGCCGTATGGGCGATACCAGGAGCCGTTGGGCATTACGGGAGAATAAGGCCTGACACAGACAGCTCACCAGTGACCTCCAGCATGTAACCATGCTTACAATGGGAGGTTGGAGGTGACTGTGAGCCCCACCCGAGACCGGCTGATATGGCCCTGAGCCTCCCAGGTGCACCTGAATGTAGCCTGTAGATCAAAAGCAGGCACATTTAAATCGGAGTTTATACACCTCCAAACATATTATACAATCCATTAGAAAACGTGGTGTGGTGTTTAACAAGCAGGATATGATCAACCCATATGCAGTTGTGCATGTATCTAGGGGAGCACATCCTGCACTTGTAGTCCGTTGCTAAGGGCAATCAACAGCAAAAAATGCATACCAGCAACGGACTACAAGTACCACAATAACCATCCTACATACGATAGCGATAATGTGGATGTGGGGAACAATCAAAAACATAACCATAGCAAAAAGCAGGTGCACTCTGCGGCAATACTAAACCCTCACACTGATAAAATTGAGGGGTTAGTTCGACATATCCTACTAGGAGGACATGTCTTAAGCTCGTATGCACTTTTTTGCTGTTGATTGGTGGAAGACATAGAATGCACTGATGCACAACCACTTATGTTTCCTGATGATGAGGACATGGGAATACCACCTCATCGGAGTCCGCTAGTCTCTGATGATGACGAAACACAGGTGCCAACTGCTGCGTCTTTCTGCAGTGTGCAGACCGAACAGAAGGTCAGGGAGGAAGACTGTGTGGAAGACGATGCTGATGACGATGAGGTCATAGACCCCACATGGAATGAAGGTCGTGCCGCTGACTTTCATAGTTCAGAGGAAGAGGCAGTGGTGAGACCGAGCCAACAGTGAAGCAAAAGAGGGAGCAGGGGGCAAAAGCAGAACAGCCGCCACCAAGAGAGTTCGCCTTCTACTGGCCAGTGCCACCAGGGACCCAGCACCCCAAAGGCAGCTTCAAGGAGTTCCCTGGCATGGCACTTTTTCAAACAATGTGCTGACGATAGGACCCAAATGGTTTGCACCCTGTGCCATCAGAGCCTGAAGCGAGGCATTAACGTTCTGAACCTGAGCACAACCTGCATGACCAGGCATCTATGCAAAGCATGAACTGCAGTGGAGTAAACACCTTAAAAAAGGAACTCACTTAGGCTCCCCATGCTCCCTCTGCTGCTGCTGCCTCGGCCTCTTTCTCCGCCTCGGGAGGAATGTTGCCTCCTGCCGCCCACCAAACAGAGGATGTGCCACCGACACCACCACCTGTGTCACCAAATATCTCCACCATGTCACACGGCAGCGTTCAGCTCTCCATCTCACAAACCTTGGAGAGAAAGCGTAAATTCCCACCTAGCCACCCTCGAGCCCTGGGCCTGAATGCCAGCATTTCTAAACTACTGGCCTTTGAAATGCTGTCATTCAGGCTGGTGGACACAGACAGCTTCAAACAGCTGATGACAATGGCTGTCCGACAGTATGTTGTTCCCAGCCGCCACTACTTCTCTAAGACAGCCGTGCCTTCCCTGCACAACCAAGTATCCGATAAAATCAAGTGTGCACTGCGCAACGCCATCTGTAGCAAGGTCCACCTAACCACAGATACGTGGACCAGTAAGCATGGCCAGGGAAGCTATATCTCCCTAACTGCACACTGGGTAAATGTAGTGGCGACTGGGCCCCAGGCGGAGAGTTCTTTGGCTCACGTCCTTCCGCCGCCAAGGATCGCAGGGCATCATTCTTTGCCTCCTGTAGCCTCCTCCTCCTACTCGGCTTCCTCATCCACTGCTTCCACCAGATCATCCAGGAAGCCACACACCTTGCCTGGTGCATGTGCTGAATTTGGTGGTGCATGAGTTCATTCACAACTACCGCGACATGTCAGAGCTGCTGCATAAAGTGCGGGCCGTCTGTGTGCGCTTCCAAAGTTGACATCCTGCCGATGCTCGCCTGTCTGGGCTACAGCGTAACTTAGGCATTCCCGCTCACTGCCTCATATGCGACGTGCCCACCAGGTGGAACTCCACCTTGCACATGCTGGCCAGACTGTGCAAGCAGCAGCAGGCGATAGTGGAGTTTCAGCTGCAGCACGCACGGGTGAGTCGCTCGGCGGAACAGCACCACTTCACCACCAATGACTTGGCCTCCATGCGAGACCTGTGTGCCCTGTTGCGCTGTTTTGAGTACTCCCCCAACATGGCCAGTGGCGATGACGCCGCTATCAGCGTTACAATACCACTTCTATGTCTCCTTGAGAAAACACTTAGGGCGATGATGGAAGAGGAGGTGGCCCAGGAGGAGGAGGAGGAGGAGGAGGAGGATGAGGGGTCATTTTTAGCACTTTCAGGCCAGTCTGTTAGAAGTGCCTCAGAGGGAGTTTTTTTGCAACAGCAGAGGCCAGGTACAAATGTGGCCAGCCAGGGCCCACTACTGGAGGACAAGGAGGATGACACCCAACACACACAGGGGGTGGTACCCAACACAGCTCAGGCTCATCACTGGTGCTTGGCTGGGGGGATACGAAGGACGATGACGATACGCCTCCCACAGAGGACAGCTTGTCCTTACCTCTGGGGAGCCTGGCACACATGAGCGACTACATGCTGCAGTGCCTGCGCAACGACAGCAGAGTTGCCCACATTTTAACGTGTGCGGACTACTGGGTTGCCACCCTGCTGGATCCCCGGTACAAAGACAATGTGCCCACCTTACTTCCTGCACTGGAGCATGATAGGAAGATGCGCAAGTACAAGCGCACGCTGGTAGACGTGCTCCTGAGAGCATTCCCAAATGTCACAGGGGAACAGGTGGAAGCCCAAGGCGAACGCAGAGGAGGAGCAAGAGGTCGCCAATGCAGCTGTGTCACGGCCAGCTCCTCTGAGGGCAGGGTTAGCATGGCAGAAAAGTGGAAAAGTTTTGTCTCCACGCCACAGCTAACTGCACCATTACCTGATACGGAACGTGTTAGCAGGAGGCAGCACTTCACTAACATGGTTGAACAGTACGTCTGCACACCCCTCCACATACCGACTGATAGTTCGGCCCCATTCAACTTCTGGGTCTCCAAATTGTCCATGTGGCCAGAGTTTGCCTTTTATGCCTTGGAGGTGCTGGCCTGCACGGCGGCCAGCGTTTTGTCTGAACGTGTATTCAGCACGGCGTCATTACTGACAAACGCAGACTCCTGTGCACAGCCAACGTTGACAAGCTGACGTTCATAAAAATTAACCAGGCATGGATCCCACAGGACCTGTCCCTCCCTTGTGCAGAATATACATTTATGACTGACCTCAACCATGTATTCTTGTACTCCGGGGCACTTCTTTATTGAATCCTCATTTTTTTAACTTTACCATGATCTTGCGGTGCAACACAAAGTTGAATGAACCTCTCCTCAATCTGGGCGCAGGGGCCTAAATAACTGAAAGTGGTCTGTTACAATGGTGGGTGACATGAAGCCTAAACCTCTGCCATGAGACCTCTCTCCTCTGTCTGGGTGCCGTGAGCTAAATAACTGAAAGTGGCCTTCTCCAGTGGTAGGTAATATGACCCATGATTCTCTGCTGTGGGACATTTCTCCTCTGTCTGGGTGCTGTGGCCTAAATAACAGAAAGTGGCCTTCTCCAGTGGTGGGTGATATGACGCATGATTCTGTGCAGTGGGACCTCTCTCATTTTCTGGGTGCTGGGGATTAAATAACTGAAAGTGGCCTTCTCCAGTGGTGTGTGATATGACGCATGATTCTCTGCTGTGGGACCTCTCTCCTCTGTCTGGTTGCTGGGGCCTAAATACCTGAAAGTGGCCTTCTCCAGTAGTGGGTAATATGACACATGATTTTCTGCTGTGGGACCTCTCTCCTCTGTCTGGGTGCTGGGGCCTAAATAACTGAAAGTGGCCTTCTCCAGTGGTAGGTAATATGACGCCTCATTCCTTGCTGTGGGACCTCTCTCCTCTGTCTGGGTGCATGGGCCTAAATAACTGAAAGTGGCCTTCTCCAGTGGTGGGTGATATGACTAATTATTCTCTGCTGTGGGACCTCTCTCCTCTGTCTGGGTGCTGATGCCTAAATAACTAAAAGTGGCCTTCTGCAGTGGTGGTTGATATGACGCATGATTCTCTGCTGTGGGACCTCTCTCCTCTGCCTGGGTGCTGGGGCCTAAATAACTGAAAGTGGCCTTCTCCAGTGGTGGGTGATATGACGCATAATTCTCTGCTGTGGGACCTCTCTCCTCTATCTGGGTGCTGGGGCCTAAATAACTGAAAGTGGCTTTCTACAGTGGTGGGTGATTTGACGCATTATTCTCTGCTGTGGGACCTCTCTCCTCTGTCAGGGTGCTGTTGCCTAAATAACTAAAAGTGGCCTTCTACAGTGGTGGGTGATATGACGCATTATTCTCTGCTGTGGGACCTCTCTCCTCTGTCAGGGTGCTGTTGCCTAAATAACTGAAAGTGGCCATTTCCAGTGGTAAGTGATATGACGCATGATTCTGTGCTGTGGGAACTCTCTCCTCTGTCTGAGTGCTGGGGCCTAAATAACTGAAAGTGGCCTTCTCCAGTGGTGGGTGATATGAGGCCTTATTCCTTGCTGTCGGACCTCTCTCCTCTGTCTGGGTGCTGGGGCCTAAATAACTGAAAGTGGCCTTCTCCAGTGGTGGGTGATATGACGCCTTATTCCTTGCTGTGGGACCTCTCTCCTCTGTCTTGGTGCTGGGGCCTAAATAACTGAAAGTGGCCTACTCCAGTGGTGGGTGATATGACGCATGATTCTCTGCTGTGGGACCTCTCTCCTCTGTCTGGTTGCTGGGGCCTAAATACCTGAAAGTGGCCTTCTCCAGTGGTGGGTGATATGACGCCTTATTTTTTGCTGTCGGACCTCTCTCCTCTGTCTTGGTGCTGGGGTCTAAATAACTGAAAGTGGCTTTTTCCAGTAGTGGGTGATATGACGCATGATTCTGTGCTGTGGGACCTCTCACCTCTGTCTAGGTGCTGGGGCCTAAATAACTGAAAGTGGCCTTCTCCAGTGGTGGGTGATATGACGCCTTATTCTTTGCTGTGGGACCTCTCTCTTCTGTCGGGGTGCTGGGGCCTGCATAACTTAAAGTGGCCTTCTCCAGTGGTGGGTGATATGACGCCATTTTTTTTTTGCTGTCGGACCTCTCTCCTCTGTCTTGGTGCTGGGGTTTAAATAACTGAAAGTGGCTTTTTCAAGTGGTAGGTGATATGACGCATGATTCTGTGCTGTGGGACCTCTCTCCTCTGTCTGGGTGCTGGGGCCTAAATAACTGAAAGTGGCCTTCTCCAGTGGTGGGTGATATGAGGCCTTATTCCTTGCTGTCGGACCTCTCTCCTCTGTCTGGGTGCTGGGGCCTAAATAACTGAAAGTGGCCTTCTCCAGTGGTGGGTGATATGACGCATGATTCTCTGCTGTGGAACCTCTCTCCTCTGTCTGCGTGCTGGGGCATAAATAATTGAAAGTGGCTTTCTCCAGTGGTGGGTGTTATGACGCATGATTCTTTGCTGTGGGACCAATCTCCTCTGTCTGGGTGCTGGGGCCTAAATAACTGAAAGTGTCCTTATCCAGTGGTGGGTGATATGACGCTATTTTCCTTGCTGTGGGACCTCTCTCCTCTGTCTGGGTGCTGGGGCCTAAATAACTGAAAGTGGCTTTTTCCAGTGGTGGGTGATATGACGCTTGATTCTGTGCTGTGGGACCTCTCTCCTGTGTCTGGTTGTTGGGGCCTAAATAACTGAAAGTGGCCTTCTCCAGTGGTGTGTGATATGACGCATGATTCTCTGCTGTGGGACCTCACTCCTCTGTCTGGGTGCTGGGGCATAAATAACTGAAAGTGGCCTTCTCCTGTGGTGGGTGTTATGACGCATGATTCTTTGCTGTGGGACCTCTCTCGTCTGTCTGGGTGCTGGGGCCTAAATAACTGAAAGTGGCCATCTCCAGTGGTGGGTGATATGACGCTATATTCCTTGACGTGGGACCTCTCACCTCTGTCTGGGTGCTGGGGCCTAAATAACTGAAAGTGGCTTTTTCCAGTGGTGGGTGATATGACGCTTGATTCTGTGCTGTGGGACCTCTCTCCTGTGTCTGGTTGCTGTGGCCTAAATAACTGAAAGTGGCCTTCTCCAGTGGTGTGTGATATGATGCATGATTCTCTGCTGTGGGACCTCACTCCTCTGTCTGGGTGCTGGGGCATAAATAACTGAAAGTGGCCTTCTCCAGTGGTGGCTGTTATGACGCATGATTCTTTGCTGTGGGATCTCTCTCCTCTGACTGGGTGCTGTGGCCTAAATAACTGAAAGTGGCCTTCTCCAGTGGTGGGTGATATGACGCTATATTACTTGCTGTGGGACCTCTCTCCTCTGTCTGGGTGCTGGGGCCTAAATAACTGAAAGTGGCCTTCTCCAGTGGTGGGTGTTATGACGCATGATTCGTTGCTGTGGGACCACTCTCCTCTGTCTGGGTGCTGGGGCATAAATAACTGAAAGTGGCCTTCTCCAGTGGTGGGTGTTATAACGCATGGTTCTTTGCTGTGGGACCTCTCTCCTCTGACTGGGTGCTGTGGCCTAAATAACTGAAAGTGGCCTTCTCCAGTGGTGGGTGATATGACGCTATATTACTTGCTGTGGGACCTCTCTCCTCTGTCTGGGTGCTTGGGCCTAAATAACTGAAAGTGGCCTTCTCCAGTGGTGGGTGATATGACGCATTATTCTCTGCTGTGGGACCTCTCTCCTCTGTCCGGGTGCTGGGGCCTAAATAACTAAATGTGGCCTTCTACAGTGGTGGGGGATATGACGCATTATTCTCTGCTGTGGGAACTCTCTCCTCTGTCTGTGTGCTAGGGCCTAAATAACTGAAATTGGCCGTTTCCAGTGGTGAGTGATATGACGCATGATTCTGTCCTGTGGGACCTCTCTCCTCTGTCTGGGTGCTGGGCCTAAATAACTGAAAGTGGTTTTTTCCAGTGGTGGTTGATATGACGCTTGATTTTTTGTTGTTGGACCTCTCTCCTGTTTCTGGTTGCTGGGGCCGCCTAAATAACTGAAAGTGGCCTTCTCCAGTGGTGGGTGTTATGACGCATGATTCTTTGCTGTGGGACCTCTCTCCTCTGTCTGGTTGCTGGGGCCTAAATAACTGAAAGTGGCCTTCTCCAATGGTGGGTGATATGACGCATGATCCTCTGCTGTGGGACCTCACTCCTCTGTCTGGGTGCTGGGGCATAAATAACTGAAAGGGGCCTTCTCCAGTGGTGGGTAATATGACACATGATTTTCTGCTGTGGGACCTCTCTCCTCTGTCTGGGAGCTGGGGCCTAAATAACTGAAAGTGGCCTTCTCCAGTGTTGGGTAATATGACGCCTTATTCCTTGCTGTGGGACATCTCTCCTCTGTCTGGGTGCTGGGGCCTAAATAACTGAAAGTGGCCTTCTCCAGTGGTGGTTGATATGACGCATTATTCTCTGCTGTGGGACCTCTCTCCTCTGTCTGGGTGCTGGTGTCTAAATAACTAAAAGTGGACTTCTCCATTGGTGGTTGATATGACGCATGATTCTCTGCTGTGGGACCTCTCTCCTCTGTCATGGTCCTGGGGCCTAAATAACTGAAAGTGGCCGTTTCCAGTGGTGAGTGATATGACGCATGATTCTGTGCTGTGGGAACTCTCACCTCTGTCTGGGTGCTGGGGCCTAAATAACTGAAAGTGGCCTTCTCCAGTGGTGGGTGATATGAGGCCTTATTCCTTGCTGTCGGACCTCTCTCCTCTGTCTGGGTGCTGTGGCCTAAATAACTGAAAGTTGCCTTCTCCAGTGGTGGGTGATATGACGCCTTATTCTTTGCTGTGGGACCTCTCTCCTCAGTTTTGGTGCTGGGGCCTGAATAACTGAAAGTGGCCTACTCCAGTGGTGGGTGATATGACGCATGAATCTCTGCTGTGGGACCACTCTCCTCTGTCTGGGTGCTGGGGCCTAAATAACTGAAAGTGTCCTTCTCCAGTAGTGGGTGATATGACGCTATATTCCTTGGTGTGGGAACTCTCTCCTCTGTCTGGGTGCTGGGGCCTAAATAACTGAAAGTGGCTTTTTCCAGTGGTGGGTGATATGACGCTTCATTCTGTGCTGTGGGACCTCTTTCCTGTGTCTGGTTGCTGGGGCCTAAATAACTGAAAGTGACCTTCTCCAGTGGTGTGTGATATGACGCATGATTCTCTGCTGTGGGACCATATTCCTCTGTATGGGTACTGGGGCATGAATAACTGAAAGGGGCCTTCTCCAGTGGTGGGTGTTAGACGCATGATTCTTTGCTGTGGGACCTCTCTCCTCTGTCTGGGTGCTGGGGCCTAAATAACTGAAAGTGGCTTTTTCCAGTGGTGGGTGATATGACGCTTGATTCTGTGCTGTGGGACCTCTCTCCTGTGTCTGGTTGCTGGGGCCTAAATAACTGAAAGTGGCCTTCTCCAGTGGTGTGTGATATGATGCATGATTCTCTGCTGTGGGACCTCACTCCTCTGTCTGGTTGCTTGGGCATAAATAACTGAAAGTGTCCTTCTCCAGTGGTGGGTGATATGACGCTATATTCCTTGCTGTGGGACCTCTCTCCTCTGTCTGGGTACTGGGGCCTAAATAACTGAAAGTGGCTTTTTCCAGTGGTGGGTGATATGACGCTTGATTCTGTGCTGTGGGACCTCTCTCCTGTGTCTGGTTGCTGGGGCCTAAATAACTGAAAGTGGCCTTCTCCAGTGGTGTGTGATATGATGCATGATTCTCTGCTGTGGGACTTCACTCCTCTGTCTGGGTGCTGGTGCATAAATAACTGAAAGTGGCCTTCTCCAGTGGTGGGTGTTATGACGCATGATTCTTTGCTGTGGGACCTCTCTCCTCTGACTGGTTGCTGTGGCCTAAATAACTGAAAGTGGCTTTCTCCAGTGGTGGGTGATATGACGCTATATTACTTGCTGTGGGACCTCTCTCCTCTGTCTGGGTGCTGGGGCCTAAATAACTGAAAGTGGCTTTTTCCAGTGGTGGGTGATATGACGCTTCATTCAGTGCTGTGGGACCTCTTTCCTGTGTCTGGTTGCTGGGGCCTAAATAACTGAAAGTGACCTTCTCCAGTGGTGTGTGATATGACGCATGATTCTCTGCTGTGGGACCTCATTCCTCTGTATGGGTGCTGGGGCATAAATAACTGAAAGGGGCCTTCTCCAGTGGTGGGTGTTAGACGCATGATTCTTTGCTGTGGGACCTCTCTCCTCTGTTTGGGTGCTGGGGCCTAAATAACTGAAAGTGGCTTTTTCCAGTGGTGGGTGATATGACGCTTGATTCTGAGGTGTGGGACCTCTCTCCTGTGTCTGGTTGCTGGGGTCTAAATAACTGAAACCGGCCTTATACAGTGGTGGGTGATATGACGCCTTATTCCTTGCTGTGGGACCTCTCTCCTCTATCTGGGTGCTGGGGCCTAAATAACTGAAAGTGGCCTTATCCAGTGGTGGTTGATATGACGCATGATTCTCTGCTGGGGGACCTCTCTCCTCTGTCTGGGTGCTGGGGCATAAATAACTGAAAGCGGCCTTATACAGTGGGACCTCTCTCCTCTGACTGGGTGCTGTGGCCTAAATAACTGAAAGTGGCCTTCTCCAGTGGTGGGTGATATGACGCTATATTACTTGCTGTGGGACCCCTCTCCTCTGTCTGGGTGCTGGGGCCTAAATAACTGAAAGTGGCCTTCTCCAGTGGTGGGTGATATGACGCTTGATTCTCTGCTGTGGGACCTCTCTCCTCTGTCTGGGTGCTGGGGCATAAATAACTGAAAGCGGCCGCATTATACAGTGGTGGGTGATATGACGCCTTATTCCTTGCTGTGGGACCTCTCTCCTCTGTCTGGGTGCTGGGGCCTAAATAACTGAAAGTGGCCTTATCCAGTGGTGGTTGATATGACGCATGATTCTCTGCTGTGGGACCTCTCTCCTCTGCATGGGTGCTGGGGCCTAAATAACTGAAAGTGGCCTTCTCCAGTGGTGGGTGATATGACGCATAATTCTCTGCTGTGGGACCTCTCTCCTCTGTCTGGGTGCTGGGGCCTAAATAACTGAAAGTGGCCTTCTCCAGTGGTGGGTGATTTGACGCATTATTCTCTGCTGTGGGACCTCTCTACTCTGTGTGGGTGCTGGTGCCTAAATAAATAAAAGTGGCCTTCTACAGTGGTGGGTGATATGACGTATTATTCTCTGCTGTGGGACCTCTCTCCTCTGTCTGGGTGCTGGGGCCTAAATAACTGAAAGTGGCCATTTCCAGTGGTGAGTGATATGACGCATGATTCTGTGCTGTGGGAACTCTCTCCTCTGTCTGAGTGCTGGGGCCTAAATAACGGAAAGTGGCCTTCTCCAGTGGTGGGTGATATGAGGCCTTATTCCTTGCTGTCGGACCTCTCTCCTATGTCTGGGTGCTGGGGCCTAAATAACCGAAAGTGGCCTTCTCCAGTGGTGGGTGATATGACGCCTTATTCTTTGCTGTGGGACCTCTCTCCTCTGTCTTGGTGCTGGGGCCTAAATAACTGAAAGTGGCCTACTCCAGTGGTGGGTGATATGACTCATGATTCTCTGCTGTGGGACCTCTCTCCTCTGTCTGGTTGCTGGATCCTAAATAACTGAAAGTGGCCTTCTACAGTGGTGGGTGAAATGACGCCTTACTTTTTTGCTGTCGGACCTCTCTCCTCTGTCTTGGTACTGGGGTCTAAATAACTGAAAGTGGCTTTTTCCAGTGGTGGGTGCTATGACGCATGATTCTGTGCTGTGGGACCTCTCTCCTCTGTCTGGGTGCTGGGGCCTAAATAACTGAAAGTGGCCTTCTCCAGTGGTGGGTGATATGACGCCTTATTCTTTGCTGTGGGACCTCTCTCCTCTGTCTTGGTGCTGGGGCCTAAATAACTGAAAGTGGCCTACTCCAGTGGTGGGTGATATGACGCATGATTCTCTGCTGTGGGAACTCTCTCCTCTGTCTGGTTGCTGGGGCCTAAATAACTGAAAGTGGCCCTCTCCAGTGGTGGGTGATATGACGCCTTATTTTTTGCTGTCGGACCTCTCTCCTCTGTCTTGGTGCTGGGGTCTAAATAACTGAAAGTGGCTTTTTCCAGTGGTGGGTGATATGATGCATGATTCTGTGCTGTGGGACCTCTCTCCTCTGTCTGGGTGCTGGGGCCTAAATAACTGAAAGTGGCATTCTCCAGTGGTGGGTGTTATGACGCATGATTCTCTGCTGTGGGACCTCTCTCCTATGTCTGGGTGCTGGGGCCTAAATAACTGAAAGTGGTCTACTCCAGTGGTGGGTAATATGACACATGATTCTCTGCTGTGGGACCTCTCTCCTCTGACAGGGTGCTGGGGCCTAAATAACTGAAAGTGGCCTTCTCCAGTGGTGGGTGATGTGACGCCTTATTCATTGCTGTGGGACCTCTCTCCTCTGTCTGGGTGCTGGGGCATAAATAACTCAAAGTGGCCTTCTCCAGTGGTGGGTGATATGACGCATGATTCTCTGCTATGGGACCTCTCTCCTCTGTCTGGGTGCTGGGGCTTAAATAACTGAAAGTGGCCTTCTCCAGGGGTGGGTGAGATGAGGCTTTATTCCTTGCTGTGGGACCTCTCTCCTCTCTGGGTTCTGGGGCCTGCATAACTGAAAGTGGCCTTCTCCAGTGGTGCGTGATATGATGCCTTATTCCTTGCTGTGGTACCTCTCTCCTCTGTCTTGGTGCTGGGGCCTAAATAACTGAAAGTGGCCTTCTCCAGTTGTGTGTAATATGACGCATGATTCTCTGCTGAGGGACCTCTCTCCTCTGTCTGGGTGCTGGGGCATAACTAACTGAAAGTGGCCTTCTCCAGTGGTGGGTGATATGACGCCTTATTCCTTGCTGTGAGACCTCTCTCCTCTGATTGGGTGCTGGGGCCTGCATAACTGAAAGTGGCCTTCTCCAGTCGTGTGTGATATGACGTCTTATTCCTTGCTGACTGACCTCTCTACTCTGACTTGGAGCTGGGGCCTGCATAAATGGAAGTGGCCTTCTCCAGTGGTGGGTAATATGACGCTTGATTTTCTGCTGTGGGACCTCTCTCCTCTATCTTGGTGCTGGGGCCTAAATAACTGAAAGTGGCCTTCTCCAGTGGTGGGTGATATGACTCATGATTCTGTGCTGTGGGTCCTCTCTCCTCTGTCTGGGTGCTGGGGCCTAAATAACTGAAAGTTGCCTTCTCCAGTTGTGGGTAATATGACGCATGATTCCCTGCTGTGGGACCTCTCTCCTCTGTCTGGGTGCTGGGGCCTAAATAACTGAAAGTTCCCTTCTCCAGTTGTGGGTAATATGACGCATGATTCCCTGCTGTGGGACCTCTCTCCTCTGGGTGCTGGAGCCGAAATAACTGAAAGTGGCCCTCTCTAGTTTTGGGTGATATGAGGCCTTATTCCTTGCTGTGTGACCTCTCTCCTTTGTCTGGTTGCTGGGGCCTAAATAACTGAAAGTGGCCTTCTCCAGTGATGGGTGATATGAAGCCTTATTCTTTGCTGGGGGACCTCTCTCCTCTGTCTGGGTGCTGGGGTCTAAATAACTGAAAGTGGCCTTCTCCAGTGGTGGGTGATATGACACCCTATTCCTTGCTGTGGGACCTCTCTCCTCTGTCTGGGTGCTGGGGCCTAAATAAATGAAAGTGGCGTTCTCCAGTGGTGGGTGATATGATGCATGATTCTCTGCTGTGGGACCTCTCTCCTCTGTCTGGGTGCTGGGGCCTAAATAACTGAAAGTTGCCTTCTCCAGTTGTGGGTAATATGACGCATGATTCCCTGCTGTGGGAACTCTCTCCTCTGGGTGCTGGAGCCGAAATAACTGAAAGTGGCCCTCTCTAGTTTTGGGTGATATGAGGCCTTATTCCTTGCTGTGTGACCTCTCTCCTCTGTCTGGGTGCTGGGGCCTAAATAACTCAAAGCGGCCTTCTACAGTGGTGTGTGATATGACGCCTTATTCATTGCTGTGGAACCTCTCTCCTCTGTCTGGTAGCTGGGGCCTAAATAACTGAAAGTGGCCTTCTCCAGTGGTGGGTGATATGACACCTTATTCCTTGCTGTGGGACCTCTCTCCTCTGTCTGGGTGCTCGGGCCTAACTAACTGAAAGTGGCGTTCTCCAGTGGTGGGTGATATGACGCATGATTCTCTGCTGTGGGACCTCTCTCCTCAGTCTGGGTGCTGGGGCCTAAATAACTGAAAGTGGTCTTCTCCAGTGGTGAGTAATATGAAGCATGATTCTCTGCTGTGGGACATCTCTCTTTTCTCTGGGTGCTGGGGCATAAATAAGTGAAAGTGGCCTTCTCCAGTGGTGGGTGATATGACGCATGATTCTCTTCTGTGGGTCCTCTCTCCTCTGTCTGGGTGCAGGGGCCAAAATAAATGAATGTGGCTTCTCCAGTGGTGCGTGATATGACGCATGATTCTGTGCTGTGGGACCTCTCTCCTGTTTCTGGTTGCTGGGGCCTAAATATCTGAAAGTGGCCTTCTCCAGTGGTGGGTGATATGGCGCATGATTCACTGCTGTGGGACCTCTATCCTCTGTTTTGGAGCTGGGGCCTAAATAAGTGAAAGTGGCCTTTTCCAGTGGTGGGTAATATGACGCGTGATTCTCTGTTGAGGGACCTCGCTCCACTGTCTGGGTGCTGGGGCCTAAATAACTGAAAGTGGCCTTTTCCAGTGGTGGGTAATACGACGCATGATTCTCTGCTGTGGGAACTCTCTCCTCTGCCTGGGTGCTGAGGCGTAAAAAAATGAAAGTGGCCTTCTCCAGTGGTGGGTGATATGAGGCCTTATTCCTTGCTATGGGACCTCTCTCCTCTGTCTGGGTGCTGGGGCCTAAATAACTGAAAGTGGCCTTCTCCAGTGGTGGGTGATATGAGGCCTTATTCCTTGCTGTGGGACCTCTCTCCTCTGACTGGGTGCTGGGGCCTGCATAACTGAAAGTGGCCTTCTCCAGTGGTGGTTGTTATGACGCATGATTCTGCGCTGTGGGTCCTCTCTCCTCTGTCTGGGTGCTTTGGCCTAAATAACTGAAAGTGAACTTCTTCAGTGGTGGGTGATATGACGCATGATTCTATGCTGTGAGACCTCTCTTCTCTTTCTTGGTGCTGGGGCCTAAATAACTGAAAGTGGCCTTCTAAAGTTGTGGGTGATATGACGCATTATTTTCTGCTGTGGGACCTCACTCCTCTGTCTGGGTGCTGGGGCCAAAATAACTGAAAGTGGCCTTCTCCAGTGGTGGGTAATATGACGCATGATTCTGTGCTGTGGCACCTCTCTCCTCTGTCTGGTTGCTGGGGCCTAAATAACTGAAAGTGGCCTTCTCTAGTGGTGGGTGATATGGCGCACTATTCTCTGCTGTGGGACCTCTCTCCTCTGTCTGGGTGCTGGGGTCTACATAACTGAAAGTGGCCTTCTCCAGTGGTGGATGATATGAAGTCTTATTCCTTGCTGTGGGACCTCTCTCCTCTGACTGAGTGCTGGGGCCTGCATAACTGAAAATGGCTTTTTCCAGTGTTGGGTGATATGTCGCATGATTCTGTGCTGTGGAACCTCTCTCCTCTGTCTGGTTGCTGGGGCCTAAATAACTGAAAGTGGCCTTCTCTAGTGGTGAGGGATATAGCGCATGATTCTCTGCTGTGGGACCTCTCTCCTCTGTCTGGGTACTGGGGTCTACATAACTGAAAGTGGCCTTCTCCAGTGGTGGGTAATATGACGCATGATTCTGTGCTGTGGTACCTCTCTCCTCTGTCTGGTTGCTGGGGCCTAAATAACTGAAAGTGGCCTTCTCTAGTGGTGGGTGATATGGCGCACTATTCTCTGCTGTGGGACCTCTCTCCTCTGTCTGGGTGCTGGGGTCTACATAACTGAAAGTGGCCTTCTCCAGTGGTGGATGATATGAAGTCTTATTCCTTGCTGTGGGACATCTCTCCTCTGACTGAGTGCTGGGGCCTGCATAACTGAAAATGGCCTTCTCCAGTGGTGGGTGATATGACGCATGATTTTGTGCTGTGGGTCCTATCTCCTCTGTCTGCGTGCTGGGGCCTAAATAACTGAAAGTGGCCTTCTCCAGTGGTGGGTGATATGACTCATGATTCTCTGCTGAGGGACTTCTCTCCATTGTCTGGGTGCTGGGGCCTTAATAACTCAACTATCCTTCTCCAGTGGTGGGTGATATGACGCCTGATTCTCTGCTGTGGGACTTCTCTCCTCTGTCTGGGTGCTGGGGCCTGCATAACTGAAAGTGGCCTTCTCCAGTGGTGGGTTATATGACGCATGATTCTCTGCTGTTGGACCTCTCTCCTCTGTCTGAGTGCTGGGGCCTAAATAACTGAAAGTGGCCGTTTCCAGTGGTTGGTGATATGACGCATGATTCTCTTCTGTGGGACCTCTCTCCTCTGTCTGGGTGCTGTGGCTTAATTAACTGAAAGTGGATTTCTCCAGTGGAGTGTAATATGATGCATGATTCTCTGATGTGGGACCTCTATCCTCTGTCTGGGTGCTGGGGCCTAAAGAACTGAAATTGGCCTTCTCCAGTGGTGGGTAATATGATGCATGATTCTCTGCTGTGGGACCTCTCACCTCTGTCTGGATGCTGGGGCCTAAATAAATTAATGTGGTTTCTCCAGTGGTGGGTGATATGACGCATGATTCTGTGCTGTGGGACCTCTCTCCTGTTTCTGGTCGCTGGTTCGTAAATATCTGAAAGTGGCCTTCTCCAGTGTTGTGTGATATGACACCTTATTTCTTGCTGTGGGACCTCTCTCCTCATTCTGGTTGCTGGGGCCTAAATAACTGAAAGTGGCCGTCTACAGTGGTGTATGATATGGCGCATGATTCTCTGCTGTGGGACCTCTCTACTCTGTTTTGGAACTGGGGCCTAAATAAGTGAAAGTGGCCTTTTCCAGTGGTGGGTAATATGACGCGTGATTCTCTGCTGTGGGACCTCACTCCACTGTCTGGGTGCTGGGGCCTAAATAACTGAAAGTGGCCTTTTCCAGTGGTGGGTAATACGACGCATGATTCTCTGCTGTGGGACCTCTCTCCTCTGCCTGGGTGCTGAGGCCTAAACAAATGAAAGTGACCTTCTCCAGTGGTGGGTGATATGAGGCCTTATTCCTTGCTGTGGAACCTCTCTCCTCTGTCTGGGTGCACGGGCCTAAATAACTTAAAGTGGCCTTCTCCAGTAGTGGGTGATATGACGTCTTATTCGTTGCTGTGGCACCTCTCTCCTCTGACTGGGTGCTGGGGTCTGCATAACTTAAAATGGCCTTCTCCAGTGGTGGATGATATGAAGTCTTTTTCCTTGCTGTGGGACCTCTCTCCTCTGACTGAGTGATGGGCCCTGCATAACTGAAAGTGGCCTTCTCCAGTGGTGGGTGATATGACGCATGATTCTCTGCTGTGAGACCTCTCTCCTCTTTCTGTGTGACGGGGACTAAATAACTGAAAGTGGCCTTCTAAAGTGGTGGGTGATATGACGCATGATTTTCTGCTGTGGGACCTCACTCCTCTGTCTGGGTGCTGGGGCCAAAATAACTGAAAGTGGCATTCTCCAGTGGTGGGTAATATGACGCATGATTCTCTGCTGTGGGACCTCTCTCCTCTGTCTGGGTGCAGGGGCCTAAATAAATGAATGTGGCTTCTCCAGTGGTGGGTGATATGACGCATGATTCTGTGATGTGGGACCTCTCTCCTGTTTCTGGTTGCTGGGGCCTAAATATCTGAAAGTGGCCTTCTCCAGTGGTGGGTGATATGGCGCATGATTCACTGCTGTGGGACCTCTATCCTCTGTTTTGGAGCTGGGGCCTAAATAAGTGAAAGTGGCCTTTTCCAGTGGTGGGTAATATGACGCGTGATTCTCTGTTGAGGGACCTCGCTCCACTGTCTGGGTGCTGGGGCCTAAATAACTGAAAGTGGCCTTTTCCAGTGGTGGGTAATACGACGCATGATTCTCTGCTGTGGGAACTCTCTCCTCTGCCTGGGTGCTGAGGCCTAAAAAAATGAAAGTGGCCTTCTCCAGTGGTGGGTGATATGACGCTATTTTCCTTGCTGTGGGACCTCTCTCCTCTGTCAGGGTGCTGTTGCCTAAATAACTGAAAGTGGCCATTTCCAGTGGTAAGTGATATGACGCATGATTCTGTGCTGTGGGAACTCTCTCTTCTGTCTGAGTGCTGGGGCCTAAATAACTGAAAGTGGCCTTCTCCAGTGGTGGGTGATATGAGGCCTTATTCCTTGCTGTCGGACCTCTCTCCTCTGTCTGGGTGCTGGGGCCTAAATAACTGAAAGTGGCCTTCTCCAGTGGTGGGTGATATGACGCCTTATTCCTTGCTGTGGGACCTCTCTCCTCTGTCTTGGTGCTGGGGCCTAAATAACTGAAAGTGGCCTTTTCCAGTGGTGGGTGATATGACGCATGATCCTCTGCTGTGGGACCTCACTCCTCTGTCTGGGTGCTGGGGCCTAAATGACTGAAAGTGGCCTTCTCCAGTGGTGGGTGATATGGCGCATGATTCTCTGCTGTGGGACCTCTCTCCTCTGTCTGGGAGCTGGGGCCTAAATAACTGACAGTCGCCTCAGTGGTGGATGATATGACGCCTTATTCCTTGCTGTGGGACCTCTCTTCTCTGTCTGGGTGCTGGGGCCTAAATAACTGAATGTGACCTTCTCCAGTGGTGGGTAATATGATGCATGATTCTCCGCTGTGAGACCTCTCTCCTCTGTCTGGGTTCTGGGGCCTAAATAACTGAAAGTGGTCTTCTACAGTGGTAGGTGATATGACGCCTTATTCCTTGCTGTGGGACCTCTCTCCTCTGTCTGGGTGCTGGGGCCTAAATAACTCAAAGTAGCCTTCTCCAGTGGTGGTTGATATGACGCATGATTCTCTGCTGTGGGACCTCTCTCCTCTGTCTGGGTGCAGGGGCCTAAATAACTGAAAGTGGCCATTTCCAGTGGTGGGTGATATGACGCATAATTCTGTGCTGTGGGACCTCTCTCCTGTGTCTGTTTGCTGGGGCCTAAATAAGTAAAAGTGGCCTTCTCCAGTGTTGGTAATATGACTCATGATTCTCTGCTGTGGGACCTCTCTCCTCTGTCTGGGTGCTGGGGCCTAAATAACTGAAAGTGGCCTTCTCCAGTGGTGGGTGATATGACGCATGATTCTCTGCTGTGGGACCTCTCTCCTCTGTCTGGGTCCTGGGGCCTAAATAACTGAAAGTGGCCTTCTCTAGTGTTGGTAATATGACTCATGATTCTCTGCTGTGGGACCTCTCTCCTCTGTCTGGGTGCTGCGGCCTAAATAACTGACAGTGGCCTTCTCCAGTGGTGGATGATATGACGCCTTATTCCTTGCTGTGGGACCTCTCTCCTCTGTCTGGGTGCTGGGGCCTAAATAACTGAAAGTGGCCTTCTCCAGTGGTGGGTAATATGACACATGATTCTCTGCTGTGGGACCTCTCTCCTCTGTCTGGGTCCTGGGGCCTAAATAACTGAAAGTGGCTTCTCCAGTGGTGGGTGATATGTCGCATGATTCTCTGCTGTGGGACCTCTCTCCTCTGTCTGGGTGCTGGGGCCTAAATAACTGAAAGTGGCCTTCTCCAGTGGTGGGTGTTATGACGCATGATTCTTTGCTGTGGGATCTCTCTCTTCTGTCTGAGTGCTGGGGCCTGCATAACTGAAAGTGGCCTTCTCCAGTGGTGGGTGAAATGAAGCCTTATTCCTTGCTATGGGACCTCTGTCCTCTGTATCGGTGCTGGGGCCTAAATAACTGAAAGTGGCCTTCTCCAGTGGTGGGTGGTATGACGCATGATTCTCTGCTGTGGGACCTCTCTCTCTGTCTGGGTGCTGAGGCCTAAATAACTAAAAGTGGCCTTCTCCAGTGGTGGGTGATATGAGGCCTTATTCATTGCTGTCGGACCGCTCTTCTCTGTCTGGGCGCTGGGGCCTAAATAACTGAAAGTGGCCTTCTCCAGTGGTGGGTGATATGACGCCTCATTACTTCCTGTGGGACCTCTCTCCTCTGACTGGGTGCTGGGGCCTGCATAACTGAAAGTGGCCTTCTCCAGTGGTGGGTAATATGACGCATGATTCTCTGCTGTGGGACCACTCTCCTCTGTCTGGGTGCTGGGGCCTAAATAACTGAAAGTGGCAGTCTCCAGTGGTGGGTAATATGACGCATGATTCTCTGCTGTGGGACCACTCTCCTCTGTCTGGGTGCTGGGGCCTAAATAACTGAAAGTGGCAGTCTCCAGTGGTGTGTGATATGAGGCCTTATTCCTTACTGTGGGAACTCTCTCCTCTGTCTGGGTGCTGGGGCCTAAATAACTGAAAGTGGCCTTCTCCAGCGGTGGGTGATATGAGTCCTTATTCCTTGCTGTGGGAACTCTCTTCTCTGTCCGGGTGCTGGGGCCAAAATAACTGAAAGTGGCCATTTCCAGAGGTCTGTGATATGACGCATGATTCTCTGCTGTGGGACCTCTCTCCTGTTTCTGGTTGTTGGGACCTAAATAATTGAAAGTGGCCTTCTCCAGTGGTGGGTGATATGACGCCTTATTCCTGGCTGTGGGACCTCTCTCCTCTGTCTGGGTGCTGGGGCTTAAATAACTGAAAGTCGCCGTCTTTAGTTGTGGGTGATTTGAGGCCTTATTTCTTGCTGTGGTAACTCTCTCTTCACTGTCTGGGTGCTGGGGCCTAAATAACTGAAAGTGGCCATCTCTAGTGGTGGGTGGTATGAGGCCTTATTCCTTGCTGTGTGAACTCTCTCCTCTTTCTGGGTGCTGGGGCCTAAATAACTAAAAGTGTCCATTTCCAGAGTTGAGTGATATGACGCATGATTCTGTGCTGTGGGACCTCTCTCCTGTATCTGTTTGCTGGGGCCTAAATAACTGAAAGTGGCCTTCTCCAGTTGTGGGTGATATGACGCCTTATTCCTTGCTGAGAGACCTCTCTCCTCTGTCTGGGTGCTGGGGCCTGCATAACTGAAAGTGGCCTTCTCCAGTGGTGTGTGATATGACGCATGATTCATTGCTGTGGGACCTCTCTCCTCTGTCTTGGTGCTGGGGCCTAAATAACTGAAAGTGGCCTTCTCCAGTGATGGGTGATATGAGGCCTTATTCCTTGCTGTGGGACCTCTCTCCTCTGTCTGGGTGCTGGGGTCTAAATAACTGAAAGTGGCCTATTCCAGTGGTGGGTGATATGACGCAATATTCTGTGCTGTGGGACATCTATCCTGTGTCTGGTTGCTGGGTCCTAAATAACTGAAAGTGTCCTTCTCCAGTGGTGGGTGATATGACGCATGATTCTCTGCTGTGGGACCTCTCTCCTCTGTCTTGGTACTGGGGTCTATATAACTGAAACTGGCCTTCTCCAGTGGTGGGTGATATGAGGCCTTATTCCTTGCTGTGGGACCTCTCTCCTCTGTCTGAGTGCTGGGGTCTAAATAACTGAAAGTGGCCTTTTCCAGTGGTGGGTGATATGACGCAATATTCTGTGCTGTGGGACCTCTCTCCTCTGTCTGGGTGCTGGGGCCTGCATAACTGAAAGTGTCCTTCTTTAGTGGTGGGTGATATGACGCATGATTCTGTGCAGTGGGACCTCTCTCCTCTGTCTGGGTTCTGGGGCCTAAATAACTGAAAGTGGCCTTCTCCAGTGGTGGGTGATATGACGCATGATTCTCTGCTGTGGGAACTCTCTCCTCTGTCTGGGTGCTGGGGCCTAAAAAACTGAAAGTAGCCTTCTCCAGTGGTGGGTGTTATGATGCATGTTTCTTTGCTGTGGGATCTCTCTATTCTGTCTGAGTGCTGGAGCCTGCATAACTGAAAGTGGCCTTCTCCAGTGGTGAGTGAAATGACGCCTTATTCCTTGCTGTGGGACCTCTCTCCTCTGTCTGGGTGCTGGGGCCTGCATAACTGAAAGTGTCCTTCTTTAGTGGTGGGTGATATGACGCATGATTCTGTGCTGTGGGACCTCTCTTCTCTGTCTGGGTTCTGGGGTCTAAATAACTGAAAGTGGGCTTTTCCAGTGGTGGGTGATATGACGCAATATTCTGTGATGTGGGACCTCTCTCCTGTGTCTGGTTGCTGGGTCCTAAATAACTGAAAGTGTCCTTCTCCAGTGGTGGGTGATATGACTCATGATTCTCTGCTGTGGGACCTCTCTCCTCTGTCTTGGTGCTGGGGCCTAAATAACTGAAAGTGGCCTTGTCCAGTGGTGGGTGATATGAGGCCTTATTCCTTGCTGTGGGACCTCTCTCCTCTGTCTGTGTGCTGGGGCCTAAATAACTGAAAGTCGCTGTCTTTAGTGTTGGGTGATATGAGGCCTTATTTCTTGCTGTGGTTACTCTCTCTTCACTGCCTGGTGGTGGGGCTTAAATAACTGAAAGTGGCCATCTCTAGTGGTGGGTGTTATGAGGCCTTATTCCTTGCTGTGGGAACTCTCTCCTCTTTCTGGGTGCTGGGGCCTAAATAACTAAAAGTGTCCATTTCCAGTGTTGGGTGATATGACGCATGATTCTGTGCTGTGGGACCTCTCTCCGGTGTCTGTTTGCTGGGGCCTAAATAACTGAAAGTGGCCTTCTCCAGTGGTGGGTGATATGACGCCTTATTCCTTGCTGAGAGACCTCTCTCCTCTGTCTGGGTGCTGGGGCCTGCATAACTGAAAGTGGCCTTCTCCAGTGGTGGGTGATATGACGCATGATTCTGTGCAGTGGAACCTCTCTCCTCTGTCTGGGTGCTGGGTCCTAAATAACTGAAAGTGGCCTTCTCCAGTGGTGGGTGATATGACGCATGATTCTCTGCTGTGGGACCTCTCTCCTCTGTCTGGGTGCTGGGGCCTAAATAACTGAAAGTGGCAGTCTCCAGTGGTGGGTGATATGAGGCCTTATTCCTTGCTGTGGGACCTCTCTCCTCTGTCTGGGTGCTGGGGTCTAAATAACTGAAAGTGGCCTTTTCCAGTGGTGGGTGATATGACGCAATATTCTGTGCGGTGGGACCTCTCTCCTATGTCTGGTTGCTGGGTCCTAAATAACTGAAAGTGTCCTTCTCCAGTGGTGGGTGATATGACGCATGATTCTCTGCTGTGGGACCTCTCTCCTCTGTCTTGGTGCTGGGGCCTAAATAATTGAAAGTGGCCTTCTCCAGTGGTGGGTGATATGAGGCTTTATACCTTGCTGTGGGACCTCTCTCCTCTGTCTGGGTGCTGGGGTCTAAATAACTGAAAGTGGCCTTCTCCAGTGGTGGGTGATATGACGCAATATTCTGTGCTGTGGGACCTCTCTCCTGTGTCTGGTTGCTGGGTCCTAAATAACTGAAAGTGTCCTTCTCCAGTGGTGGGTGATATGACGCATGATTCTCTGCTGTGGGACCTCTCTCCTCTGTCTGGGTGCTGTGGCCTAAATAACTGAAAGTGGCCTTCTCCAGTGGTGGGTGTTATGACGCATGATTCTTTGCTGTGGGATCTCTCTCTTCTGTCTGAGTGCTGGGGCCTGCATAACTGAAAGTGGCCTTCTCCAGTGGTGGGTGAAATGAAGCCTTATTCCTTGCTATGGGACCTCTGTCCTCTGTATCGGTGCTGGGTCCTAAATAACTGAAAGTGGCCTTCTCCAGTGGTGGGTGGTATGACGCATGATTCTCTGCTGTGGGACCTCTCTCCTCTGTCTGGGTGCTGAGGCCTAAATAACTAAAAGTGGCCTTCTCCAGTGGTGGGTGATATGAGGCCTTATTCATTGCTGTCGGACCGCTCTTCTCTGTCTGGGCGCTGGGGCCTAAATAACTGAAAGTGGCCTTCTCCAGTGGTGGGTGATATGACGCCTCATTACTTCCTGTGGGACCTCTCTCCTCTGACTGGGTGCTGGGGCCTGCATAACTGAAAGTGGCCTTCTCCAGTGGTGGGTAATATGACGCATGATTCTCTGCTGTGGGACCACTCTCCTCTTTCTGGGTGCTGGGGCCTAAATAACTGAAAGTGGCAGTCTCCAGTGGTGGGTAATATGACGCATGATTCTCTGCTGTGGGACCACTCTCCTCTGTCTGGGTGCTGGGGCCTAAATAACTGAAAGTGGCAGTCTCCAGTGGTGTGTGATATGAGGCCTTATTCCTTACTGTGGGAACTCTCTCCTCTGTCTGGGTGCTGGGGCCTAAATAACTGAAAGTGGCCTTCTCCAGCGGTGGGTGATATGAGTCCTTATTCCTTGCTGTGGGAACTCTCTTCTCTGTCCGGGTGCTGGGGCCAAAATAACTGAAAGTGGCCATTTCCAGAGGTCTGTGATATGACGCATGATTCTCTGCTGTGGGACCTCTCTCCTGTTTCTGGTTGTTGGGACCTAAATAATTGAAAGTGGCCTTCTCCAGTGGTGGGTGATATGACGCCTTATTCCTGGCTGTGGGACCTCTCTCCTCTGTCTGGGTGCTGGGGCTTAAATAACTGAAAGTCGCCGTCTTTAGTTGTGGGTGATTTGAGGCCTTATTTCTTGCTGTGGTAACTCTCTCTTCACTGTCTGGGTGCTGGGGCCTAAATAACTGAAAGTGGCCATCTCTAGTGGTGGGTGGTATGAGGCCTTATTCCTTGCTGTGTGAACTCTCTCCTCTTTCTGTGTGCTGGGGCCTAAATAACTAAAAGTGTCCATTTCCAGTGTTGAGTGATATGACGCATGATTCTGTGCTGTGGGACCTCTCTCCTGTATCTGTTTGCTGGGGCCTAAATAACTGAAAGTGGCCTTCTCCAGTTGTGGGTGATATGACGCCTTATTCCTTGCTGAGAGACCTCTCTCCTCTGTCTGGGTGCTGGGGCCTGCATAACTGAAAGTGGCCTTCTCAGTGGTGGGTGATATGACGCATGATTCTGTGCAGTGGAACCTCTCTCCTCTGTCTGGGTGCTGGGTCCTAAATTACTGAAAGTGGCCTTCTCCAGTGGTTGGTGATATGACGCATGATTCTCTGCTGTGGGACCTCTCTCCTCTGTCTGGGTTCTGAAGCCTAAATAACTGAAAGTGGCCTTCTCCAGTGGTGGGTAATATGACGCATGATTCTCTGCTGTTCGACCACTCTCCTCTGTCTGGGTGCTGGGGCCTAAATAACTGAAAGTGGCAGTCTCCAGTGGTGGGTGATATGAGGCCTTATTCCTTACTGTGGGAACTCTCTCCTCTGTCTGGGTGCTATGGCCTAAATAACTGAAAGTGGCCTTCTCCAGCGGTGGGTGATATGAGGCCTTATTCCTTGCTGTGGGAACTCTCTCCTCTGTCTGGGTGCTGGGGCCTAAATAACTGAAAGTGGCCATTTCCAGAGGTCTGTGATATGACGCATGATTCTCTGCTGTGGGACCTCTCTCCTGTGTCTGGTTGTTGGGACCTAAATAATTGAAAGTGGCATTCTCCAGTGGTGGGTAATATGACGCCTTATTCCTGGCTGTGGGAACTCTCTCCTATGTCTAGGTGCTGGGGCCTGCATAACTGAAAGTGGCCTTCTCCAGTGGTGGGAGATATGACGCATTATTCTCTGCTGTGGGACCTCTCTCCTGTGTCTGGTTGCTGGGTCCTAAATAACTGAAAGTGTCCTTCTCCAGTGGTGGGTGATATGACGCATGATTCTCTGCTGTGGGACCTCTCTCCTCTGTCTTGGTGCTGGGGCCTTAATAACTGAAAGTGGCCTTCTCCAGTGGTGGGTGATATGAGGCCTTATTCCTTGCTGTGGGACCTCTCTCCTCTCTCCTCTCTCCTAAATAACTGAAAGTGGCCTTCTCCAGTTGTGGGTGATATGACGCCTTATTCCTTGCTGAGAGACCTCTCTTCCTTGCTGTGGGACCTCTCTCCTCTCTCCTAAATAACTGAAAGTGGCCTTCTCCAGTTGTGGGTGATATGACGCCTTATTCCTTGCTGAGAGACCTCTCTCCTCTGTCTGGGTGCTGGGGCCTGCATAACTGAAAGTGGCCTTCTCAGTGGTGGGTGATATGACGCATGATTCTGTGCAGTGGAACCTCTCTCCTCTGTCTGGGTGCTGGGTCCTAAATTACTGAAAGTGGCCTTCTCCAGTGGTTGGTGATATGACGCATGATTCTCTGCTGTGGGACCTCTCTCCTCTGTCTGGGTTCTGAAGCCTAAATAACTGAAAGTGGCCTTCTCCAGTGGTGGGTAATATGACGCATGATTCTCTGCTGTTCGACCACTCTCCTCTGTCTGGGTGCTGGGGCCTAAATAACTGAAAGTGGCAGTCTCCAGTGGTGGGTGATATGAGGCCTTATTCCTTACTGTGGGAACTCTCTCCTCTGTCTGGGTGCTATGGCCTAAATAACTGAAAGTGGCCTTCTCCAGCGGTGGGTGATATGAGGCCTTATTCCTTGCTGTGGGAACTCTCTCCTCTGTCTGGGTGCTGGGGCCTAAATAACTGAAAGTGGCCATTTCCAGAGGTCTGTGATATGACGCATGATTCTCTGCTGTGGGACCTCTCTCCTGTGTCTGGTTGTTGGGACCTAAATAATTGAAAGTGGCATTCTCCAGTGGTGGGTAATATGACGCCTTATTCCTGGCTGTGGGAACTCTCTCCTATGTCTAGGTGCTGGGGCCTGCATAACTGAAAGTGGCCTTCTCCAGTGGTGGGAGATATGACGCATTATTCTCTGCTGTGGGACCTCTCTCCTGTGTCTGGTTGCTGGGTCCTAAATAACTGAAAGTGTCCTTCTCCAGTGGTGGGTGATATGACGCATGATTCTCTGCTGTGGGACCTCTCTCCTCTGTCTTGGTGCTGGGGCCTTAATAACTGAAAGTGGCCTTCTCCAGTGGTGGGTGATATGAGGCCTTATTCCTTGCTGTGGGACCTCTCTCCTCTGTCTGGGTGCTGGGGTCTAAATAACTGAAAGTGGCCTTTTCCAGTGGTGGGTGATATGACACAATATTCTGTGCTGTGGGACCTCTCTCCTGTGTCTAGTTGCTGGGTCCTAAATAACTGAAAGTGTCCTTCTCCAGTGATGGGTGATATGACGCTTGATTCTCTGCTGTGGGAACTCTCTCCTCTGTCTGAGTGCTGGGGCCTAAATAACTGAAAGTGTCCTTCTCCAGTGGTGGTTGATATGACGCATGATTCTCTGCTGTGGGACCTCTCTCCTCTGTCTTGGTGCTGGGGCCTAAATAACTGAAAGTGGCCTTCTCCAGTGGTGGGTGATATGATGCCTTATTCCTTGCTGTGGGACCTCTCTCCTCTGTCTGGGTGCTGGGGTCTAAATAACTGAAAGTGGCCTTTTCCAGTGGTGGGTGATATGACGCAATATTCTGTGCTGTGGGACCTCTCTCCTGTGTCTGGTTGCTGGGTCCTAAATAACTGAAAGTGTACTTCTCCAGTGGTGGGTGATATGACGCATGATTCTCTGCTGTGTGACCTCTAACATAGTAACATAGTAACATAGTATATAAGGCCGAAAAAAGAAATTTGTCCATCCAGTCCGACCTGTTTCCTGCAAGTTGATCCAGAGGAAGGCAAAAAACCCCTGTGAGGTAGAGCCAATTTTCCCCACTTAAGGGGAAAAAATTCCTTCCCGACTCCAATCAAGCAGTCAGAATAACTCCCTGGATCAACGACCCATCTTTAGTAGCTATAGCCTGAAATATTATTACGCTCCAGAAATACATCCAGGCCCCTCTTGAATTCCTTTATTGTACTCACCATCACCACCTCCTCAGGCAGAGAGTTCCATAGTCTTACTGCTCTTACCGTGAAGAACCCTTTTCTATGTTTGTGTACAAACCTTCTTTCCTCCAGACGCAGAGGATGTCCCCTCGTCACAGTCACAGTCCTGGGGATAAATAGATGATGGGAGAGATCTTTGTACTGACCCCTGATATATTTATACATAGTTATTAGATCTCCCCTCAGTCGTCTTTTTTCTAGAGTGAATAACCCTAATTTTGATACCCTTTCAGGGTACTGTAGTTGCCCCATTCCAGTTATTACTTTAGTTGCCCTCCTCTGAACCCTCTCTAGCTCTGCTATGTCTGCCTTGTTCACGGGAGCCCAGAACTGTACACAGTACTCCATGTGTGGTCTGACTAGTGATTTATAAAGTGGTAAGACTATATTTTCATCACGGGCATCTATGCCCCTTTTGATGCAACCCATTATCTTATTGGTAGTGTTGAGCGAACAGTTCGAGAATAGTTCGGGTTCGTACCGAACTTTGGGGTGTCCGTGACACGGACCCGAACCCGGACATTTTCAAAAAAGTTCGGGTTCGAGTTCGGAGTTCGGCATGTTCTCTCGGCGCATTTTGAAAGTACTATATAGCAGAATAGTACAGGCTTAAAGCTGAAATCGCATTGCGATTACAACTTTGAGCTACCGATCACCATGGGAACGCCTCCTCCAGTAGAATGTACTGTCGGATCTGAGAATTAAGTTGAAATCACAATGCGATTATTAGAACTTAAATCTCATCACACTACATGTTCTAATTGCATTCGATTTTAACTTTACTGTTTGGTTTTGTATCGCGATAATACAAAATTTGAATAATCGTGTGCGTGCTGTTTTAGCACGCAGTGCTATTCGTATCCCACTATTAAGTTCTAATCGCATTCGATGTTAACTTATGCATTTTTTTTTTTTTTGCCAGGCATCAAATAGAATGCGATGCCTGTCAAAAAAAAGCATAAATCGAATGCGATTAGAACATAAGAGTTATCCAGTTATATTTATTGATGACCTATCCTCAGGATAGGTCATCAATATCAGATCGGCGGGGTCCGACACCGGCACCCCGCCGATCAGCTGTTTGAAGAAGGCGGCGCCGTGCCAGCGCTGCCTCCTCGTCATTGTTTACATGCTGGCGTTGCATCTGCAGCGGTGAGCAGATGTAATTACACCCAAGCCGTTCCATTCATTTCAATGGGACGGCTCTGTGTATACTACAGAGCCGTCCCATTGAAATGAATGGAACGGCTTGAGTGTATTACACTGCTCACCGCTGCAGATGCAACGACCAGCATGTAAGCAATGACGAGGAGGCAGCTGGCGCGGCTCGCCTTCTCTTCAAACAGCTGATCGGCGGGGGTGCCGGGTGTCGGACCCCCGCCGATCTGATATTGATGACCTATCCTGAGGATAGGTCATCAATAAATATAACTTGGACAACCCCTTTAAGAGTGGGATACGAATAGCACTAGTGTTGTGTTGTTGAGCGCACATTTCGAGAATAGTTCCGGTCCATACAGAATTTTGGGGTGTTCGTGACACGACCCGAACCCGAACATTTTCATAAAAATTCGGGTTCGGTTTTGTAGTTCGTCATTTTTTGTGGCGCATTTTGAAAGGCTGCAAAGCAGCCAATCAACATGCATCATACTACTTGCCCTAAGATGCCATCGCAGCCATGCCTACTATTGGCAAGGCTGTGATTGGCCAAGTGCAGCATGTGACTCAACCTCTTTATAAGCTTGTGCACACATCGGGACGTGCTCACTCCCGATGTGAATAGAACAGGGATAGATGCAGCTGCTGTGAGGGCGAGATAGGCAGGGAATAATCGAGGAAAAAAACCTGAGAAGAAGTGAATGATCTAAACCTGTGCATCAGAACAACTCAGCTGAGCTGTTCACTGAAAGTTTTTTTTTTTTTACACTGGCCAGATCGATTTTACCGGCACATGTAACTGGGCTGACCGGCGGCGGCCATTTGGGACCTGTGGTGGGCCAGCTCAAGCTGCCACAGAGTCCAAGAAAAGCTCCAAAGAATTGAAAAATCTACTCCTGTGACACAGAACAACAGCGATTCAGCTGCTCAGTCAAAGTCAATTTTTTTTCTGGCTGGGCAGACCATTTTCTGGCACATGTTACTGGGCTGATAGGCGGCGGCCATTTTGGGACTTGTGGTGCTACAGCAAAAGCTGCCACAGCGTCCATTAATCTCATCTAATAGTCGATTTTTTCATAGATATACTACATCAGGGGTTTGGCTGTGCTTGTGTCACCCCTACCAACTGCCAATATATTTAATAAATCAGTGGTGAAACTGAAAGTAACCCACTTGGATAGCAAATCCCATGAATGTGCTGTTAAAGCTAGGCTAGCCAGTGTCACTACAGCCAGGTCCAATACTGTCAGCCAGAAATTAATTTTTTTTTGCCAGAAATATAAATTAAAAAAATCTTTTCCTGTAACAAACATAATTCTGGTGTTAGACCAGAAGAAGCACTCCTTCAGTAAATAATACTGTAAAAAGGTTTAGGCAATAATTCTCCCAGTGTGGGCAATTTTTGTACCAAAACGAGCATTTTAAAAATTCCGGTGTTCTGAAATACCAGCAGTCCTCTTGTAATTAATACCAGAAAAAGGCATTATAGTGTCCAGTGTTGTCATTTTGGTTCCAAAAAGGCCAATTTAATCAATCTGGTGTTGGTGACACCCGAAATAGTACGCCGCACGTTGTTACTCCTGTAAAAGGAAATAGTTCTCCCACTGTGGGAATTCATTTAACATAAGTAGCATTTAAAAAATTCTGGTGTCCAATTTGCAGCAGTCCTCTTGTAATTAATACCAGAAAAAGGCATTATAGTGTCCAGTGTTGTCATTTTGGTTCCAAAAAGGCCAATTTAATCAATCTGGTGTTGGTGACACCCGAAATAGTAGGCCGCACGTTGTTACTCCTGTAAAAGGAAATAGTTCTCCCACTGTGGGAATTCATTTAACATAAGTAGCATTTAAAAATTCTGGTGTCCAATTTGCAGCAGTCTTCTTGTAATTAATACCAGAAAAAGGCATTATAGTGTCCAGTGTTGTCATTTTGGTTCCAAAAAGGCCAATTTAATCAATCTGGTGTTGGTGACACCCGAAATAGTAGGCCGCACGTTGTTACTCCTGTAAAAGGAAATAGTTCTCCCACTGTGGGAATTCATTTAACATAAGTAGCATTTAAAAATTCTGGTGTCCAATTTGCAGCAGTCTTCTTGTAATTAATACCAGAAAAAGGCATTATAGTGTCCAGTGTTGTCATTTTGGTTCCAAAAGGCCAATTTAATCAATCTGGTGTTGGTGACACCCGAAATAGTAGGCCGCACGTTGTTACTCCTGTAAAAGGAAATAGTTCTCCCACTGTGGGAATTCATTTAACATAAGTAGCATTTAAAAATTCTGGTGTCCAATTTGCAGCAGTCCTCTTGTAATTAATACCAGAAAAAGGCATTATAGTGTCCAGTGTTGTCATTTTGGTTCCAAAAGGCCAATTTAATCAATCTGGTGTTGGTGACACCCGAAATAGTAGGCCGCACGTTGTTACTCCTGTAAAAGGAAATAGTTCTCCCACTGTGGGAATTCATTTAACATAAGTAGCATTTAAAAAATTCTGGTGTCCAATTTGCAGCAGTCTTCTTGTAATTAATACCAGAAAAAGGCATTATAGTGTCCAGTGTTGTCATTTTGGTTCCAAAAGGCCAATTTAATCAATCTGGTGTTGGTGACACCCGAAATAGTACGCCGCACGTTGTTACTCCTGTAAAAGGAAATAGTTCTCCCACTGTGGGAATTCATTTAACATAAGTAGCATTTAAAAATTCTGGTGTCCAATTTGCAGCAGTCTTCTTGTAATTAATACCAGAAAAAGGCATTATAGTGTCCAGTGTTGTCATTTTGGTTCCAAAAGGCCAATTTAATCAATCTGGTGTTGGTGACACCCGAAATAGTACGCCGCACGTTGTTACTCCTGTAAAAGGAAATAGTTCTCCCACTGTGGGAATTCATTTAACATAAGTAGCATTTAAAAATTCTGGTGTCCAATTTGCAGCAGTTTTCTTGTAATTAATACCGGAAAAGGAATTACGGTATATCTTCCAGTGTGTGAATTTTGGGGCTAAAAAATAATATATTTTATTGTGGTGCGAGTTGAATCGCAACAATGAGAAAACATTCTGTTAAGGGACGAGGACGCGGTCGTGGTGGGGTCCGTGGAGTCTCTGTTGCTTGCAGAGGACGTGGCCGTTCGGCCTCAGGCACACAAAGTAGTGAACCAACTCCCTCAAGTAGCCGGCAGAATTTACAGCGATATTTGGTGGGGCCCAATGCCGTTATGAGGATGGTAAGGCCTGAGCAGGTACAGGCATTAGTCGATTGGGTGGCCGACAGTGCTTCCAGCACGTTCACCACATTGTCTTCCGCCCAGTCTTCTGCGGAAAGCACACAGGTGGCACTGGAAAACCAAGCCCATCAGTCTGTCACATCACCCCCATGCATATCAGGGAAACTGTCCGAGCCTCAAGTTATGCAGCAGTCTCTTCTTCTGTTTGAAGACTCTGCTGGCAGGGGTTCCCAGGGGCGTCCACCTAGCCCTTCCCTAGCGGTGGAAGACATACCATGCACTGACGCACAACCACTTGGATACCAGATGATGAGGACATGGGAATACCACCACAGCAGAGTGACCGAGTGTCTGATGATGACGAAACACAGGTGCCCACTGCCGCGTCTTATTGCAGTGTGCAGACTGAACAGGAGGAGGTCAGGGAGGAAGACTGGGTGGAAGACGATGCAGAGGACGATGAGGTCTTAGACCCCACATGGACTGAAGGTCGTGCCGCTGACTTAAATAGTTCAGAGGAAGAGGCAGTGGTGAGACCGAGACAACAGCGAAGCCAAAGAGGGAGCAGGGGGCAAAAGCAGAACACCCGCCGTCCCCAGAGTTCGCCTGCTATTGGCCAGTGCCAACAGGGACCCAGCACCCCAAAGGCATCTTCAAGGAGTTCCCTGGCATGGCACTTCTTCAAACAATGTGCTGAGGACAAGACCAGAGTGGTTTGCACGCTGTGCCATCAGACCCTGAGGCGAGGCATTAACGTTCTTAACCTGAGCACCACCTGCATGATCAGGCATCTACATGCAAAGCATGAACTGCAGTGGAGTGCACACCTCAAAAAAATGAACCCGCTCAGGCTCCCCTGCTCCCTCTACCGCTGCTGCCTCGGCTTCCGCCTCGAGAGGAATGTTGCCACCTGCCGAGCAGCAAACAGAGGATGTGCCACCGACACCACCACCACCACCGCCACCGTCACCTTGCGTCTCCACTATTTCACACAGCAGCGTTCAGCTCTCCATCTCTCAAACCTTTGAGAGGAAGCGCAAATTCCCACCTAGTCACCCTTGAGCCCTTGGCCTGAATGCCAGCATTTCTAAACTACTGGCCTTTGAAATGCTGTCATTCCGGCTGGTGGACACAGACAGCTTCAAACAGCTGATGGCCATGGCTGTCCCCCAGTATGTGGTTCCCAGCCGCCACTACTTCTCCAAGACAGCCGTGCCTTCCATGCACATGCAAGTGTCTGATAAAATCAAGTGTGCACTGCGCAACGCCATTTGTGCCAAGGTCCACCTAACCACAGATACGTGGACCAGTAAGCACGGCCAAGGACGCTATATCTCACTAACTGCACACTGGGTGAATGTAGTGGCGGCTGGGCCCCAGGCGGAGAGTTCCTTGGCGCACGTCCTTCCGCCACCTAGGATCGCAGGGCATCATTCTCTGCCTCCTGTAGCCTCCTCCTCCTACTTGGCTTTCTCCTCCTCCTCTGCTTCCACCAGCTCCTCCTGTTAGCCACACACCTTCACCACCAACTTCAGCACAGCCCGGGGTAAACGTCAGCAGGCCATTCTGAAACTCTTATGTTTGGGGGACAGGCCCCACACCGCGCAGGAGTTGTGGCGGGGTATTGAACAACAGACGGACGAGGGGTTGCTGCCGGTGGGCCTCAAGCCAGGCCTGGTGGTATGCGATAATGGGCGAAATCTCGTGGCAGCTCTGGGACTAGCCGTTTTGACGCACATCCCTTGCCTGGCGCATGTGCTGAATTTGGTGGTGCAGAGGTTCATTCACCACTACCCCAACATGTCAGAGCTGCTGCATAAAGTGCGGGCCGTCTGTGCGCGCTTCCGGTGTTCACATCCTGCCGCTGCTCGCCTGTCTGCGCTACAGCGGAACTTCGGCCTTCCCCCTCACCGCCTCATATGCGACGTGCCCACCCGGTGGAACTCCACCTTGCACATGCTGGAGAGACTGTGCGAGCAGCAGCAGGCCATAGTGGAGTTTCAGCTGCAGCACGCTCGCGTCAGTCGTACTGCGGAACGGCACCACTTCACCACCAATGATTGGGCCTCCATGCGAGACCTGTGTGCCCTGCTGCACTGCTTTGAGTACTCCACCAAAATGGCTAGTGGCGATGACACTGTTATCAGCGTTACAATACCAATTCTATGTCTCCTAGAGACATACGCTTAGGGCAATGATGGAAGAGGAGGTGGCCCAGGTGGAGGAGGAGGAGAAGGAGGAGGGCTCGTTTCTAAGACTTTCAGGCCAGTCTGTTAGAAGTAGCTCAGAGGGAGGTTTTTTGAAGCAGCAGAGGGCAGGTTCACAAGTCGCCAGCCAAGGCACTCTAATGGAGGATGAGGAGGATGAGGAGGAGGTGGAGGAGGACGAGGATGAAGCAGGTTCACAGCAGGGTGGCAGCCCACACAGCTCAGGCCCATCACTAGTGCGTGGCTGGGGGGAAACGGTGGACGATGACGATACGCCTCCCACAGAGGACAGCTTGTCCTTACCTCTGGGGAGCCTGGCACACATGAGCGATTACATGCTGCAGTGCCTGCGCAACGACAGCAGAGTTGCTCACATTTTAACGTGTGCTGACTACTGGGTGGCCACCCTGCTGGATTCCCGGTACAAAGACAATGTGCCCACTTTACTTCCTGCACTGGAGCGTGATAGGAAGATGCGCGAGTACAAGCGCACGCTGGTAGACGCGCTCCTAAAAGCATTCCCAACTGTCACAGGGGAACAGGTGGAAGGCCAAGGCCAAGGCAGAGGAGGAGCTAGAGGTCGCCCACGCAGCAGTATCACGGCCAGCTCCTCTGAGGGCAGGGTTAGCATGGCAGAAATGTGGACAAGTTTTGTCTCCACGCCACAGCTAACTGCCCCACCACCTGATACGGAACGTGTTAGCAGGAGGCAGCATTTCACTAACATGGTTGAACAGTATGTCTGCACACCCTCCACGTACTGACGGATGGTTCGGCCCCATTCAACTTCTGGGTTTCAAAATTGTCCACGTGGCCAGAGTTAGCATGTTATGCCTTGGAGGTGCTTTCCTGCCCGGCGGCCAGCGCTTTATCAGAACGCGTATTCAGCACGGCGGGGGCGCCATTACTGACAAGCGCAGCCGCCTGTCCACAGCCAATGTGGACAAGCTGACGTTCATAAAGATGAACCAGGCATGGATCCCACAGGACCTGTCCCTCCCTTGTGCAGAATAGTCCTTAATAACTGCCTAAAACATGTCTTGTTGTACTACGGGCCACTTCTTTATTTAATACAAATTTTATGTAACCCACAGTTGAATGACACTCTCCTCTGTCTGGTCGCCGGGGCCTAACTAGATGAAAGTGGCCTGTTAAACTATCGGGTGACATAAAGCCATAACCTCTGCCATGCTACCTCTGTCCTCTGTCTGGGTGCTAAGTCAAATAAAGCGGTCTTCTGCTGTGCTGGGGGATATGAAGCTAATCTCTGACCTCTCTCCTCTGTCTGGGTCCAAAGGCCTAAGTCACTGAAAGAGGCCTTCTCCTGTGGTGTGTGATATGATGCCTGAATTTGTGCCGTGGGACCTCTCTCCTCTTCCTGGGTGCAGGGGTCAAAGTATCTAAAAGTGTCCTTCTATTGCGGTGGTTTATATGATGCCTGAATATGTGCTGTGGGGCCTCTCTCCTCTGTTTGGGTGAAGGGGTCAAAGTAACTTTATGGTGGCTTCTCCTGTGGTGGTTGATATTATGCCTGATTCTCTGCTGTGGAACCTCTCTCCTCTTCCTGGGTGCAGGGGTCAAAGTATCTAAAAGTGTCCTTCTCTTGCGGTGGTTGATATGATGCCTGAATATGTGCTGTGTGGCCTCTCTCCTCTGTTTGGGTGAAGGGGTCAAAGTAACTAAATGGTGGCCTACTCCTGTGGTGGTTGATATGATGCCTGATTCTCTGCTGTGGGACCTCTCTCCTCTGTCTGGGTGAAGGGGTCAAAGTAACTAAATGGTGGCCTACTCCTGTGGTGGTTGATATGATGTCTGATTCTCTGCTGTGGGACCTCTCTCCTCTGTCTGGGTGAAGGGGTCAAAGTAACTAAATGGTGGCCTACTCCTGTGGTGGTTGATATGATGCCTGATTCTCTGCTGTGGGGCCTCTCTCCTCTGTCTGGGTGAGGGGGTCAAAGTAACTAAATGGTGGCCTACTCCTGTGGTGGTTGATATGATGCCTGATTCTCTGCTGTGGGACCTCTCTCCTCTGTCTGGGTGAAGGGGTCAAAGTAACTTTATGGTGGCTTCTCCTGTGGTGGTTGATATGATGCCTGATTCTCTGCTGTGGGACCTCTCTCCTCTGTCTGGGTGAAGGGGTCAAAGTAACTAAATGGTGGCCTACTCCTGTGGTGGTTGATATGATGCCTGATTCTCTGCTGTGGGGCCTCTCTCCTCTGTCTGGGTGAGGGGGTCAAAGTAACTAAATGGTGTCCTACTCCTGTGGTGGTTGATATGATGCCTGATTCTCTGCTGTGGGGCCTCTCTCCTCTGTCTGGGTGAAGGGGTCAAAGTAACTAAATGGTGGCCTACTCCTGTGGTGGTTGATATGATGCCTGATTCTCTGCTGTGGGACCTCTCTCCTCTGTCTGGGTGAAGGGGTCAAAGTAACTAAATGGTGGCCTACTCCTGTGGTGGTTGATATGATGCCTGATTCTCTGCTGTGGGACCTCTCTCCTCTGTCTGGGTGAAGGGTCAAAGTAACTAAATGGTGGCTTCTCCTGTGGTGGTTGATATGATGCCTGATTCTCTGCTGTGGGACCTCTCTCCTCTGTCTGGGTGAAGGGGTCAAAGTAACTAAATGGTGGCCTACTCCTGTGTTGGTTGATATGATGCCTGATTCTCTGCTGTGGGACCTCTCTCCTCTGTCTGGGTGAAGGGTCAAAGTAACTAAATGGTGGCCTACTCCTGTGGTGGTTGATATGATGCCTGATTCTCTGCTGTGGGACCTCTCTCCTCTGTCTGGGTGAAGGGGTCAAAGTAACTAAATGGTGGCCTACTCCTGTGGTGGTTGATATGATGCCTGATTCTCTGCTGTGGGACCTCTCTCCTCTGTCTGGGTGAAGGGGTCAAAGTAACTAAATGGTGGCTTCTCCTGTGGTGGTTGATATGATGCCTGATTCTCTGCTGTGGGACCTCTCTCCTCTGTCTGGGTGAAGGGGTCAAAGTAACTAAATGGTGGCCTACTCCTGTGTTGGTTGATATGATGCCTGATTCTCTGCTGTGGGACCTCTCTCCTCTGTCTGGGTGAAGGGTCAAAGTAACTAAATGGTGGCCTACTCCTGTGGTGGTTGATATGATGCCTGATTCTCTGCTGTGGGACCTCTCTCCTCTGTCTGGGTGAAGGGGTCAAAGTAACTAAATGGTGGCCTACTCCTGTGTTGGTTGATATGATGCCTGATTCTCTGCTGTGGGACCTCTCTCCTCTGTCTGGGTGAAGGGGTCAAAGTAACTAAATGGTGGCCTACTCCTGTGGTGGTTGATATGATGCCTGATTCTCTGCTGTGGGACCTCTCTCCTCTGTCTGGGTGAAGGGGTCAAAGTAACTAAATGGTGGCCTACTCCTGTGGTGGTTGATATGATGCCTGAATATGTGCTGTGGGACCTCTCTCCTCTGTCTGGGTGAAGGGGTCAAAGTAACTTTATGGTGGCTTCTCCTGTGGTGGTTGATATGATGCCTGATTCTCTGCTGTGGGACCTCTCTCCTCTGTCTGGGTGAAGGGGTCAAAGTAACTAAATGGTGGCCTACTCCTGTGGTGGTTGATATGATGCCTGATTCTCTGCTGTGGGGCCTCTCTCCTCTGTCTGGGTGAGGGGGTCAAAGTAACTAAATGGTGGCCTACTCCTATGGTGGTTGATATGATGCCTGAATATGTGCTGTGGGACCTCTCTCCTCTGTCTGGCTGAAGGGGTCAAAGTAACTAAATGGTGGCCTACTCCTGTGGTGGTTGATATGATGCCTGATTCTCTGCTGTGGGACCTCTCTCCTCTGTCTGGGTGAAGGGGTCAAAGTAACTTTATGGTGGCTTCTCCTGTGGTGGTTGATATGATGCCTGATTCTCTGCTGTGGGACCTCTCTCCTCTGTCTGGGTGAAGGGGTCAAAGTAACTAAATGGTGGCCTACTCCTGTGGTGGTTGATATGATGCCTGATTCTCTGCTGTGGGACCTCTCTCCTCTGTCTGGGTGAAGGGGTCAAAGTAACTAAATGGTGGCCTACTCCTGTGGTGGTTGATATGATGCCTGATTCTCTGCTGTGGGGCCTCTCTCCTCTGTCTGGGTGAAGGGGTCAAAGTAACTAAATGGTGGCCTACTCCTGTGGTGGTTGATATGATGCCTGATTCTCTGCTGTGGGACCTCTCTCCTCTGTCTGGGTGAAGGGGTCAAAGTAACTAAATGGTGGCCTACTCCTGTGGTGGTTGATATGATGCCTGAATATGTGCTGTGGGACCTCTCTCCTCTGTCTGGGTGAAGGGGTCAAAGTAACTAAATGGTGGCCTACTCCTGTGGTGGTTGATATGATGCCTGATTCTCTGCTGTGGGACCTCTCTCCTCTGTCTGGGTGAAGGGGTCAAAGTAACTAAATGGTGGCCTACTCCTGTGGTGGTTGATATGATGCCAGATTCTCTGCTGTGGGACCTCTCTCCTTTGTCTGGGTGCTGGGGTCGAAATAATAGTAAGTGACCTTCTCCATTGGTGGGTGACTTGAAGCCTGATTCTGTGCTATGGGACCTCACTCCAATTAATATTGTTTAATTTTTATTTATTTTATGTTAACTCATCATTTCCCTATCTACATTTGTTTGCAGGGATTTACCTACATTTTGCTGCCTTTTGCAGCCCTCTAGCGCTTTCCGGGTGTGTTTTACAGCCTTACCAAAAACCTTACCAGATCTAGCACATAAACCAGTTGAACTTGAAACCCTTGAAAGATTACAGTAATGAAAAATAATTATTAATATGGGCAACACTATCTGTACCCTTTGTTTCCAATCAAACAAAATGCAATAAATTTGATTTAACATTATAGTTTTATAAAATAATCTTTAACAAAATAGAATTATTTTTAACATAAATATATAAATAACCAAAAAAATTAGGGTAATTTTTTAATTTTCTCTGCTCCTCCAGCAGATCATCGATGTCCTTAAGATGAGCCTCCTCCATGGCTCGCATTTGGTGGGAGAACTGCATCTTGAGCTGCCTCATCTTCCTGGTTTGCTGCTCCCTGAACTGCTGCATTCGCAGCTGGTGCTTCCTTCGCATTGTTTTTATTTTTTTAACATGATGTTGTCAGCTGTAAAATAAATGAAATAAAATTTGAAATGTACATTAAAATACAATCATTAATTGTTATATAAAGCTGAGATGATATTTTTTCTTGAAAATCACTGGTTAGACCACACATGGAGTACTGTGTACAGTTCTGGGCTCCTGTGAACAAGACAGACATAGCAGAGCTGGAGAGGGTTCAGAGGAGGGCAACTAAAGTAATAACTGGAATGAGGGATCTACAGTACCGTAAAGGTTATCAAAATTAGGGTTATTCACTTTAGAAAAAAGACGACTGAGGGGAGATCTAATAACTATGTATAAATATATCAGGGGTCAGTACAGAGATCTCTCCCATCATCTATTTATCCCCAGGACTGTGACTGTGACAAGGGGACATCCTCTGCGTCTGGAGGAAAGAAGGTTTGTACACAAACATAGAAAAGGATTCTTCACTGTAAGAGCAGTGAGACTATGGAACTCTCTGCCTGAGGAGGTGGTGATGGTGAGTACAATAAAGGAATTCAAGAGGGGACTGGATTTATTTCTGGAGTGTAATAATATTACAGGCTATAGCTACTAGAGAGGGTCGTTGATCCAGGGAGTTATTCTGATTGCCTGATTGGAGTCGGGAAGGAATTTTTTCCCCTTATGTGAGGAAAATTGGCTTCTGCCTCACAGGGGTTTTGCCTTCCTCTGGATCAACTTGTAGGAAACAGGCCGAACTGGATGGACAAATGTCTTTTTCGGTCTTATATACTATGTTACTATGTTACTATGTAAATCTGTTATATATTGGTTTAGGTAGGATTAATAATAGTTCCTTTTAGTTTTGGGTTATTGACTTAGTAGTTACGTTAATGGTTTTGATGTTGATCAATTACTTTTTAGTGTTTATTTTTATATTACTGTTATGTGTTGTACTTTATTTGTTGCCTGTTTTATTATATTTTCTTCATTTAAAAAAATAATATAGTTTGTTAAAATATATTCTTAGAAAAATTTATATATTGCATGCTTGTTATATCGTACTTCCAAAAATGGATGTGGCAGTTAGATACGTTATGGAAATCAGTACTCCCACCCGTAACATTAGCTTTCTGGGACACTGAATAAATAAAAATATCCACATCATCCATTTACCTTCTTGTCGGGGTAGTGACCATCTCCTCTTCTGCCTCCTCAGAGTCATCACCCTCCTCCACTGCAGCAGGTGGGCTATGGGCCCGATAGCCTGATGGCCCTGCCTCTTCCTGCTCGTCCGAGTGGTCTGTCTCCTCCTCCACCTCCACCGCCTTCTTCTTTTTAGAGAGCTTGGCTCTCACTTTGGGAAGCGGAGCATCTGTAATGATGATGATGACCAAATTTTTAAAAATGCCAAGATAAACAAGTAAAGCCAAATTACAGTTAAGGTTACACAAATTAATCTATGGTAGTGTCTGGATGGCATAATAATTAACTACACCTATCTTTCTTCTCCTTTTGGCTTAGATCAAGTGTAGTATCATCAGTGTCTGCCTTGACCTGCCGGCCCAGGACCCTGTGGGTACCCCTGAACTCTGCCTTTGAGCATCGTTGATTAAGTTCAGCTTCAACTCACTGCTGCTATTGGGTGTTGGGCCACTCCCCAGGGAACAAGAGTGATTCGAGTCTATGACTTCATTTGGGCATGTGGCCTAATTGTCCTGATCGATGCTTGTTGTCTACACTCGTCCAGACGTGCAAGGAGTTTGGACAAGCTTCAGGGCCAAAGTCAACTGTGTAAAGTCAAAAAACATATGTGGCCCAGAAAGAGGTCTCATATTGCCACTTTTAGCACCCTTTCCCATCAGTTCAACACCACTGTACTAAGTGATTTATTGTAAAGGGTTAAAAAATACTTATTTCTCTCACCAACATATTGTGTTATCTATCTGCTCAGTTATGCAAATAAGTATTGTACCTGGAAGAGATTTATCTCGGATCTTAGTGATCAGATCCATCCGGTGGCGCTTCAGATCTGACCACTTTTTAGAATCGCATCCTTCCGATGAGTGCACCCATCCTTCTGCCACAGATGGAAAGCAATTCTCCGCACTATGGCCTGCTTTTCGCCCCTTGACCTTCTGCGGTCGTACCCCTTCTCCAACATTTCCTGCAAGATAACAATTAAATCATGTAATCCCACAGTTCTAAAATACAATTATTAGTTATCATAGTCATAAGAACCATCAAAAATAACATTTAATATCAAAACAGTCAAAGAGTAGAACATCGCCATCCCTTTAAAAGTGACTTGAACATTGCCGCCCCTTTAAAAGTGACTTGAACACTGCAGCCCTTTAAAAGTGACTTGAACATCGCCATCCCTTTAAAACTGACTTGAACATCGCCAATTCGCCATCCCTTTAAAGGTGACTTGAACATTGCCGCCCCATTAAAAGTGACTTGAACACTGCAGCCCCTTTAAAAGTGACTTGAACATCGCCATCCCTTTAAAACTGACTTGAACATCGCCAATTCGCCATCCCTTTAAAAGTGACTTGAACATTGCCACCCCTTTAAAAGTGACTTGAACACTGCAGCCCCTTTAAAAGTGACTTGAACATCGCCATCCCTTTAAAACTGACTTGAACATCGCCATCCCTTTAAAAGTGACTTGAACATTGCGATCCCTTTAAAAGTGACTTGAATATTGCCGCCCCTTTAAAAGTCACTTGAACATCGCCATCCCTTTAAAAGTGACTTGAACATTGCGATCCCTTTAAAAGTGACTTGAATATTGCCGCCCCTTTAAAAGTGACTTGAACATCGCCATCCCTTTAAAAGTGACTTGAACATCGTCATCCCTTTAAAAGTGACTTGAACATTGCCACCCCTTTAACCCCTTTAACAGTGTCTTTCACTAATCACTCATGTAGTTGTGCAGTCTGCTAAAGCCTGTGATGAGTTTATGTCACCAAGCAGTAGGACATGTGACAGTGTAAGGCAGTTATGAGATCAGTGAAGGCCTGCAGGCTTCTTGGCTAATAAAAATCATTAATAAGTTTAAATCACATTACTGAATTACACACTAACTAAGTTCAATTACTTTTTACTTACAGTTATTAAGAAATCCAGCTCTTCTTTAGAGAAATTACTTTTCGCCATAATCGCTGGGACAGTCACCAATCTCCACTCTCGTCTCTCTCGATCCGATCCGGGGTAACGCACACACGTACAGACGCACGTACACGATTCTTGAATAGTTGTATTATCGCGATAATAAAACTAATAGTGTAAAGTTGACTGTATTGCTCTAAGTTATATTCGCGTACGAATGTAACTTCTATTACAGCACAACATACTAAAACTGACTAAGAGACAGCTTTAAGTTCTATTCGAACGCGATTATGCGATTATTATATATCTGCTTAATCGCATTGCCGTTTCAACTTAGCATTGCTAATTCTAAATAATTCCATCCATATTCGTTAACTTACTGACTCAGTAAGTTAACGATATGGATGGAATTATTTAGCAATGCTAAGTTGAAATCGCAATGCGATTAAGCAAATATATAAGAATCGCATTGCGATTTCAACTTAATTCTCAGATCCGACAGTACATTCTACTGGAGGAGGCGTTCCCATGGTGATCGTTAGCTCAAAGTTGTAATCGCAATGCGTTTATTGCGGTATATTATCCCTCTGGGTGTCTTTTACAGGTTAATTTTTATTTATTTTATGTTAACTCATAATTTCCCTATCTACATTTGTTTGCAGGGGATTTACCTACATTTTGCTGCCTTTTGCAGCCCTCTAGCCCTTTCCGGGAGTCTTTTACAGGTTTTTTAGTGCCCAAAAGTTCGGGTCCCCATTGACTTCTATGGGGTTCGGGTTCGGGATGAAGTTCGGGTTGAGTTCGGATCACGAACCCGGACATTTTCCGGAAGTTCGGCCGAACCTCTCGAACCCAGACATTCAGGTGTTCGCTCAACTCTACTTATTGGCCTTAGCAGCAGCTGCCTGACACTGGTTTTTACAGCTTAGTTTGTTATTTATTAAAATTCCTAGATCCTTTTCCATGTCAGTGTTACTGAGTGTTTTACCATTTAGTATGTACGGGTGACTTGCATTATTCCATCCCATGTGCATAACTTTACATTTGTCAGTGTTAAACCTCATCTGCCATTTCTCTGCCCAAGCCCCCAATCTATCCAGATCCCTCTGTAGCAGAAAACTGTCCTCTTTAGTGTTAATTACTTTACACAGTTTAGTGTCATCTGCAAAAATTGATATATTACTGTGCAAGCCTTCTACAAGATCATTAATAAATATATTGAAGAGAATAGGGCCCAATACTGAACCCTGAGGTACCCCACTAGTGACCGTGACCCAATCTGATTGTGTACCGTTAATAACCACCCTCTGTTTTCTATTACTGAGCCAGTTACTTACCCACATACAGATATTTTCTCCTAGTCCAAGTGTTCTCATTTTATATACTAACCTTTTATGTGGTACAGCGTCAAATGCTTTGGAGAAGTCCAGATATACGACATCCATTGATTTGCCGCTGTCAAGTCTAGAACTTACCTCCTCATAGAAACTGATTAAATTAGTTTGACATGACCGATCCCTCATGAAGCCATGCTGATATGGTGTAATTTGCTTATTTTCATTGAGATACTCCAAGATAGCATCTCTTACAAAACCTTCAAACAGTTTACCCACAACAGATGTTAAACTTAACGGCCTATAATTTCCAGGCTCTGTTTTTGGACCTTTTTTGAATACTGGCACCACATTTGCTATACGCCAGTCTGGTGGAACATTCCCTGTCAGTATGGAGTCCGTGAATATCAAAAATAAGGGTCTGGCTAGGACATCACTTAATTCCCTTAGGATACGGGGGTGTATGCCATCCGGTCCTGGCGATTTGTCTATTTTAATCTTTTTAAGTCGCTGCTGTATTTCTTCCTGGGTCAGACAGGGCACTTTTAAAGGGGAATTTACTTTTACATTTTGCATTTCATCTGACAGTTTATTTTCCTCAGTGAAAACAGTGGTGAAGAAAATATTTAATAGCTTGGCTTTATCCTCATCGCTTTCTGCAACTCCCCCCTCATTGCTATGTAGAGGGCCGACTCCTTCAGGTTTATATTTTTTACCATTTATATAATTGAAAAACATTTTAGGGTTAGTTTTGCTCTCTTTGGCAATTAATCTCTCGGTCTCTAGTTTGGCAGTTTTTATTAGTTTTTTACATATTCTATTTTTTTCCTTATAGTTTATCAGTGCTTCCTGGCTCCCCTCCTGTTTTAGTGATTTATATGCTTTCTTTTTGTCATTTATTGCTTTTTTTACGGTTCTATTTATCCACATTGGTTTCTTCTTATTTCTTAGACTTTTATTTCTATAAGGTATGCATCGATCACAATTTGATGTTACAAGGCTTTTAAAAATCTCCCATTTTGTGGTTGTATTTTTATTTTTGAGGACTATGTCCCAGTTAATTGGGCCTATGGCCTCTCTTAGTTGGCTAAATTTTGCTTTTTTGAAGTCCGGTATTCTTGTTCCTCCCTGTAGAAACTCTCGTTTGAAGGATAATTGGAAGGTTAATACTTTATGGTCACTATTTCCCAGGTGTCCCCCGACCTGCACGTCTGTTGTTCTATCAGGTCTATTGGTTAAAACTAAGTCCAGTATGGCCGTCCCTCTAGTTGGGTCCTGAACCATTTGTGAAAGGTAATTGTCTTTGGCTATTGCCAAGAACCTGTTTCCTTTATAGGATGTACAGGTTTCAGTTTCCCAGTCTATATCTGGGTAGTTGAAGTCCCCCATAATAACCACCTGATTATGGTTTGCCGCCTTGTTTATCTCTCTCCTCTGTCTGGGTGCTGGGGCCTAAATAACTGAAAGTGGCCTTCTCCAGTGGTGGGTGTTATGACGCATGATTCTTTGCTGTGGGATCTCTCTCTTCTGTCTGAGTGCTGGGGCCTGCATAACTGAAAGTGGCCTTCTCCAGTGGTGGGTGAAATGACGCCTTATTCCTTGCTGTGGGACCTCTCTCCTCTGTCTGGGTGCTGGGGCCTGCATAACTGAAAGTGTCCTTCTTTAGTGGTGGGTGATATGACGCATGATTCTGTGCTGTGGGACCTCTCTCCTCTGTCTGGGTTCTGGGGCCTAAATAACTGAAAGTGGCCTTCTCCAGTGGTGGGTGATATGACGCATGATTCTCTGCTGTGGGAACTCTCTACTCTGTCTGGGTGCTGGGGCCTAAATAATTGAAAGTGGCCTTCTCCAGTGGTGGGTGATATGATGCCTTATTCCTGGCTGTGGGAACTCTCTCCTCTGTCTGGGTGCTGGGGCCTGCATAACTGAAAGTGGACTTCTCCATGGTGGGTGATATGACGCATGATTCTCTGCTGTGGGACCTCTCTCCTCTGTCTTGGTGCTGGGGCCTAAATAACTGAAAGTGGCCTTCTCCAGTGGTGGGTGATATGACGCCTTATTCCTTGCTGTGGGACCTCTCTCCTCTGTCTGGGTGCTGGGGTCTAAATAACTGACAGTGGCCTTTTCCAGTGGTGGGTGATATAACGCAATATTCTGTGCTGTGGGACCTCTCTCCTGTGTCTGGTTGCTGGGTCCTAAATAACTGAAAGTGTCCTTCTCCAGTGGTGGGTGATATGACGCATGATTCTATGCTGCGGGACCTCTCTCCTCTGTCTGGGTGCTGGGGCCTAAAAAACTGAAAGTGGCCTTCTCCAGTGGTGGGTGTTATGACGCATGATTCTTTATTGTGGGATCTCTCTCGTCTGAGTGCTGGGGCCTGCATAACTGAAAGTGGCCATCTCCAGTGGTGGGTGAAATGACGCCTTATTCCTTGCTGTGGGACCTCTCTCCTCTGTCTGGGTGCTGGGGCCTGCATAACTGAAAGTGTCCTTCTTTAGTGGTGGGTGATATGACGCATGATTCTGTGCTGTGGGACCTCTCTCCTCTGTCTGGGTTCTGGGGCCTAAATAACTGAAAGTGGCCTTCTCCAGTGGTGGGTGATATGACGCATGATTCTCTGCTGTGGGAACTCTCTCCTCTGTCTGGGTGCTGGGGCCTAAATAATTGAAAGTGGCCTTCTCCAGTGGTGGGTGATATGATGCCTTATTACTGGCTGTGGGAACTCTCTCCTCTGTCTGGGTGCTGGGGCCTGCATAACTGAAAGTGGCCTTCTCCAGTGGTGGGTGATATGAACCATGATTCTCTGCTGTGGGACCTCTCTCCTCTGTCTTGGTGCTGGGGCCTAAATAACTGAAAGTGGCCTTCTCCAGTGGTGGGTGATATGACCCCTTATTCCTTGCTGTGGGACCTCTCTCCTCTGTCTGGGTGCTGGGGTCTAAATAACTGAAAGTGGCCTTTTCCAGTGGTGGGTGATATGACGCAATATTCTGTGCTGTGGGACCTCTCTCCTGTGTCTGGTTGCTGGGTCCTAAATAACTGAAAGTGTCCTTCTCCAGTGGTGGGTGATATGACGCATGATTCTCTGCTGTGGGACCTCTTTCCTCTGTCTGGGTGCTGGGGCCTAAAAAACTGAAAGTGGCCTTCTCCAGTGGTGGGTGTTATGACGCATGATTCTTTACTGTGGGATCTCTCTCTTCTGTCTGAGTGCTGGGGCCTGCATAACTGAAAGTGGCCTTCTCCAGTGGTGGGTGAAATGACGCCTTATTCCTTGCTGTGGGACCTCTCTCCTCTGTCTGGGTGCTGGGGCCTGCATAACTGAAAGTGTCCTTCTTTAGTGGTGGGTGATATGACGCATGATTCTGTGCTGTGGGACCTTTCTCCTCTGTCTGGGTTCTGGGGCCTAAATAACTGAAAGTGGCGTTCTCCAGTGGTGGGTGATATGACGCATGATTCTCTGCTGTGGGAACTCTCTCCTCTGTCTGGGTGCTGGGGCCTAAATAACTGAAAGTGGCCATTTCCAGTGGTGGGTGATATGACGCCTCATTACTTGCTGTGGGACCTCTCTCCTCTGACTGGGTGCTGGGGCCTGCATAACTGAAAGTGGCCTTCTCCAGTGGTGGATGATATGATGCCTTATTCATGGCTGTGGGAACTCTCTCCTCTGTCTGGGTGCTGGGGCCTGCATAACTGAAAGTGGCCTTCTCCAGTGGTGGGTGATATGACGCATGATTCTCTGCTGTGGGACCTCTCTCCTCTGTCTTGGTGCTGGGGCCTAAATAACTGAAACTGGCCTTCTCCAGTGGTGGGTGATATGAGGCCTTATTCCTTGCTGTGGGACCTCTCTCCTCTGTCTGGGTGCTGGGGTCTAAATAACTGAAAGTGGCCTTTTCCAGTGGTGGGTGATATGACACAATATTCTGTGCTGTGGGACCTCTCTCCTGTGTCTGGTTGCTGGGTCCTAAATAACTGAAAGTGTCCTTCTCCAGTGGTGGGTGATATTCCGCATGATTCTCTGCTGTGGGACCTCTCTCCTCTGTCTTGGTGCTGGGGCCTAAATAACTGAAAGTGGCCTTCTCCAGTGGTGGGTGATATGAGGCCTTATTCCTTGCTGTGGGACCTCTCTCCTCTGTCTGGGTGCTGGGGTCTAAATAACTGAAAGTGGCCTTTTCCAGTGGTGGGTGATATGACGCAATATTCTGTGCTGTGGGACCTCTCTCCTGTGTCTGGTTGCTGGGTTGTAAATAACGGAAAGTGTCCTTCTCCAGTGGTGGGTGATATGACGCATGATTCTATGCTGTGGGACCTCTCTCCTCTGTCTGGGTGCTGGGGCCTAAATAACTGAAAGTGGCCTTCTCCAGTGGTGGGTGATATGACGCCTCATTACTTGCTGTGGGAACTCTCTCCTCTGACTGGGTGCTGGGGCCTGCATAACTGAAAGTGGCCTTCTCCAGTGGTGGATGATATGACGCCTTATGCCTTGCTATGGGACCTCTCTCCTCTGACTGGGTGCTGGGGCCTTAAAAACTGAAAGTGGCCTTCTCCATTGGTGGGTGATATGACGCATGATTCTGTGCTATTGGTCCTCTCTCCTCTCTCTGGGTGCTGGGGCCAAAATAACTGAAAGTGGCCTTCTCCAGTGTTTGTAATATGATGCATGATTCTCTGCTGTGGGACCTCTCTCCTCTGTCTGGGAGCTGGGGCCTAAATAACTGAAAGTGGCCTTCTCCAGTGGTGGGTGATATGAGGCCTTATTCCTTGCTGTGGGACCTCTCTCCTCTGTCTGGGTGCTGGGGCATAAATAAATGAAAGTGGCCATTTCCAGTGGTGGGTGATATGAGGCCTTATTCCTTGCTGTGGGAACTCTCTCCTCTGTCTGGGTGCTGCGGCCTAAATAACTGACAGTGGCCTTCTCCAGTTGAGGATGATATGACGCCGTATTCCTTGCTGTGGGACCTCTCTCCTCTGTTTGGGTGCTGGGGCCTAAAAAACTGAAAGTGGCCTTCTCCAGTGGTGGGTAATATGACGCATGATTCTCTGCTATGGGACCTCTCTCCTCTGTCTGGGTGCTGGGGACTAAATAACTGAAAGTGGCCTTCTCCAGTGTTGGTAATATGATGCATGATTCTCTGCTGTGGGACCTCTCTCCTCTGTCTGGGTGCTGGGGCCTAAATAACTGAAAGTGGCCTTCTCCAGTGTTGGTAATATGACGCTTGATTCTCAGCTGTGGGACCTCTCTCCTCTGTCCGGGTGCTGCTGCCTAAATACCTCACAGTGGCCTTCTCCAGTGGTGGATGATATGACGCCTTATTCCTTGATGTGGGACCTCTCTCCTATGTCTGTGTGCTGGGTCCTAAATAACTCAAAGTGGCCTTCTCCAGTGGTGTGTAATATGACGCATGATTCTCTGCTGAGGGACCTCTCTCCTATGTCTGGGTGCTGGGGCCTAAATAACTGAAAGTGGCCTTCTCCAGTGGTGTGTAATATGACGCATGATTCTCAGCTGTGGGACCTCTTTCTTCTGTCTGGGTGCTGGGGCATAAATAACTGAAAGTGGCCTTTTCCAGCAGTGTGTAATATGACGCATGATTCTCTGATGTGGGACCTCTCTCCTCTGTCTGGGTGCTGGTGCCTTAATAAATGAAGGTGGACTTCTCCAGTGGTGGGTGATATGACTCCTTATTACTTGCTGTGGGACCTCTCTCCTCGGACTGGGTGCTGGGGCCTGCATACCTGAAAGTGGCCTTCTCCAGAGCTGGATGATATGACGCCTTATGCCTTGCTATGGGACCTCTCTCCTCTGACTGGGTGCTGGGGCCTGCATAACTGAAAGTGTCCTTCTCCAGTGGTGAGTGATATGACGCATGATTCTCTGCTGTGGGACCTCTCTCCTCTGTCTTGGTGCTGGGGCCTAAATAACTGAAAGTGGCCTTCTCCAGTGGTGGTTGAAATGACGCCTTATTCCTTGCTGTGGGACCTCTCTCCTCTGTCTGGGTGCTGGGGTCTAAATAACTGAAAGTGGCCTTTTCCAGTGGTGGGTGATATGACGCAATATTCTGTGCTGTGGGACCACTCTCATGTGTCAGGTTGCTGGGTCCTAAATAACTGAAAGTGTCCTTCTCCAGTGGTGGGTGATATGACGCATGATTCTCTGCAGTGGGACCTCTCTCCTCTGTCTGGGTGCTGTGTCCTAAATAACTGAAAGTGGCCTTCTCCAGTGGTGGGTGATATGACGCCTCATTACTTGCTGTGGGACTTCTCTCCTCTGACTGGGTGCTGGGGCCTGCATAACTGAAAGTGGCCATTTCCAGTGGTGGGTGATATGAGGCCTTATTCCTTGCTGTGGGAACTCTCTCCTCTGTCTGGGTGCTGCGGCCTAAATAACTGACAGTGGCCTTCTCCAGTTGAGGATGATATGACGCCTTATTCCTTGCTGTGGGACCTCTCTCTTCTGTTTGGGTGATGGGGCCTAAAAATGTTGAAAGTGGCCTTCTCCAGTGGTGGGTAATATGACGCATGATTCTCTGCTGTGGGACCTCTGTCCTCTGTCTGGGTGCTGGGGCCTAAATAACTGAAAGTGGCCTTCTCCAGTGGTGGGTGATATGAGGCCTTATTCCTTGCTGTGTGAACTCTCTCCTCTGTCTGGGTGCTGGGGCCTAAATAACTAAAAGTGGCCATTTCCAGTGGTGTGTGATATGATGCCTTATTCCTTGCTGTGGGAACTCTCTCCTCTGTCTGGGTGCTGGGACCTGCATAACTGAAAGTGGCCTTCTCCAGTGGTGGGTGATATGACGCATGATTCTCTGCTGTGGGACTTCTCTCCTCTGTCTGGGTGCTGGGGCCTAAATAACTGAAAGTGGCCTTCTCCTGTGGTGGGTGATATGACGCATGATTCTCTGCTGTGGGACCTCTCTCCTCTGACTGGGTCCTTTAGACTAAATAACTGAAAGTGGCCTTCTCCAGTGTTGGTAATATGATGCATGATTCTCTGAAGTGGGACCTCTCTCCTCTGTCTGGGTCCTGGGGCCTAAATAACTGAAAGTGGCCTTCTCCAGTGTTGGTAATATGATGCTTGATTCTCTGCTGTGGGACCTCTCTCCTCTGTCTTGGTGCTGGGGCCTAAATAACTGAAAGTGGCCTTCTCCAGTGGTGGGTGATATTAGGCCTTATTCCTTGCTTTGGGACCTCTCTCCTCTGTCTAGGTGCTGGGGTCTAAATAACTGAAAGTGGCCTTTTCCAGTGGTGGGTGATATGACGCAATATTCTGTGCTGTGGGACCTCTCTCCTGTGTCTGGTTGCTGGGTCCTAAATAACTGAAAGTGTCCTTCTCCAGTGGTGGGTGATATGACGCATGATTCTCTGCTATGGGACCTCTCTCCTCTGTCTTGGTGCTGGGGCCTAAATAACTGAAAGTGGACTTCTCCAGTGGTGGGTGATATGAGGCCTTATTCCTTGCTGTGGGACCTCTCTCCTCTGTCTGGGTGCTGGGGTATAAATAACTGAAAGTGGCCTTTTCCAGTGGTGGGTGATATGACGCATGATTCTCTGCTATGGGACCTCTCTCCTGTGTCTGGGTGCTGGGTCCTAAATAACTGAGAGTGTCCTTCTCCAGTGGTGGGTGATATGACGCATGATTCTCTACTGTGGGACCTCTCTCCTCTGTCTGGGTGCTGGGGCTTAAATAACTGAAAGTGGCCTTCTCCAGTGGTTGTTGTTATGACGCATGATTCTTTGCTGTGGGATCTCTCTCCTCTGTCTGGGTGCTGGGGCCTAAATATCTGAAAGTGGCCTTCTCCAGTGGTGGGTGAAATGACGCCTTATTCCTTGCTGTGGGACCTCTCTCCTCTTTCTGGGTCCTGGGGCCTGCATAGCTGAAAGTGTCCTTCTTTAGTGGTGGGTGATATGACGCATGATTCTGTGCTGTGGGACCTCTCTCCTCTGTCTGGGTTCTGGGGCCTAAATAACTGAAAGTGGCCTTCTCCAGTGGTGGCTAATATGACGCCTTATTCTTTGCTTTGGCACCTCTATCCTCTGTATCGGTGCTGGGGCCTAAATAACTGAAAGTGTCCTTCTCCAGTGGTGGGTGGTATGACGCATGATTGTCTGCTTTGGGACCTCTCTCCTCTGACTGGGTGCTGGGGCCTGCATAACTGAAAGTGGCCTTCTCCAGTGGTGGATGATATGACGCCATATGTCTTGCTATGAGACCTCTCTCCTCTGACTGGGTGCTGGGGCCTGCAAAACTGAAAGTGGCCTTCTCCATTGGTGGGTGATATGACGCATGATTCTGTGCTATTGGTCCTCTCTCCTCTGTCTGGGTGCTGGGGCCAAAATAACTGAAAGTGGCCTTCTCCAGTGGTGGGTGATATGACGCATGATTCTCTGCTGTGGGACCTCTCTGCTCTGTCTGGGTCCTGGGGCCTAAATAACTGAAAGTGCCCTTCTCCAGTGTTGGTAATATGATGCATGATTCTCTGCTGTGGGACCTCTCTCCTCTGTCTGGGTGCTGGGGCCTAATTAACTGAAAGTGGCCATTTCCAGTTGTGGGTGATATGACACATGATTCTGTGCTGTGGGACCTCTCTCCTCTGTATGGGTGCTGGTGCCTAAAAAACTGAAAGTGGCCTTCTCCAGTGGTGGGTGATATGAGGCCTTATTCCTTGCTGTGGGACCTCTCTCCTCTGTCTGGGTGCTGGGGCATAAATAACTTAAAGTGGCCATTTCCAGTGGTGGGTGATATGAGGCCTTATTCCTTGCTGTGCGAACTCTCTCCTCTGTCTGTGTGCTGTGGTCTAAATAACTGACAGTGGCCTTCTCCAGTTGAGGATGATATGACGCCTTATTCCTTGATGTGGGAACTCTCTCCTCTGTCTGGGTGCAGGGGCCTAAATAACTAAAAGTGGACATTTCCAGTGGTGTGTGATATGACGCATGATTCTCTGCTGTGGGACCTCTCTCCTGTGTCTGGTTGCTGGGGCCTAAATAAATGAAAGTGGCCTTCTCCAGTGGTGGGTGATATGATGCCTTATTCCTTGCTGTGGGAACTCTCTCCTCTGTCTGGGTGCTGGGGCCTAAAAAACTGAAAGTGGACTTCTCCAGTGGTGGGTGATATGAGGCCTTATTCCTTGATGTGGGACCTCTCTCCTCTGTCTGGGTGCTGGGGTCTAAATAACTGAAAGTAGCCTTTTCCAGTGATGGGTGATATGATGCAATATTCTGTGCTGTGGGACCTCTCTCCTGTGTCTGGGTGCTGGGTCCTAAATAACTGAAAGTGTCCTTCTCCAGTGGTGGGTGATATGACGCATGATTCTCTGCTGTGGGACCTCTCTCCTCTGTCTGGGTGCTGGGGCTTAAATAACTGAAAGTGGCCTTCTCCAGTGGTGGTTGTTATGACGCATGATTCTTTGCTGTGGGATCTCTCTCTTCTGTCTGGGTGCTGGGGCCTAAATAACTGAAAGTGGCCTTCTACAGTGGTGGGTGAAATGACGCCTTATTCCTTGCTGTGGGACCTCTCTCCTCTTTCTGGGTCCTGGGGCCTGCATAGCTGAAAGTGTCCTTCTTTAGTGGTGGGTGATATGACGCATGATTCTGTGCTGTGGGACCTCTCTCCACTGTCTGGGTTCTGGGGCCTAAATAACTGAAAGGGGCCTTCTCCAGTGATGGCTAATATGACGCCTTATTCCTTGCTTTGGGACCTCTATCCTCTGTATCGGTGCTGGGGCCTAAATAACTGAAAGTGTCCTTCTCCAGTGGTGGGTGGTATGACGCATGATTCTCTGCTTTGGGACCTCTCTCCTCTGTCTGGGCGCTGGGGCCTAAATAACTGAAAGTGGCCTTCTCCAGTGGTGGGTGATATGACGCCTCATTACTTGCTTTGGGACCTCTGTCCTCTGACTGGGTGCTGGGGCCTGCATAACTGAAAGTGGCCTTCTCCAGTGGTGAATGATATGACGCCTTATGCCTTGCTATGGGACCTCTCTCCTCTGGCTGGGTGCTGGGGCCTGCAAAACTGAAAATGGCCTTCTCCATTGGTGGGTGATATGACGCATAATTCTGTGCTATTGGTCCTCTCTCCTCTGTCTGGGTGCTGGGGCCAAAATAACTGAAAGTGGCCTTCTCCAGTGGTGGGTGATATGACGCATGATTCTCTGCTGTGGGACCTCTCTGCTCTGTCTTGGTCCTGGGGCCTAAATAACTGAAAGTGGCCTTCTCCAGTGTTGGTGATATGACGCATAATTCTGTGCTATTGGTCCTCTCTCCTCTGTCTGGGTGCTGGGGCCTAAATAACTGAAAGTGGCCATTTCCAGTTGTGGGTGATATGACACATGATTCTGTGCTGTGGGACCTCTCTCCTCTGTCTGGGTGCTGGTGCCTAAATAACTGAAAGTGGCCTTCTCCAGTGGTGGGTGATATGAGGCCTTATTCCTTGCTGTGGGACCTCTCTCCTCTGTCTGGGTGCTGGGGCATAAAAAACTTAAATTGGCCATTTCCAGTGGTGGGTGATATGAGGCCTTATTCCTTGCTGTGGGAACTATCTCCTCTGTCTGTGTGCTGTGGCCTAAATAACTGACAGTGGCCTTCTCCAGTTGAGGATGATATGACGCCTTATTCCTTGCTGTGGGACCTCTCTCCTCTGTTTGGGTGCCGGGGCCTAAAAAACTGAAAGTGGCCTTCTCCAGTGGTGGGTAATATGACGCATGATTCTCTGCTGTGGGACCTCTCTCTTCTGTCTGGGTGCTGGGGCCTAAATAACTGAAAGTGGCCTTCTCCAGTGGTGGGTGATATGAGGCCTTATTCCTTGATGTGGGAACTCTCTCCTCTGTCTGGGTGCTGGGGCCTAAATAAATAAAAGTGGCCATTTCCAGTGGTGTGTGATATGACGCATGATTCTCTGCTGTGGGACCTCTCTCCTGTGTCTGGTTGCTGGGGCCTAAATAAATGAAAGTGGCCTTCTCCAGTGGTGGGTGATATGATGCCTTATTCCTTGCTGTGGGAACTCTCTCCTCTGTATGGGTGCTGGGACCTGCATAACTGAAAGTGGCCTTCTCCAGTGGTGGGTGATATGAGGCCTTATTCCTTGATGTGGGACCTCTCTCCTCTGTCTGTGTGCTGCGGACTAAATAACTGACAGTGGCCTTCTCCAGTGGAGGATGATATGACGCCATATTTCTTGCTGTGGGACCTCTCTCCTCTGTTTGGGTGCTGGGGCCTAAATAACTGAAAGTGGCCTTCTCCAGTGGTGGGTAATATGACGCTTGATTCTCTGCTGTGGGACCTCTCTCCTCTGTCTGGGTGCTGGGGCCTAACTAACTGAAAGTGGCCTTCTCCAGTGGTGGGTGATATGATGCCTTATTCCTTGCTGTGGGAACTCTCTCCTCTGTCTGGGTGCTGGGACCTGCATAACTGAAAGTGGCCTTCTCCAGTGGTGGGTGATATGACGAATGATTTTGTGCAGTAGGACCTCTCTCCTGTGTCTGGATGCTGGGGCCTAAATAACTAAAAGTGGCCATTTCCAGTGGTGTGTGATATGTCGCATGATTCTCTGCTGTGGGACCTCTCTCCTGTGTCTGGTTGCTGGGGCCTAAATAAATGAAAGTGGCCTTCTCCAGTGGTGGGTGATATGATGCCTTATTCCTTGCTGTGGGAACTCTCTCCTCTGTCTGGGTGCTGGGGCCTAAAAAACTGAAAGTGGACTTCTCCAGTGGTGGGTGATATGAGGCCTTATTCCTTGCTGTGGGACCTCTCTCCTCTGTCTGGGTGCTGGGGTCTAAATAACTGAAAGTAGCCTTTTCCAGTGGTGGGTGATATGATGCAATATTCTGTGCTGTGGGACCTCTCTCCTGTGTCTGGGTGCTGGGTCCTAAATAACTGAAAGTGTCCTTCTCCAGTGGTGGGTGATATGACGCATGATTCTCTGCTGTGGGACCTCTCTCCTCTGTCTGGGTGCTGGGGCTTAAATAACTGAAAGTGGCCTTCTCCAGTGGTGGTTGTTATGACGCATGATTCTTTGCTGTGGGATCTCTCTCTTCTGTCTGGGTGCTGGGGCCTAAATAACTGAAAGTGGCCTTCTCCAGTGGTGGGTGATATGAGGCCTTATTCCTTGATGTGGGAACTCTCTCCTCTGTCTGGGTGCTGGGGCCTAAATAAATAAAAGTGGCCATTTCCAGTGGTGTGTGATATGACGCATGATTCTATGCTGTGGGACCTCTCTCCTGTGTCTGGTTGCTGGGGCCTAAATAAATGAAAGTGGCCTTCTCCAGTGGTGGGTGATATGATGCCTTATTCCTTGCTGTGGGAACTCTCTCCTCTGTATGGGTGCTGGGACCTGCATAACTGAAAGTGGCCTTCTCCAGTGGTGGGTGATATGAGGCCTTATTCCTTGATGTGGGACCTCTCTCCTCTGTCTGTGTGCTGCGGACTAAATAACTGACAGTGGCCTTCTCCAGTGGAGGATGATATGACGCCATATTTCTTGCTGTGGGACCTCTCTCCTCTGTTTGGGTGCTGGGGCCTAAATAACTGAAAGTGGCCTTCTCCAGTGGTGGGTAATATGACGCTTGATTCTCTGCTGTGGGACCTCTCTCCTCTGTCTGGGTGCTGGGGCCTAACTAACTGAAAGTGGCCTTCTCCAGTGGTGGGTGATATGATGCCTTATTCCTTGCTGTGGGAACTCTCTCCTCTGTCTGGGTGCTGGGACCTGCATAACTGAAAGTGGCCTTCTCCAGTGGTGGGTGATATGACGAATGATTTTGTGCAGTAGGACCTCTCTCCTGTGTCTGGATGCTGGGGCCTAAATAACTAAAAGTGGCCATTTCCAGTGGTGTGTGATATGTCGCATGATTCTCTGCTGTGGGACCTCTCTCCTGTGTCTGGTTGCTGGGGCCTAAATAAATGAAAGTGGCCTTCTCCAGTGGTGGGTGATATGACGCCTTATTCCTTGCTATGGGAACTCTCTCCTCTGTCTGGGTGCTGGGACCTGCATAACTGAAAGTGGCCTTCTCCAGTGGTGGGTGATATGACGAACGATTTTGTGCAGTGGGACCTCTCTCCTCTGTCTGGGTGCTGGGGCCTAAATAACTCAATGTGGCCTTCTCCTTTGGTGGGTGATATTAGGCATGATTCTCTGCTGTGGGACTTCTCTCCTCTGTCTGGGTGCTGGGGCCTAAATAACTGAAAGTGGCCTTCTCCAGTGGTGGGTGATATGAGGCCTTATTCCTTGATGTGGGACCTCTCTCCTCTGTCTGGGTGCTGCGGCCTAAATAACTGACAGTGGCCTTCTCCAGTTGAGGATGATATGACGCCTTATTCCTTGCTGTGGGACCTCTCTCCTCTGTTTGGGTGCTGGGACCTAAATAACTGAATGTGGCCTTCTCCAGTGGTGGGTAATATGACGATTGATTCTCTGCTGTGGGACCTCTCTCCTCTGTCTGGGTGCTGGGGCCTAAATAACTGAAAGTGGCCTTCTCCAGTGGTGGGTGATATGAGGCCTTATTCCTTGCTGTGGGAACTCTCTCCTCTGTCTGGGTGCTGGGACTTGCATAACTGAAAGTGGCCTTCTCCAGTGGTGGGTGATATGACGATTGATTTTGTGCAGTGGGACCTCTCTCCTCTGTCTGGGTGCTGGGGCCTAAATAACTCAATGTGGCCTTCTCCAGTGGTGGGTGATATTGGGCATGATTCTCTGCTGTGGGACTTCTCTCCTCTGTCTGGGTGCTGGGGCCTAAATAACTGAAAGTGGCCTTCTCCAGTGGTGGGTGATATGAGGCCTTATTCCTTGCTGTGGGACCTCTCTCCTCTGTCTGGGTGCTGGGGTCTAAATAACTGAAAGTGGCCTTTTCCAATGGTGGGTGATATGAAGCAATATTCTGTGCTGTGGGACCTCTCTCCTGTGTCTGGTTGCTGGGTCCTAATTAGCTGAAAGTGTCCTTCTCCAGTGGTGGGTGATATGACGCATGATTCTCTGCTGTGGGACCTCTCTCCTCTGTCTGGGAGATGGGGCCTAAATAACTGAAAGTGGCCTTCTCCATTGGTGGGTGTTATGATGCATGATTCTTTGCTGTGGGATCTCTCTCTTCTGTCTGGGTGCTAGGGCCTAAATTACTGAAAGTGGCCTTCTCCAGTGGTGGGTGATATGACGCCTTATTCCATGCTGTGGGACCTCTCTCCTCTGTCTGGGTGCTGGGGCCTGCATAACTGAAAGTGGCCTTCTTTAGTGGTTGGTGATATGATGCATGATTCTCTGCACTGGGACCTCTCTCCTCTGTCTGGCTGCTGGGGCCTAAATAACGGAAAGTGGCCTTCTCGATTGGTGGGTGATATGACGCATGATTCTGTGCTGTGGGAACTCTCTCCTTTGTCTGGGTTCTGGGGACTAAATAACTGAAAGTGGCCTTCTCCAGTGGTGGGTAATATGACGCCTTATTCCTTGCTGTGGGACCTCTATCCTCTGTATCGGTGCTGGGGTCGAAATAACTCAAAGTGGCCTTCTCCAGTGGTGGGTGATATGACGCATGATTCTCTGCTGTGGGACCTCTCTCCTCTGTCTGGGTTCTGGGGCCTAAATAACTGAAAGTGGCCTTCTCCAGTGGTGGCTAATATGACGCCTTATTCCTTGCTTTGGGACCTCTATCCTCTGTATCGGTGCTGGGGCCTAAATAACTGAAAGTGTCCTTCTCCAGTGGTGGGTGGTATGACGCATGATTCTCTGCTTTGGGACCTCTCTCCTCTGTCTGGGCGCTGGGGCCTAAATAACTGAAAGTGGCCTTCTCCAGTGGTGGGTGATATGACGCCTCATTACTTGCTTTGGGACCTCTCTCCTCTGACTGGGTGCTGGGGCCTGCATAACTGAAAGTGGCCTTCTCCAGTGGTGGATGATATGACGCATTATGCCTTGCCATGGGACCTCTCTCCTCTGACTGGGTGCTGGGGCCTGCAAAACTGAAAGTGGCCTTCTCCATTGGTGGGTGATATGAAGCATGATTCTGTGCTATTGGTCCTCTCTCCTCTGTCTGGGTGCTGGGGCCAAAATAACTGAAAGTGGCCTTCTCCATTGGTGGGTGATATGACGCATGATTCTCTGCTGTGGGACCTCTCTGCTCTGTCTGGGTCCTGGGGCCTAAAAAACTGAAGGTGGCCTTCTCCAGTGTTGGTAATATGATGCATGATTCTCTGCTGTGGGACCTCTCTCCTCTGTCTGGGTGCTGGGGCCTAAGTAACTGAAAGTGGCCATTTCCAGTTGTGGGTGATATGACACATGATTCTGTGCTGTGGGACCTCTCTCCTCTGTCTGGGTGCTGGTGCCTAAATAACTGAAAGTGGCCTTCTCCAGTGGTGGGTGATATGAGGCCTTATTCCTTGCTGTGGGACCTCTCTCCTCTGTCTGGGTGCTGGGGCATAAATAACTGAAAGTGGCCATTTCCAGTGGTGGGTGATATGAGGCCTTATTCCTTGCTGTGGGAACTCTCTCCTCTGTCTGTGTGCTGTGGCCTAAATAACTGACAGTGGCCTTCTCCAGTTGAGGATGATATGACGCCTTATTCCTTGCTGTGGGACCTCTCTCCTCTGTCTGGGTGCTGGGGCCTAAATAACTGAAAGTGGCCTTCTCCAGTGGTGGGTAATATGACGCATGATTCTATGCTGTGGGACCTCTCTCCTCTGTCTGGGTGCTGGGGCCTAAATAACTGAAAGTAGCCTTCTCCAGTGGTGGGTGATATGAGGCCTTATTCCTTGCTGTCGGACCTCTCTCCTCTGTCTGGGTGCTGGGGCCTAAATAACTGAAAGTGGCCTTCTCCAGTGGTGGGTGATATGAGGCCTTATTCCTTGCTGTGGGACCTCTCTCCTCTGTCTGGGTGCTGGGGCCTAAATAACTGAAAGTGGCCTTCAACAGTGGAGGGTGATATGAGGCCTTATTCCTTGCTGTGGGACCTCTCTCCTCTGTCTGGGTGCTGGGGCCTAAATAACTGACAGTGACCTTCTCCAGTGGTGGATGATATGACGCCTTATTCCTTGCTGTGGGACAACTCTCCTCTGTCTGGGTGCTGGGGCCTAAATAACTGAAAGTGGCCTTCTCCAGTGGTGGGTAATATGACGCATGATTCTATGCTGTGGGACCTCTCTCCTCTGTCTGGGTGCTGGGGCCTAAATAACTGAAAGTAGCCTTCTTCAGTGGTGCGTAATATGACGCATGATTATCTGCTGTGGGACCTCTCTCCTCTGTCTTGGTGCTGGGGCCTAAATATCTGAAAGTGGCCTTCTCCAGTAGTGGGTGATATGAGGCCTTATTCCTTGCTGTGGGACCTCTCTCCTATGTCTGGGTGCTGGGGCCTAAATAACTGAAAGTGGCCTTCTACAGTGGTGGGTGATATGAGGCTTTATTCCTTGCTGTGGGACCTCTCTCCTCTGTCTGGGTGCTGGGGCCTAAATAACTGAAAGTGGCCTTCTCCAGTGTTGGTTGATATGACGCATGATTCTCTGCTATTGGTTCTCTCTCCTCTGTCTGGGTGCTGCGGCCTAAATAACCGACAGTGACCTTCTCCAGTGGTGGATGATATGACGCCTTATTCCTTGCTGTGGGACCTCTCTCCTCTGTCTGGGTGCTGGGGTCTAAATAACTGAAAGTGGCCCTCTCCTGTGGTGCGTAATATGACGCATGATTCTCTGCTGTGCGACATCTCTCCTCTGTCTGCGTTCTGGGGCCTAAATAACTAAAAGTGGCCTTCTCCAGTGGTGGGTGATATGAGTCCTTAATCCTTGCTGTGGGACCTCTCTACTCTGTCTGGATCCTGGGGCCTAAATAAATGAAAGTGGCCTTCTTCAGTGGTGGGTAATATGACGCATGATTCTATGCTGTGGGACCTCTCTCCTCTGTCTGGGTGCTGGGGCCTAAATAACTGAAAGTAGCCTTCTTCAGTGGTGCGTAATATGACGCATGATTATCTGCTGTGGGACCTCTCTCCTCTGTCTTGGTGCTGGGGCCTAAATATCTGAAAGTGGCCTTCTCCAGTAGTGGGTGATATGAGGCCTTATTCCTTGCTGTGGGACCTCTCTCCTATGTCTGGGTGCTGGGGCCTAAATAACTGAAAGTGGCCTTCTACAGTGGTGGGTGATATGAGGCTTTATTCCTTGCTGTGGGACCTCTCTCCTCTGTCTGGGTGCTGGGGCCTAAATAACTGAAAGTGGCCTTCTCCAGTGTTGGTTGATATGACGCATGATTCTCTGCTATTGGTTCTCTCTCCTCTGTCTGGGTGCTGCGGCCTAAATAACCGACAGTGACCTTCTCCAGTGGTGGATGATATGACGCCTTATTCCTTGCTGTGGGACCTCTCTCCTCTGTCTGGGTGCTGGGGTCTAAATAACTGAAAGTGGCCCTCTCCTGTGGTGCGTAATATGACGCATGATTCTCTGCTGTGCGACATCTCTCCTCTGTCTGCGTTCTGGGGTCTAAATAACTAAAAGTGGCCTTCTCCAGTGGTGGGTGATATGAGTCCTTAATCCTTGCTGTGGGACCTCTCTACTCTGTCTGGATCCTGGGGCCTAAATAAATGAAAGTGGCCTTCTTCAGTGGTGGGTGATATGACGCATGATTCTCTGCTGTGGGAACTCTCCTCTGTCTGGGAGCTGGGGCCTAAATATCTGAAAGTGGCCTTCGACAGTGGTGGGTGATATGAGGCCTTATTCCTTGCTTTGAGACCTCTCTCCTCTGTCTGGGTGCTGCGGCCTAAATAACCGACAGTGACCTTCTCCAGTTGTGGATGATATGACGCCTTATTCCTTGCTGTGGGACCTCTCTCCTCTGTCTGGGTGCTGGGGCCTAAATAACTGAAAGTGGCCATTTCCAGTGGTGGGTGATATGACGCATGATTCTGTGCTGTGGGACCTCTCTCCTCTGTCTGGGTGCTGGGGCCTAAATAACTGAAAGTGGCCTTCTCCAGTGGTGGGTGATATGAGGCCTTATTCCTTGCTGTGGGACCTCTCTCCTCTGTCTGGGTCCTGGGGCCTAAATAACTGAAAGTGGCCTTCTACAGTGGTGTGTGATATGAGGCCTTATTCCTTGCCTTTGGACTTCTCTCCTCTGTCTGGGTGCTGCGGTCTAAATAACTGACAGTGGCCTTCTCCAGTTGAGAATGATATGACGCCTTATTCCTTGCTGTGGGACCTCTCTCCTTTGTCAGGGTGCTGGGGCCTAAATAACTGAAAGTGGCCTTCTCCAGTGGTGGGTAATATGACGCATGATTCTCTGCTGTGGGACCTCTATCCTCTGTCTGGGTTCTGGGGCCTAAATAACTGAAGGTGGCCTTCTACAGTGGTGGGTGAGATGACGCCTTATTCCTTGCTTTGGGACCTCTCTCCACTGTCTGAGTGCTGGGGCCTAAATAACTTAAAGTGGCCTTTTCCAGTGGTGGGTAATATGACGCATGATTCTCTGCTGTGGGACCTCTCTCCTCTGTCTGGGTGCTGGGGCCTAAATAACTGAAAGTGTCCTTTTTCAGTGGTGGGTGATCTGACGCATGATTCTGTGCTATGGATCCTCTCTCATGTGTCTGGTTGCTGGGGCCTAAATAACTGAAAGTGGCCTTCTCCAGTGGTGGGTGATATGATGCCTTATTCATTGCTGTGGGACCTCTCTCATCTGTCTGCGTGCTGGGGCCTAAATAACTGAAAGTGGCCTTCTCCAGTGGTGGGTGATATGACGCATGATTCTGTGCAATGGGACCTCTCTTCTCTGTCTGGGTGCTGGGGCCTAAATAACTGAAAGTGGCCTTCTCCAGTGGTGGGTGATATGAGGCCTTATTCCTTGCTGTGGGACCTCTCTCCTCTGTCTGGGTGCTGGGGTCTAAATAACTGAAAGTGTCCTTCTCCAGTGGTGGGTGATATGAAGCAATATTCTGTGCTGTGGGACCTCTCTCCTGTGTCTGGTTGCTGGGTCCTAAATAACTGAAAGTGTCCTTCTCCAGTGGTGGGTGATATGATGCATGATTCTCTGCTGTGGGCTCTCTCTTCTCTGTTTGGGAGATGGGGCCTACATAACTGACAGTGACCTTCTACAGTGGTGGGTGATATGAGGACTTATTCCTTGCTGTGGGACCTCTCTACTCTGTCTGGGTGCTGCGGCCTAAATAACTGACATTGGCCTTCTCCAGTGGTGGGTGATATGACGCATGTTTCTGTGCTATTGGTCCTCTCTCCTCTGTATGGGTGCTGGGGCCTAAATAACTGAAAGTGGCCTTCTCCAGTGGTGGGTGATATGAGGCCTTATTCCTTGCTGTGGGACCTCTCTCCTGTGTCTGGGTGCTGGGGCCTAAATAACTGAAAGTGGCCATAAACAGTGGTGGGTGATATGAGGCCTTATTCCTTGCTGTGGGACCTCTCTCCTCTGTCTGGGTGCTGGGGCCTAAATAACTGACAGTGACCTTCTCCAGTGGTGGATGATATGACGCCTTATTCCTTGCTTTGGGATAACTCTCCTCTGTCTGGGTGCTGGGGCCTAAATAACTGAAAGTGGACTTCTCCAGTGGTGGGTAATATAACGCATGATTCTATGCTGTGGGACCTCTCTCCTCTGTCTGGGTGCTGGGGCCTAAATAACTGAAAGTGGCCTTCTCCAGTGGTGCGTAATATGACGCATGATTCTCTGCTGTGGGACCTCTCTCCTCTGTCTTGGTGCTGGGGCCTAAATATCTGAAAGTGGCCTTCTCCAGTAGTGGGTGATATGAGGCCTTATTCCTTGCTGTGGGACCTCTCTCCTATGTCTGGGTGCTGGGGCCTAAATAACTGAAAGTGGCCTTCTACAGTGGTGGGTGATATGAGGCCTTATTCCTTGCTGTGGGACCTCTCTCCTCTGTCTGGGTGCTGGGGCCTAAATAACTGAAAGTGGCCTTCTCCAGTGGTGGTTGATATGACGCATGATTCTCTGCTATTGGTTCTCTCTCCTCTGTCTGCGTGCTGGGGCCTAAATAACTAAAAGTGGCCTTATCCAGTGGTGGGTGATATGAGTCCTTAATCCTTGCTGTGGGACCTCTCTACTCTGTCTGGATCCTGGGAACTAAATAACTGAAAGTGGCCTTCTTCAGTCGTGGGTGATATGACGCATGATTCTCTGCTGTGGGAATTCTCCTCTGTCTGGGTCCTGGGGCCTAAATAACTGAAAGTGGCCTTTTCCAGTTTTGGTAATATGATGCATGATTCTCTGCTGTGGGACCTCTCTCCTCTGTCTGGTTGCTGGGGCCTAAATAACTGAAAGTGGCCATTTCCAGTGGTGGGTGATATGACGCATGATTCTGTGCTGTGGGACCTCTCTACTCTGTCTGGGTGCTGGGGCCTAAATAACTGAAAGTGGCCTTCTCCAGTGGTGGGTGATATGAGGCCTTATTCCTTGCTGTGGGACCTCTCTCCTCTGTCTGGGTCCTGGGGCCTAAATAACTGAAAGTGGCCTTCTACAGTGGTGGGTGATATGAGGCCTTATTCCTTGCCGTGGGACCTCTCTCCTCTGTCTGGGTGCTGCGGTCTAAATAACTGACAGTGACCTTCTCCAGTTGAGAATGATATGACGCCTTATTCCTTGCTGTGGGACCTCTCTCCTCTGTCTGGGTGCTGGGGCCTAAATAACTGAATGTGTCCATTTTCAGTGGTGGGTGATATGACGCATGATTCTGTGTTATGGGACCTCTCTCCTGTGTCTGGTTGCTGGGGCCTAAATATCTGAAAGTGGCCTTCTCCAGTGGTGGGTGATATGACGCCTTATTCCTTGCTGTGGGACCTCTCCTAAGTCTCTGTGCTGGGGCCTGCATAACTGAAAGTGGCCTTCTTCAGTGGTGGGTGATATGACGCATGATTCTGTGCAGTGGGACCTCTCTCCTCTGTTTGGGTGCTGGGGCCTAAATAACTGAAAGTGTCCATTTCCAGTGGTGGGTGATATGACGCATGATTCTGTGCTATGGGACCTCTCTCCTGTGTCTGGTTGCTGGGGCCTAAATAACTGAAAGTGGCCTTCTCCAGTGGTGGGTGATATGACGCCATATTCCTTGCTGTGGGACCTCTCTCCTATGTCTCTGTGCTGGGGACTGCATAACTGAAAGTGGCCTTCTTCAGTGGTGGGTGATATGACGCATGATTCTGTGCAGTGGGACCTCTCTCCTCTGTTTGGGTGCTGGAGCCTAAATAACTGAAAGTGGCCTTCTCCAGTGGTGGGTGATATGACGCATGATTCTCTGCTGTGGGACCTCTCTCCTCTGTCTGTGTCCTGGGGCCTAAATAACTGAAAGTGGCCTTCTCCAGTCTTGGGTGATATGAGGCCTTTTTCCTTGCTGTGGGACCTCTATCCTCTGTATCGGTGCTGGGGCCAAAATAACTGAAAGTGGCCTTCTCCAGTGGTGGGTGATATGACGCATGATTCTCTGCTGTGGGACCTCTCTCATCTGTCTGGGTCCTGGGGCCTAAATAACTGAATGTGGCCTTCTCCAGTGTTGGTAATATGACTCATGATTCTCTGCTGTGGGACCTCTCCCCTCTGTCTGGGTGCTGCTGCCTAAATAACTGAATGTAGCCTTCTCCAGTGGTGGGTGATATGACGCATGATTCTGTGCTGTGGGACCTCTCTACTCTGTCTGGGTGCTGTGGACTAAATAACAAAAAGTGGCCTTCTCCAGTGGTGGGTGATATGAGGCCTTATTCCTTGATGTGGGACCGCTCTCCTCTGTCTGGGTGCTGGGGCCTAAATAACTGAAAGTGGCGTTCTCCAATGGTGTGTGATATGACGCCTTATTCCTTGCTGTGGGACCTCTCTCCTCTGTCTGGGTGCTGGGGCCTAAGTAACTCAAAGTGGCCTTCTTCAGTGGTGTGTGAAATGACGCATGATTTTCTGCTGTGGGACCTCTCTCCTTAGTCTGGGTGCTGGGGCTTAAATAACTGAAAGTGGCCTTCTCCAGTGTTATGTAATATCACGCAAGATTCTCTGCTGAGGGAACTCTCTCCTATGTCTGGGTGTTGGGGCCTAAATAACTGAAAGTGGCTTTCTCCAGTGGTGTGTAATATAACGCATGATTCTCAGCTGTGGGACCTCTCTCTTCTGTCTGGATGCTGGGGCATAAATAACTGAAAGTGGCCTTCTCCAATGGTGGGTGAAATGACGCCTTATTCCTTGCTGTGGGACCTCTCTCCTCTGACTGGGTGCTGGGGTCTGCATAACTGAAAGTGGCATTCTCCAGTGGTGGGTGATATGACGCATGATTTCCTGCTGTGGGAACTCAGTCCTCTGTCTGGATGCTGGGGCCAAAATAGCTGAAAGTGGCCTTCTCCAGTGGTGGGTGATATGATCCCTTATTCCTTGCTGTGGGACCTCTCTCCTCTGTCTGGGTGCTGGGGCCTGCATAACTGAAAGTGGCCTTCTTCAGTGGTGGGTGATATGACGCAAGATTCTGTGCAGTGGGACCTCTTTCCTCTGTCTGGGTGCTGAGGCCTAAATAACTGAAAGTGGCCCTTCCAGTGGTGGGTGATATGACGCCTTATTCATTGCTGTGGGACCTCTCTCCTCTGTCTGGGTGCTGGGGCCTAAATAACTGAAAGTGGCCTTCTCCAGTGGTGGGTGATATGACGCATGATTCTGTGCTGTGGGACCTCTCTCCTCTGTCTGGGTGCTGGGGCCTAAATAACTGAAAGTGGCCTTCTCCAGTGGTGGGTGATATGAGGCCTTTTTCCTTGCTGTGGGTCCTCTCTCCTCTGTCTGGGTGCTGGGGCCTAAGTAACTTAAAGTGGCCTTCGTCAGTGGTGGGTGATATCAGGCCTTATTCCTTGCTGTGGGACTTCTCTCCTCTGTCTGGGTGCTGAGTCCTAAATAACTGACAGTGACCTTCTCCAGTGGTGGATGATATGACGCCTTATTCCTTGCTGTGGGACCTCTCTCCTCTGTCTGGGTGCTGGGGCCTAAATAACTGAAAGTGGCCTTCTCCAGTGGTGCGTAATATGACGCATGATTCTCTGCTGGGGGACCTCTCTCCTCTGTCTGGGTGCTGGGGCCTAAATAACTAAAAGTGGCCTTCTCCAGTGGTGGGTGATATGACGCCTTATTCCTTGCTGTGGGACCTCTCTCCTATGTCACTGTGCTGGGGCCTGCATAACTGAAAGTGGCCTTCTTCAGTGGTGGGTGATATGACGCATGATTCTGTGCAGTGGGACCTCTCTCCTCTGTTTGGGTGCTGGGGCGTAAACTGAAAGTGGCATTCTCCAGTGGTGGGTGATATGACGCATGATTCTGTGCTGTGGGACCTCTCTCCTTTGTCTGGGATCTGGGGCCTAAATAACTGAAAGTGGCCTTCTACAGTGGTGGGTGATATGACGCATGATTCTGTGCTGTGGGACCTCTCTCCTCTGTCTGGGTGCTGGGGACTAAACAACTAAAAGTGGCCCTCTCTAGTGGTGGGTGATATGAGGCCTTATTCCTTGATGTGGGACTGCTCTCCTCTGTCTGGGTGCTGGGGCCTAAATAACTGAAAGTGGCGCTCTCCAATGGTGGGTGATATGACGCCTTATTCCTTGCTGTGGGACCTCTCTCTTCTGTCTGGGTGCTGGAGCCTAAGTAACTCAAAGTGAACTTCTCCAGTTGTGTGTGAAATGACGCATGATTTTCTGCTGTGGGACCTCTCTCCTTAGTCTGGGTGCTGGGGCTTAAATAACAGAAAGTGGCCTTTTCCAGTGGTGTGTAATATCACGCATGATTCTCTGCTGAGGGAACTCTCTCCTATGTCTGGGTGTTGGGGCCTAAATAACTGAAAGTGGCCTTCTCCAGTGGTGTGTAATATGACGCATGATTCTCAGCTGTGGGACATCTATCTTCTGTCTGGATGCTGGGGCATAAATAACTGAAAGTGGCCTTCTCCAGTGGTGGGTGATATGACGCATGATTCTGTGCTGCGGGACCTCTCTCCTCTGTCTGGGTTCTGGGGCCTAAATAACTGAAAGTGGAATTCTCCAGTGGTGGGTGATATGAGGCCTTATTCCTTGCATTGGACCTCTATCCTCTGTATCGGTGCTGGGGCCTAAATAACTCAAAATGGCCTTCTCCAGTGGTGGGTGATATGAAGCATGATTCTCTGCTGTGGGAGCTCTCTCCTCTATCTGGGTGCTGAGGCCTAATTAACTCAAAGTGGTCTTCTCCAGTGGTGGGTGATATGACGCATGATTCTCTGCTGTGGGACCTCTCTCCTCTATCTGGGTGCTGAGGCCTAAATAACTGAAAGTGGCCTTCAACAGTGGTGGGTGATATGAGGCCTTATTCCTTGCTGTGGGACCTCTCTCCTCTGTCTGGGTGCTGGGGCCTAAATAACTGAAAGTGGCCTTCAACAGTGGTGGGTAATATGAGGCCTTATTCCTTGCTGTGGGACCTCTCTCCTCTGTCTGGGTGCTGGGGCCTAAATAACTGACAGTGACCTTCTCCAGTGGTGGATGATATGACGCCTTATTCCTTGCTGTGGGACAACTCTCCTCTGTCTGGGTGCTGGGGCCTAAATAACTGAAAGTGGCCTTCTCCAGTGGTGGGTAATATGACGCATGATTCTATGCTGTGGGACCTCTCTCCTCTGTCTGGGTGCTTGGGCCTAAATAACTGAAAGTAGCCTTTTCCAGTGGTGCGTAATATGACGCATGATTCTCTGCTGTGGGACCTCTCTCCTCTGTCTTGGTGCTGGGGCCTAAATATCTGAAAGTGGCCTTCTCCAGTAGTGGGTGATATGAGGCCTTATTCCTTGCTGTGGGACCTCTCTCCTATGTCTGGGTGCTGGGGCCTAAATAACTGAAAGTGGCCTTCTACAGTGGTGGGTGATATGAGGCCTTATTCCTTGCTGTGGGACCTCTCTCCTCTGTCTGGGTGCTGGGGCCTAAATAACTGAAAGTGGCCTTCTCCAGTGGTGGTTGATATGACGCATGATTCTCTGCTATTGGTTCTCTCTCCTCTGTCTGGGTGCTGGGGCCTAAATAACTGAAAGTGGCCTTCTCCAGTGGTGGGTGATATGAGGCCTTATTCCTTGCTGAGGGACCTCTCTCCTCTGTCTGGGTGCTGGGGCCTAAATAACTGAAAGTGGCCTTCTCCAGTGGTGGGTAATATGACGCATGATTCTCTGCTATTGGTTCTCTCTCCTCTGTCTGGGTGCTGCGGCCTAAATAACCGACAGTGACCTTCTCCAGTGGTGGATGATATGACGCCTTATTCCTTGCTGTGGGACCTCTCTCCTCTGTCTGGGTGCTGGGGTCTAAATAACTGAAAGTGGCCCTCTCCAGTGGTGCGTAATATGACGCCTGATTCTCTGCTGTGGGACATCTCTCCTCTGTCTGCGTTCTGGGGCCTAAATAACTATAAGTGGCCTTCTCCAGTGGTGGGTGATATGAGTCCTTAATCCTTGCTGTGGGACCTCTCAACTCTGTCTGGATCCTGGGGCCTAAATAAATGAAAGTGGCCTTCTTCAGTGGTGGGTGATATGACGCATGATTCTCTGCTGTGGGAACTCTCCTCTGTCTGGGTGCTGGGGCCTAAATATCTGAAAGTGGCCTTCGACAGTGGTGGGTGATATGAGGCCTTATTCCTTGCTTTGAGACCTCTCTCCTCTGTCTGGGTGCTGCGGCCTAAATAACCGACAGTTACCTTCTCCAGTGGTGGATGATATGACGCCTTATTCCTTGCTGTGGGACCTCTCTCCTCTGTCTGGGTGCTGGGGCCTAAATAACTAAAAGTGGCCATTTCCAGTGGTGGGTGATATGACGCATGATTCTGTGCTGTGGGACCTCTCTCCTCTGTCTGGGTGCTGGGGCCTAAATAACTGAAAGTGGCCTTCTCCAGTGGTGGGTGATATGAGGCCTTATTCCTTGCTGTGGGACCTCTCTCCTCTGTCTGGGTCCTGGGGCCTAAATAACTGAAAGTGGCCTTCTCCAGTGGTGGGTAATATGACGCATGATTCTCTGCTGTGGGACCTCTATCCTCTGTCTGGGTTCTGGGGCCTAAATAACTGAAAGTGGCCTTCTACAGTGGTGGGTGAGATGACGCCTTATTCCTTGCTTTGGGACCTCTCTCCACTGTCTGAGTGCTGGGGCCTAAATAACTTAAAGTGGCCTTTTCCAGTGGTGGGTAATATGACGCATGATTCTCTGCTGTGGGACCTCTCTCCTCTGTCTGGGTGCTGGGGCCTAAATAACTGAAAGTGTCCTTTTTCAGTGGTGGGTGATCTGACGCATGATTCTGTGCTATGGGACCTCTCTCCTGTGTCTGGTTGCTGGGGCCTAAATAACTGAAAGTGGCCTTCTCCAGTGGTGGGTGATATGATGCCTTATTCCTTGCTGTGGGACCTCTCTCCTCTGTCTGCGTGCTGGGGCCTAAATAACTGAAAGTGGCCTTCTCCAGTGGTGGGTGATATGACGCATGATTCTGTGCAATGGGACCTCTCTTCTCTGTCTGGGTGCTGGGGAATAAATAACTGAAAGTGGCCTTCTCCAGTGGTGGGTGATATGAGGCCTTATTCCTTTCTGTGGGACCTCTCTCCTCTGTCTGGGTGCTGGGGTCTAAATAACTGAAAGTGTCCTTCTCCAGTGGTGGGTGATATGAAGCAATATTCTGTGCTGTGGGACCTCTCTCCTGTGTCGGGTTGCTGGGTCCTAAATAACTGAAAGTGTCCTTCTCCAGTGGTGGGTGATATGATGCATGATTCTCTGCTGTGGGCTCTCTCTTCTCTGTTTGGGAGATGGGGCCTACATAACTGACAGTGACCTTCTACAGTGGTGGGTGATATGAGGACTTATTCCTTGCTGTGGGACCTCTCTACTCTGTCTGGGTGCTGCGGCCTAAATAACTGACAGTGGCCTTCTCCAGTGGTGGGTGATATGACGCATGTTTCTGTGCTATTGGTCCTCTCTCCTCTGTATGGGTGCTGGGGCCTAAATAACTGAAAGTGGCCTTCTCCAGTGGTGGGTGATATGACGCATGATTCTGTGCTGTGGGACCTCTCTCCTCTGTCTGGGTGCTGTGGCATAAATAACTCAAAGTGGCCTTTTCAAAAGTTGGGTGATATGACGCATGATTCTCTGCTGTCGGACCTCTTTCCTCTGTCTGGGTGCTGGGCTGAAATAACTGAAAGTGGCCTTCTCTAGTGGTGGGTGATATGACGCATGATTCCTTTCTGTGGGACCTCTCTCCTCTGTCTGGGTGCTGGGGCCGAAATATCTGAAAGTGGCCTTCTCCAGTGGTGGGTGATATGACGCATGATTCCTTGCTGTGGGACCTCTCTCCTCTGTCTGGGTGCTGGCGCCGAAATAACTGAGTGGCCTTCTCCAGTGGTGGGTGATATGACGCATGATTCCTTGCTGTGGGACCTGTATCCTCGGTCTGGGTGCTGGGCCGAAATAACTGAAAGTGGCCTTCTCCAGTGGTGGGTGATATGACGCATGATTCCTTGCTGTGGGACCTCTCTCCTCTGTCTGGGTGCTGGGGCCGAAATAACTGAAAGTAGCCTTCTCCAGTGGTGGTTGATATGATGCATGATTCCTTGCTGATGGACCTGTCTCCTCTGTCTGGGTGCTGGGGCCTAAATAACTCAACTTGCCTTCTCCTGTGGTGGGTAAAATGACGCATGATTCTCTGCTTTGGGACCTCTCTCCTCTGTCTGAGTGCTGGGGCCGAAATTACTGAGTGGCCTTTTCCAGTGGTGGGTGATATGACGCATGCTTCCTTGCTGTGGGACCTGTATCCTCGGTCTTGGTGCTGGGCCGAAATAACTGAAAGTGGCCTTCTCCAGTGGTTGGTGATATGACGCATGATTCCTTGCTGTGGGACCTCTCTCCTCTGTCTGGGTGCTGGGGCCGAAATAACTGAAAGTGGCCTTCTCCAGTGGTGGGTGATATGACGCATGATTCCTTGCTGTGGGACCTCTTTCCTCTGTCTGGTTGCTGGGGCCGAAATAACTGAAAGTGGCCTTCTCCAGTGGTGGTTGATATGACGCATGATTCCTTGCTGTGGGACCTCTCTCCTCTGTCTGGGTGCTGGCGCCGAAATAACTGAGTGGCCTTCTCCAGTGGTGGGTGATATGACGCATGATTCCTTGCTGTGGGACCTGTATCCTCGGTCTGGGTGCTGGGCCGAAATAACTGAAAGTGGCCTTCTCCAGTGGTGGGTGATATGACGCATGATTCCTTGCTGTGGGACCTCTCTTCTCTATCTGGGTGCTGGGGCCGAAATAACTGAAATTGGCCTTCTCCAGTGGTGGTTGATATGATGCATGATTCCTTGCTGATGGACCTCTCTCCTCTGTCTGGGTGCTGGGGCCGAAATTACTGAAAGTGGCCTTCTCCAGTGGTGGTTGATATGACAAATGATTCCCTTGCTGTGGGACCTCTCTCCTCTGTCTGGGTGCTGGCGCCGAAATAACTGAAGTGGCCTTTCTCCAGTGGTGGGTGATATGACGCATGATTCCTTGCTGTGGGACCTGTATCCTCGGTCTGGGTGCTGGGCCGAAATAACTGAAAGTGGCCTTCTCCAGTGGTGGGTGATATGACGTATGATTCCTTGCTGTGGGACCTCTCTTCTCTGTCTGGGTGCTGGGGCCAAAATAACTGAAAGTGGCCTTCTCCAGTGGTGGTTGATATGATGCATGATTCCTTGCTGATGGACCTCTCTCCTCTGTCTGGGTGCTGGGGCCGAAATAACTGAAAGTGGCCTTCTCCAGTCGTGGGTGATATGACGCATGATCCCTTGCTGTGGGACCTCTCTCCTCTGTCTGGGTGCTGGGGCCGAAATAACTGAGTGGCCTTCTCCAGTGGTGGGTGATATGACGCATGCTTCCTTGCTGTGGGACCTGTATCCTCGGTCTTGGTGCTGGGCCGAAATAACTGAAAGTGGCCTTCTTCAGTGGTTGGTGATATGACGCATGATTCCTTGCTGTGGGACCTCTCTCCTCTGTCTGGGTGCTTGGGCCGAAATAACTGAAAGTGGCCTTCTCCAGTGGTGGGTGATATGACGCATGATTCCTTGCTGTGGGACCTCTTTCCTCTGTCTGGGTGCTGGGGCCGAAATAACTGAAAGTGGCCTTCTCCAGTGGTGGTTGATATGACGCATGATTCCTTGCTGTGGGACCTCTCTCCTCTGTCTGGGTGCTGGGGCTGAAATATCTGAAAGTGGCCTTCTCCAGTGGTGGGTGATATGACGCATGATTCCTTGCTGTGGGACCTCTCTACTCTGTCTGGGTGCTGGCGCCGAAATAACTGAGTGGCCTTCTCCAGTGGTGGGTGATATGACGCATGATTCCTTGCTGTGGGACCTGTGTCCTCGGTCTGGGTGCTGGGCCGAAATAACTGAAAGTGGCCTTCTCCAGTGGTGGGTGATATGACGCATGATTCCTTGCTGTGGGACCTCTCTCCTCTGTCTGGGTGCTGGGGCCGAAATTACTGAAAGTGGCCTTCTCCAGTGGTGGTTGATATGATGCATGATTCCTTGCTGTGGGACCTCTCTCCTCTGTCTGGGTGCTGGGGCCGAAATAAGTGAAAGTGGCCTTCTCCAGTCGTGGGTGATATGACGCATGATCCCTTGCTGTGGGACCTCTCTCCTCTGTCTCGGTGCTGGGGCCGAAATAACTGAGTGGCCTTCTCCAGTGGTGGGTGATATGACGCATGCTTCCTTGCTGTGGGACCTGTATCCTCGGTCTTGGTGCTGGGCTGAAATAACTGAAAGTGGCCTTCTCCAGTGGTTGGTGATATGACGCATGATTCCTTGCTGTGGGACCTCTCTCCTCTGTCTGGGTGCTGGGGCCGAAATAACTGAAAGTGGCCTTCTCCAGTGGTGGGTGATATGACGCATGATTCCTTGCTGTGGGACCTCTTTCCTCTGTCTGGGTGCTGGGGCCGAAATAACTGAAAGTGGCCTTCTCCAGTGGTGGTTGATATGACGCATGATTCCTTGCTGTGGGACCTCTCTCCTCTGTCTGGGTGCTGGGGCCGAAATAACTGAAAGTGGCCTTCTCCAGTGGTGGGTGATATGACGCATGATTCCTTGCTGTGGGACCTCTATCCTCTGTCTGGGTGCTGGGGCTGAAATAACTGAAAGTGGCCTTCTCCAGTGGTTGGTGATATGACGCATGATTCCTTGCTGTGGGACCTCTCTCCTCTGTCTGGGTGCTGGGGCCGAAATAACTGAAAGTGGCCTTCTCCAGTGGTGGGTGATATGACGCATGATTCCTTGCTGTGGGACCTCTTCCTCTGTCTGGGTGCTGGGGCCGAAATAACTGAAAGTGGCCTTCTCCAGTGGTGGGTGATATGACGCATGATTCCTTGCTGTGGGACCTCTCTCCTCTGTCTGGGTGCTGGCGCCGAAATAACTGAAAGTGGCCTTCTCCAGTGGTGGGTGATATGACGCATGATTCCTTGCTGTGGGACCTGTCTCCTCTGTCTGGGTGCTGGGGCCGAAATAACTGAAAGTGGCCTTCTCCAGTGGTGGGTGATATGACGCATGATTCCTTGCTGTGGGACCTCTCTCCTCTGTCTGGGTGCTGGGGCCGAAATAACTGAAAGTGGCCTTCTCCAGTGGTGGTTGATATGATGCATGATTCCTTGCTGTGGGACCTCTCTCCTCTGTCTGGGTGCTGGGGCCGAAATAACTGAAAGTGGCCTTCTCCAGTGGTGGTTGATATGACGCATGATCCCTTGCTGTGGGACCTCTCTCCTCTGTCTGGGTGCTGGCGCCGAAATAACTGAAGTGGCCTTCTCCAGTGGTGGGTGATATGACGCATGATTCCTTGCTGTGGGACCTGTATCCTCGGTCTGGGTGCTGGGCCGAAATAACTGAAAGTGGCCTTCTCCAGTGGTGGGTGATATGACGCATGATTCCTTGCTGTGGGACCTCTCTCCTCTGTCTGGGTGCTGGGGCCAAAATAACTGAAAGTGGCCTTCTCCAGTGGTGGGTGATATGACGCATGATTCCTTGCTGTGGGACCTCTCTCCTCTGTCTGGGTGCTGGGGCCGAAATAACTGAAAGTGGCCTTCTCCAGTGGTGGGTGATATGACGCATGATTCCTTGCTGTGGGACCTCTCTCCTCTGTCTGGGTGCTGGGGCCGAAATAACTGAAAGTGGCCTTCTCCAGTGGTGGGTGATATGACGCATGATTCCTTGCTGTGGGACCTCTCTCCTCTGTCTGGGTGCTGGGCCGAAATAACTGAAAGTGGCCTTCTTCAGTGGTGGGTGATATGACGCATGATTCCTTGCTGTGGGACCTCTCTCCTCTGTCTGGGTGCTGGGCCGAAATAACTGAAAGTGGCCTTCTCCAGTGGTGGGTGATATGACGCATGATTCCTTGCTGTGGGACCTCTTTCCTCTGTCTGGGTGCTGGGGCCGAAATAACTGAAAGTGGCCTTCTCCAGTGGTGGTTGATATGACGCATGATTCCTTGCTGTGGGACCTCTCTCCTCTGTCTGGGTGCTGGGGCTGAAATAACTGAAAGTGGCCTTCTCCAGTGGTGGGTGATATGACGCATGATTCCTTGCTGTGGGACCTCTCTACTCTGTCTGGGTGCTGGCGCCGAAATAACTGAAAGTGGCCTTCTCCAGTGGTGGGTGATATGACGCATGATTCCTTGCTGTGGGACCTGTGTCCTCGGTCTGGGTGCTGGGCCGAAATAACTGAAAGTGGCCTTCTCCAGTGGTGGGTGATATGACGCATGATTCCTTGCTGTGGGACCTCTCTCCTCTGTCTGGGTGCTGGGGCCGAAATAACTGAAAGTGGCCTTCTCCAGTGGTGGTTGATATGATGCATGATTCCTTGCTGTGGGACCTCTCTCCTCTGTCTGGGTGCTGGGGCCGAAATAACTGAAAGTGGCCTTCTCCAGTCGTGGGTGATATGACGCATGATCCCTTGCTGTGGGACCTCTCTCCTCTGTCTGGGTGCTGGGGCCGAAATAACTGAAAGTGGCCTTCTCCAGTGGTGGGTGATATGACGCATGCTTCCTTGCTGTGGGACCTGTATCCTCGGTCTTGGTGCTGGGCTGAAATAACTGAAAGTGGCCTTCTCCAGTGGTTGGTGATATGACGCATGATTCCTTGCTGTGGGACCTCTCTCCTCTGTCTGGGTGCTGGGGCCGAAATAACTGAAAGTGGCCTTCTCCAGTGGTGGGTGATATGACGCATGATTCCTTGCTGTGGGACCTCTTTCCTCTGTCTGGGTGCTGGGGCCGAAATAACTGAAAGTGGCCTTCTCCAGTGGTGGGTGATATGACGCATGATTCCTTGCTGTGGGACCTCTCTCCTCTGTCTGGGTGCTGGGGCCGAAATAACTGAAAGTGGCCTTCTCCAGTGGTGGGTGATATGACGCATGATTCCTTGCTGTGGGACCTCTTTCCTCTGTCTGGGTGCTGGGCCGAAATAACTGAAAGTGGCCTTCTCCAGTGGTGGGTGATATGACGCATGATTCCTTGCTGTGGGACCTCTCTCCTCTGTCTGGGTGCTGGGCCGAAATAACTGAAAGTGGCCTTCTCCAGTGGTGGGTGATATGACGCATGATTCCTTGCTGTGGGACCTCTCTCCTCTGTCTGGGTGCTGGCGCCGAAATAACTGAAAGTGGCCTTCTCCAGTGGTGGGTGATATGACGCATGATTCCTTGCTGTGGGACCTGTCTCCTCGGTCTGGGTGCTGGGGCCGAAATAACTGAAAGTGGCCTTCTCCAGTGGTGGGTGATATGACGCATGATTCCTTGCTGTGGGACCTCTCTCCTCTGTCTGGGTGCTGGGCCGAAATAACTGAAAGTGGCCTTCTCCAGTGGTGGTTGATATGATGCATGATTCCTTGCTGTGGGACCTCTCTCCTCTGTCTGGGTGCTGGGGCCGAAATAAGTGAAAGTGGCCTTCTCCAGTGGTGGTTGATATGATGCATGATCCCTTGCTGTGGGACCTCTCTCCTCTGTCTGGGTGCTGGGGCCGAAATAACTGAAAGTGGCCTTCTCCAGTGGTGGTTGATATGATGCATGATCCCTTGCTGTGGGACCTCTCTCCTCTGTCTGGGTGCTGGCGCCGAAATAACTGAGTGGCCTTCTCCAGTGGTGGGTGATATGACTCATGATTCCTTGCTGTGGGACCTGTATCCTCGGTCTTGGTGCTGTGCCGAAATAACTGAAAGTGGCCTTCTCCAGTGGTTGGTGATATGACGCATGATTCCTTGCTGTGGGACCTCTCTCCTCTGTCTGGGTGCTGGGGCCGAAATAACTGAAAGTGGCCTTCTCCAGTGGTGGGTGATATGACGCATGATTCCTTGCTGTGGGACCTCTCTCCTCTGTCTGGGTGCTGGGGCCGAAATATCTGAAAGTGGCCTTCTCCAGTGGTGGTTGATATGATGCATGATTCCTTGCTGTGGGACCTCTCTCCTCTGTCTGGGTGCTGGAGCTGAAATAACTGAAAGTGGCCTTCTCCAGTGGTGGGTGATATGACGCATGATTCCTTGCTGTGGGACCTCTTCCTCTGTCTGGGTGCTGGGGCCGAAATAACTGAAAGTGGCCTTCTCCAGTGGTGGTTGATATGACGCATGATTCCTTGCTGTGGGACCTCTCTCCTCTGTCTGGGTGCTGAGCCGAAATATCTGAAAGTGGCCTTCTCCAGTGGTGGGTGATATGACGCATGATTCCTTGCTGTGGGACCTCTCTCCTCTGTCTGGGTGCTGGCGCCGAAATAACTGGAGTGGCCTTCTCCAGTGGTGGGTGATATGACGCATGATTCCTTGCTGTGGGACCTGTATCCTCGGTCTGGGTGCTGGTGCCGAAATAACTGAAAGTGGCCTTCTCCAGTGGTTGGTGATATGACGCATGATTCCTTGCTGTGGGACCTCTCTCCTCTGTCTGGGTGCTGGGGCCGAAATAACTGAAAGTGGCCTTCTCCAGTGGTGGTTGATATGATGCATGATTCCTTGCTGTGGGACCTCTCTCCTCTGTCTGGGTGCTGGGGCCGAAATAAGTGAAAGTGGCCTTCTCCAGTCGTGGGTGATATGACGCATGATCCCTTGCTGTGGGACCTCTCTCCTCTGTCTGGGTGCTGGGGCCGAAATAACTGAAAGTGGCCTTCTCCAGTGGTGGGTGATATGATGCATGATTCTCTGTTGTAGGACCTCTCTCCTCTGTCTGGGTGCTGGGACTTAAATAACTGAAAGTGTCCTTCTCCAGTGGTGGGTAATATGACGCCTTATTCCTTGCTGTGGGACCTCTCTCCTCTCTCTGGGTGCTGGGGTCTAAATAACTCAAAGTGGCCTTCTCCAGTGGTGGGTGATATGACGCATGATTCTATGCTGTGGGACCTCTCTCCTCTGTCTGGGTGCTGGGGCCTAAATAACTCAACTTGCCTTCTCCTGTGGTGGGTAAAATGACGCATGATTCTCTGCTTTGGGACCTCTCTCCTCTGTCTGGGTGTTGGGGCCTAACTAACTGAAAATGGCCTTCTCCAGTGTTGGGTGATATGACGCCTTATTCCTTGCTGTGGGAAATCTCTCCTCTGTCTGGGTGCTGTGGCATAAATAACTCAAAGTGGCCTTTTCAAAAGTTGGGTGATATGACGCATGATTCTCTGCTGTCGGACCTCTTTCCTCTGTCTGGGTGCTGGGCTGAAATAACTGAAAGTGGCCTTCTCTAGTGGTGGGTGATATGACGCATGATTCCTTTCTGTGGGACCTCTCTCCTCTGTCTGGGTGCTGGGGCCGAAATATCTGAAAGTGGCCTTCTCCAGTGGTGGGTGATATGACGCATGATTCCTTGCTGTGGGACCTCTCTCCTCTGTCTGGGTGCTGGCGCCGAAATAACTGAGTGGCCTTCTCCAGTGGTGGGTGATATGACGCATGATTCCTTGCTGTGGGACCTGTATCCTCGGTCTGGGTGCTGGGCCGAAATAACTGAAAGTGGCCTTCTCCAGTGGTGGGTGATATGACGCATGATTCCTTGCTGTGGGACCTCTCTCCTCTGTCTGGGTGCTGGGGCCGAAATAACTGAAAGTAGCCTTCTCCAGTGGTGGTTGATATGATGCATGATTCCTTGCTGATGGACCTCTCTCCTCTGTCTGGGTGCTGGGGCCTAAATAACTCAACTTGCCTTCTCCTGTGGTGGGTAAAATGACGCATGATTCTCTGCTGTGGGACCTCTCTCCTCTGTCTGAGTGCTGGGGCCGAAATTACTGAGTGGCCTTTTCCAGTGGTGGGTGATATGACGCATGCTTCCTTGCTGTGGGACCTGTATCCTCGGTCTTGGTGCTGGGCCGAAATAACTGAAAGTGGCCTTCTCCAGTGGTTGGTGATATGACGCATGATTCCTTGCTGTGGGACCTCTCTCCTCTGTCTGGGTGCTGGGGCCGAAATAACTGAAAGTGGCCTTCTCCAGTGGTGGGTGATATGACGCATGATTCCTTGCTGTGGGACCTCTTTCCTCTGTCTGGTTGCTGGGGCCGAAATAACTGAAAGTGGCCTTCTCCAGTGGTGGTTGATATGACGCATGATTCCTTGCTGTGGGACCTCTCTCCTCTGTCTGGGTGCTGGCGCCGAAATAACTGAGTGACCTTCTCCAGTGGTGGGTGATATGACGCATGATTCCTTGCTGTGGGACCTGTATCCTCGGTCTGGGTGCTGGGCCGAAATAACTGAAAGTGGCCTTCTCCAGTGGTGGGTGATATGACGCATGATTCCTTGCTGTGGGACCTCTCTTCTCTATCTGGGTGCTGGGGCCGAAATAACTGAAATTGGCCTTCTCCAGTGGTGGTTGATATGATGCATGATTCCTTGCTGATGGACCTCTCTCCTCTGTCTGGGTGCTGGGGCCGAAATTACTGAAAGTGGCCTTCTCCAGTGGTGGTTGATATGACAAATGATCCCTTGCTGTGGGACCTCTCTCCTCTGTCTGGGTGCTGGCGCCGAAATAACTGAGTGGCCTTCTCCAGTGGTGGGTGATATGACGCATGATTCCTTGCTGTGGGACCTGTATCCTCGGTCTGGGTGCTGGGCCGAAATAACTGAAAGTGGCCTTCTCCAGTGGTGGGTGATATGACGTATGATTCCTTGCTGTGGGACCTCTCTTCTCTGTCTGGGTGCTGGGGCCGAAATAACTGAAAGTGGCCTTCTCCAGTGGTGGTTGATATGATGCATGATTCCTTGCTGATGGACCTCTCTCCTCTGTCTGGGTGCTGGGGCCGAAATAACTGAAAGTGGCCTTCTCCAGTCGTGGGTGATATGACGCATGATCCCTTGCTGTGGGACCTCTCTCCTCTGTCTGGGTGCTGGGGCTGAAATAACTGAGTGGCCTTCTCCAGTGGTGGGTGATATGACGCATGCTTCCTTGCTGTGGGACCTGTATCCTCGGTCTTGGTGCTGGGCCGAAATAACTGAAAGTGGCCTTCTCCAGTGGTTGGTGATATGACGCATGATTCCTTGCTGTGGGACCTCTCTCCTCTGTCTGGGTGCTTGGGCCGAAATAACTGAAAGTGGCCTTCTCCAGTGGTGGGTGATATGACGCATGATTCCTTGCTGTGGGACCTCTTTCCTCTGTCTGGGTGCTGGGGCCGAAATAACTGAAAGTGGCCTTCTCCAGTGGTGGTTGATATGACGCATGATTCCTTGCTGTGGGACCTCTCTCCTCTGTCTGGGTGCTGGGGCCGAAATATCTGAAAGTGGCCTTCTCCAGTGGTGGGTGATATGACGCATGATTCCTTGCTGTGGGACCTCTTTACTCTGTCTGGGTGCTGGCGCCGAAATAACTGAGTGGCCTTCTCCAGTGGTGGGTGATATGACGCATGATTCCTTGCTGTGGGACCTGTGTCCTCGGTCTGGGTGCTGGGCCGAAATAACTGAAAGTGGCCTTCTCCAGTGGTGGGTGATATGACGCATGATTCCTTGCTGTGGGACCTCTCTCCTCTGTCTGGGTGCTGGGGCTGAAATTACTGAAAGTGGCCTTCTCCAGTGGTGGTTGATATGATGCATGATTCCTTGCTGTGGGACCTCTCTCCTCTGTCTGGGTGCTGGGGCCGAAATAAGTGAAAGTGGCCTTCTCCAGTCGTGGGTGATATGACGCATGATCCCTTGCTGTGGGACCTCTCTCCTCTGTCTTGGTGCTGGGGCCGAAATAACTGAGTGGCCTTCTCCAGTGGTGGGTGATATGACGCATGCTTCCTTGCTGTGGGACCTGTATCCTCGGTCTTGGTGCTGGGCTGAAATAACTGAAAGTGGCCTTCTCCAGTGGTTGGTGATATGACGCATGATTCCTTGCTGTGGGACCTCTCTCCTCTGTCTGGGTGCTGGGGCCGAAATAACTGAAAGTGGCCTTCTCCAGTGGTGGGTGATATGACGCATGATTCCTTGCTGTGGGACCTCTTTCCTCTGTCTGGGTGCTGGGGCCGAAATAACTGAAAGTGGCCTTCTCCAGTGGTGGTTGATATGACGCATGATTCCTTGCTGTGGGACCTCTCTCCTCTGTCTGGGTGCTGGGGCCGAAATATCTGAAAGTGGCCTTCTCCAGTGGTGGGTGATATGACGCATGATTCCTTGCTGTGGGAGCTCTCTCCTCTGTCTGGGTGCAGGCGCCGAAATAACTGAGTGGCCTTCTCCAGTGGTGGGTGATATGACGCATGCTTCCTTGCTGTGGGACCTGTATCCTCGGTCTTGGTGCTGGGCCGAAATAACTGAAAGTGGCCTTCTCCAGTGGTTGGTGATATGACGCATGATTCCTTGCTGTGGGACCTCTCTCCTCTGTCTGGGTGCTTGGGCCGAAATAACTGAAAGTGGCCTTCTCCAGTGGTGGGTGATATGACGCATGATTCCTTGCTGTGGGACCTCTTTCCTCTGTCTGGGTGCTGGGGCCGAAATAACTGAAAGTGGCCTTCTCCAGTGGTGGTTGATATGACGCATGTTTCCTTGCTGTGGGACCTCTCTCCTCTGTCTGGGTGCTGGGGCCGAAATATCTGAAAGTGGCCTTCTCCAGTGGTGGGTGATATGACGCATGATTCCTTGCTGTGGGACCTCTCTCCTCTGTCTGGGTGCTGGCGCCGAAATAACTGAGTGGCCTTCTCCAGTGGTGGGTGATATGACGCATGATTCCTTGCTGTGGGACCTGTGTCCTCGGTCTGGGTGCTGGGCCGAAATAACTGAAAGTGGCCTTCTCCAGTGGTGGGTGATATGACGCATGATTCCTTGCTGTGGGACCTCTCTCCTCTGTCTGGGTGCTGGGGCCGAAATAACTGAAAGTGGCCTTCTCCAGTGGTGGTTGATATGATGCATGATTCCTTGCTGTGGGACCTCTTTACTCTGTCTGGGTGCTGGCGCCGAAATAACTGAGTGGCCTTCTCCAGTGGTGGGTGATATGACGCATGATTCCTTGCTGTGGGACCTGTGTCCTCGGTCTTGGTGCTGTGCCGAAATAACTGAAAGTGGCCTTCTCCAGTGGTTGGTGATATGACGCATGATTCCTTGCTGTGGGACCTCTCTCCTCTGTCTGGGTGCTGGGGCCGAAATAACTGAACGTGGCCTTCTCCAGTGGTGGGTGATATGACGCATGATTCCTTGCTGTGGGACCTCTCTCCTCTGTCTGGGTGCTGGGGCCGAAATATCTGAAAGTGGCCTTCTCCAGTGGTGGTTGATATGATGCATGATTCCTTGCTGTGGGACCTCTCTCCTCTGTCTGGGTGCTGGGGCCGAAATATCTGAAAGTGGCCTTCTCCAGTGGTGGGTGATATGACGCATGATTCCTTGCTGTGGGACCTGTATCCTCGGTCTTGGTGCTGTGCCGAAATAACTGAAAGTGGCCTTCTCCAGTGGTTGGTGATATGACGCATGATTCCTTGCTGTGGGACCTCTCTCCTCTGTCTGGGTGCTGGGGCCGAAATAACTGAACGTGGCCTTCTCCAGTGGTGGGTGATATGACGCATGATTCCTTGCTGTGGGACCTCTCTCCTCTGTCTGGGTGCTGGGGCCGAAATATCTGAAAGTGGCCTTCTCCAGTGGTGGTTGATATGATGCATGATTCCTTGCTGTGGGACCTCTCTCCTCTGTCTGGGTGCTGGGGCCGAAATATCTGAAAGTGGCCTTCTCCAGTGGTGGGTGATATGACGCATGATTCCTTGCTGTGGGACCTCTCTTCTCTGTCTGGGTGCTGGCGCCGAAATAACTGAGTGGCCTTCTCCAGTGGTGGGTGATATGACGCATGCTTCCTTGCTGTGGGACCTGTATCCTCGGTCTTGGTGCTGGGCCGAAATAACTGAAAGTGGCCTTCTCCAGTGGTTGGTGATATGACGCATGATTCCTTGCTGTGGGACCTCTCTCCTCTGTCTGGGTGCTTGGGCCGAAATAACTGAAAGTGGCCTTCTCCAGTGGTGGGTGATATGACGCATGATTCCTTGCTGTGGGACCTCTCTCCTCTGTCTGGGTGCTGGGGCCGAAATATCTGAAAGTGGCCTTCTCCAGTGGTGGGTGATATGACGCATGATTCCTTGCTGTGGGACCTCTACTCTGTCTGGGTGCTGGCGCCGAAATAACTGGAGTGGCCTTCTCCAGTGGTGGGTGATATGACGCATGATTCCTTGCTGTGGGACCTGTGTCCTCGGTCTGGGTGCTGGGCCGAAATAACTGAAAGTGGCCTTCTCCAGTGGTGGGTGATATGACGCATGATTCCTTGCTGTGGGACCTCTCTCCTCTGTCTGGGTGCTGGGGCCGAAATAACTGAAAGTGGCCTTCTCCAGTGGTGGTTGATATGATGCATGATTCCTTGCTGTGGGACCTCTCTCCTCTGTCTGGGTGCTGGGGCCGAAAAAAATGAAAGTGGCCTTCTCCAGTCGTGGGTGATATGACGCATGATCCCTTGCTGTGGGACCTCTCTCCTCTGTCTCTGTGCTGGGGCCGAAATAACTGAGTGGCCTTCTCCAGTGGTGGGTGATATGACGCATGCTTCCTTGCTGTGGGACCTGTATCCTCGGTCTGGGTGCTGGGCTGAAATAACTGAAAGTGGCCTTCTCCAGTGGTTGGTGATATGACGCATGATTCCTTGCTGTGGGACCTCTCTCCTCTGTCTGGGTGCTGGGGCCGAAATAACTGAAAGTGGCCTTCTCCAGTGGTGGGTGATATGACGCATGATTCCTTGCTGTGGGACCTCTTTCCTCTGTCTGGGTGCTGGGGCCGAAATAACTGAAAGTGGCCTTCTCCAGTGGTGGTTGATATGACGCATGATTCCTTGCTGTGGGACCTCTCTCCTCTGTCTGGGTGCTGGGGCCGAAATATCTGAAAGTGGCCTTCTCCAGTGGTGGGTGATATGACGCATGATTCCTTGCTGTGGGAGCTCTCTCCTCTGTCTGGGTGCTGGCGCCGAAATAACTGAGTGGCCTTCTCCAGTGGTGGGTGATATGACGCATGATTCCTTGCTGTGGGACCTGTATCCTCGGTCTGGGTGCTGTGCCGAAATAACTGAAAGTGGCCTTCTCCAGTGGTTGGTGATATGACGCATGATTCCTTGCTGTGGGACCTCTCTCCTCTGTCTGGGTGCTGGGGCCGAAATAACTGAGTGGCCTTCTCCAGTGGTGGGTGATATGACGCATGCTTCCTTGCTGTGGGACCTGTATCCTCGGTCTTGGTGAAGGGCCGAAATAACTGAAAGTGGCCTTCTCCAGTGGTGGGTGATATGACGCATGATTCCTTGCTGTGGGACCTCTTTCCTCTGTCTGGGTGCTGGGGCCGAAATAACTGAAAGTGGCCTTCTCCAGTGGTGGTTGATATGACGCATGTTTCCTTGCTGTGGGACCTGTATCCTCTGTCTGGGTGCTGGGGCCGAAATATCTGAAAGTGGCCTTCTCCAGTGGTGGGTGATATGACGCATGATTCCTTGCTGTGGGACCTCTCTCCTCTGTCTGGGTGCTGGCGCCGAAATAACTGAGTGGCCTTCTCCAGTGGTGGGTGATATGACGCATGATTCCTTGCTGTGGGACCTGTGTCCTCGGTCTGGGTGCTGGGCCGAAATAACTGAAAGTGGCCTTCTCCAGTGGTGGGTGATATGACGCATGATTCCTTGCTGTGGGACCTCTCTCCTCTGTCTGGGTGCTGGGGCCGAAATAACTGAAAGTGGCCTTCTCCAGTGGTGGTTGATATGATGCATGATTCCTTGCTGTGGGACCTCTCTCCTCTGTCTGGGTGCTGGGGCCGAAATAAGTGAAAGTGGCCTTCTCCAGTCGTGGGTGATATGACGCATGATCCCTTGCTGTGGGACCTCTCTCCTCTGTCTGGGTGCTGGGGCCGAAATAACTGAGTGGCCTTCTCCAGTGGTGGGTGATATGACGCATGCTTCCTTGCTGTGGGACCTGTATCCTCGGTCTTGGTGCTGGGCTGAAATAACTGAAAGTGGCCTTCTCCAGTGGTTGGTGATATGACGCATGATTCCTTGCTGTGGGACCTCTCTCCTCTGTCTGGGTGCTGGGGCCGAAATAACTGAAAGTGGCCTTCTCCAGTGGTGGGTGATATGACGCATGATTCCTGGCTGTGGGACCTCTTTCCTCTGTCTGGGTGCTGGGGCCGAAATAACTGAAAGTGGCCTTCTCCAGTGGTGGTTGATATGACGCATGATTCCTTGCTGTGGGACCTCTCTCCTCTGTCTGGGTGCTGGGGCCGAAATATCTGAAAGTGGCCTTCTCCAGTGGTGGGTGATATGACGCATGATTCCTTGCTGTGGGACCTCTCTACTCTGTCTGGGTGCTGGCGCCGAAATAACTGAGTGGCCTTCTCCAGTGGTGGGTGATATGACGCATGATTCCTTGCTGTGGGACCTGTATCCTCGGTCTGGGTGCTGTGCCGAAATAACTGAAAGTGGCCTTCTCCAGTGGTTGGTGATATGACGCATGATTCCTTGCTGTGGGACCTCTCTCCTCTGTCTGGGTGCTGGGGCCGAAATAACTGAACGTGGCCTTCTCCAGTGCTGAGTGATATGACGCATGATTCCTTGCTGTGGGACCTCTCTCCTCTGTCTGGGTGCTGGGGCCGAAATAACTGAAAGTGGCCTTCTCCAGTGGTGGTTGATATGATGCATGATTCCTTGCTGTGGGACCTCTCTCCTCTGTCTGGGTGCTGGGGCCGAAATAACTGAAAGTGGCCTTCTCCAGTGGTGGGTGATATGACGCATGATCCCTTGCTGTGGGACCTCTCTCCTCTGTCTGGGTGCTGGGGCCGAAATAACTGAGTGGCCTTCTCCAGTGGTGGGTGATATGACGCATGCTTCCTTGCTGTGGGACCTGTATCCTCGGTCTTGGTGCTGGGGCTGAAACAACTGAAAGTGGCCCTTTCCAGTGGTTGGTGATATGACGCATGATTCCTTGCTGTGGGACCTCTCTCCTCTGTCTGGGTGCTGGGACCGAAATAACTGAAAGTGGCCTTCTCCAGTGGTGGGTGATATGACGCATGATTCCTTGCTGTGGGACCTCTTTCCTCTGTCTGGGTGCTGGGGCCGAAATAACTGAAAGTGGCCTTCTCCAGTGGTGGTTGATATGACGCATGATTCCTTGCTGTGGGACCTCTCTCCTCTGTCTGGGTGCTAGGGCCGAAATATCTGAAAGTGGCCTTCTCCAGTGGTGGGTGATATGACGCATGATTCCTTGCTGTGGGACCTCTCTCCTCTGTCTGGGTGCTGGCGCCGAAATAACTGAAAGTGGCCTTCTCCAGTGGTGGGTGATATGACGCATGATTCCTTGCTGTGGGACCTGTATCCTCGGTCTGGGTGCTGTGGCCGAAATAACTGAAAGTGGCCTTCTCCAGTGGTGGGTGATATGACGCATGATTCCTTGCTGTGGGACCTCTCTCCTCTGTCTGGGTGCTGGGGCCGAAATAACTGAAAGTGGCCTTCTCCAGTGGTGGGTGATATGACGCATGATTCCTTGCTGTGGGACCTCTCTCCTCTGTCTGGGTGCTGTGGCCGAAATAACTGAAAGTGGCCTTCTCCAGTGGTGGGTGATATGACGCATGATTCCTTGCTGTGGGACCTCTATCCCTCTGGTCTGGTCAATGCTGAGGTCGAAATAACTGAAAGTGGCCTATCCATGTTGGTGTTGACGTGCATTACCTGCTGTGACCTTCTCTGCATGACTCTAGCGCCTTTCGCTGGCTGTGTGACCTGCCTCTTCTCTGGGTCTGGGTCCTATGGTCTTCAATGAAATAACTGAAAGTGGCCTTCCCAGTGGTGGGTGATATGACGATGATTCTTGCTGTGGGACCTCTCTCCTTTGTCTGGGTGCTGGGGCCTAAATAACTGAAAGTGGCCTTTGCAGATTCCTGGCTGGGGACCTCTCCTCTGTCTGGGTGCTAGGCGAAATAACTGAAAGTGGCCTTCCCAGTGGTGGTTGATATGACGCATGATTCCTGGCTGTGGGACCTCTTTCCTCTGTCTGGGTGCTGGGGCCAGAAATAACTGAAAGTGGCCTTCTCCAGTGGTGGTTGATATGACGCATGATTCCTTGCTGTGGGACCTCTCTCCTCTGTCTGGGTGCTGGGGCCGAAATATCTGAAAGTGGCCTTCTCCAGTGGTGGGTGATATGACGCATGATTCCTTGCTGTGGGACCTCTCTACTCTGTCTGGGTGCTGGCGCCGAAATAACTGAGTGGCCTTCTCCAGTGGTGGGTGATATGACGCATGATTCCTTGCTGTGGGACCTGTCTCCTCGGTCTGGGTGCTGGGGCCGAAATAACTGAAAGTGGCCTTCTCCAGTGGTGGGTGATATGACGCATGATTCCTTGCTGTGGGACCTCTCCTCTGTCTGGGTGCTGGGGCCGAAATAACTGAAAGTGGCCTTCTCCAGTGGTGGTTGATATGATGCATGATTCCTTGCTGTGGGACCTCTCTCCTCTGTCTGGGTGCTGGGGCCGAAATAAGTGAAAGTGGCCTTCTCCAGTCGTGGGTGATATGACGCATGATCCCTTGCTGTGGGACCTCTCTCCTCTGTCTGGGTGCTGGGGCCGAAATAACTGAGTGGCCTTCTCCAGTGGTGGGTGATATGACGCATGCTTCCTTGCTGTGGGACCTGTATCCTCGGTCTTGGTGCTGGGCTAAAACAACTGAAAGTGGCCCTTTCCAGTTGTTGGTGATATGACGCATGATTCCTTGCTGTGGGACCTCTCTCCTCTGTCTGGGTGCTGGGACCGAAATAACTGAAAGTGGCCTTCTCCAGTGGTGGGTGATATGACGCATGATTCCTTGCTGTGGGACCTCTTTCCTCTGTCTGGGTGCTGGGGCCGAAATAACTGAAAGTGGCCTTCTCCAGTGGTGTTTGATATGACGCATGATTCCTTGCTGTGGGACCTCTCTCCTCTGTCTGGGTGCTGGGGCCGAAATATCTGAAAGTGGCCTTCTCCAGTGGTGGGTGATATGACGCATGATTCCTTGCTGTGGGACCTCTCTCCTCTGTCTGGGTGCTGGCGCCGAAATAACTGAGTGGCCTTCTCCAGTGGTGGGTGATATGACGCATGATTCCTTGCTGTGGGACCTGTATCCTCGGTCTGGGTGCTGTGCCGAAATAACTGAAAGTGGCCTTCTCCAGTGGTTGGTGATATGACGCATGATTCCTTGCTGTGGGACCTCTCTCCTCTGTCTGGGTGCTGGGGCCGAAATAACTGAACGTGGCCTTCTCCAGTGGTGGGTGATATGACGCATGATTCCTTGCTGTTGGACCTCTCTCCTCTGTCTGGGTGCTGTGGCCGAAATAACTGAAAGTGGCCTTCTCCAGTGGTGGGTGATATGACGCATGATTCTTTGCTATGGGACCTCTCTCCAATTGATATTGGTTAATTTTTATTTATTTTATTTTAATTCATTTCCCTATCCACATTTGTTTGCCGTGCATTTACCTACATTTTGCTGCCTTTTGCAGCCCTCTACCCCTTTCCTGGACTATTTTACAGCCTTTTTAGTTCCCAAAAGTTTGGGTCCCTATTGACTTCAATGGGGTTCGGGTTCGGGATAAAGTTCGGCCGAACTTCTCGAACCTGAACATCCAGGTGTTCGCTCATCTCTAGCGGCGAATATAGGCTTGGTGGATCAGGATGACCACTTATTTTTTAACTAAAATTCACCGATGCACTATTTGGTAGCTAAAATGGAATAAACGGTTTAGTGCATAGTATACAAAAGTGCTCTGTGGCACCACAGAGCCCAGGCTGGACAAATGGACTATGTCACAGCTTTTGTCACCAAAATTCGCAAATGCAGTTTTTCACTGCTGTAAATTAAATGTAGGTATTTATACTGTGTATGTACAACTGCTTTGTAAAGCATGAATTTGGCTTTTTTTACACAAAAAAAAGAATAATGCATTATTTCTCAGCTGTAATGTGAAATCGGTATTTAGGCGGTGTATTTCAAAATGCTTTGTGGATCAGGATTTCCGCTTTTTTTGTCAAATATATATTCTGGCAGTGTAAAATAGGCTTGGTGGATCAGGATGACCACTTCTTTTTAACTAAAATACACTGATGCACTATTTGGTAGCTGAAATGGAATATACGGTTTAGTGCATAGTATACAAAAGTGCTCCATGGCACCATAGAGCCCAGGCTAGAAAAATTGACTATGTCACCCCTTAAACATACAAAAGGCAATATAGGGGACTTGAGCAGCCAGAAAAAAAAGTTTTTTTTCCTTCACTGAGCTACAAATTAGGATTAGGCTGATGTCCCTGGCAGGCTGGCAGACACATAGTACACTGCAATGCCTAAAATGGCCGCCGATCGCCACCTCAGTAACAGATGTATGACAAAAAAAATCTCCCTGGCAGTGGCTGGGTACACAAATGTTGGATTGCTGAGGCTCCCTCCCTCTCTATGTGCTTCTTCAGATTTCTGACCTATTCTGTCCCTGATCGCAGCACCAACATCCTCTCCCTAAGCTCAAATCAGCAGAGTGACGTGCGGCAGTACGTGACTCCATCTTATAAAGAGGCTGGGTCACATGCTGCACTCAGCCAATCACAGCCATGCCAATAGTAGGCATGGCTGTTATGGCTTCTTAGGGCAAGAAGTAAAACGCTTGCTGATTGGCTGCTGTGAAGCCCTTCAGAAAGAGGGAATAAATCGCCGAACAATGGACCCATCGGCGTGCGCAGCCTATTGCATTAGGGTGTGCACCCGAAGGCATAAGCATGCTTGCGTGTGTGTATAAATATATATATATATATATATATATATATGTTATACATGCGCAAACACAAAACTGAGGGGTATCAGTGTACATTATACAGGGGACAACTGAGGAGGGGTAGCACTGTAGCAGAGACAATACCTCATTTTTTGCGGCTTGATTAGGGTGTGCCCAGGCACACCTGGCACACCCCCTGCGCACGCCTATGAATGGACCTGAACCCGAACTTTTTAGAAAATGTTCGGGTTCGGGTTCGTGTCCCGAAAACCCCCAAGATTCGGTACGAACCCAAACTATACAGTTCGGGTTTGCTCAACACTAGTCACTAAGAAACTCTGTGGTCTCCTCATACTCCTGCCACATCACTACTCTGTGGTTTCATCATGCTGCTGCCAGCTCTCCACGATGTCACTGGGCCAGTCTGTGATCTACTCATGCTGCTGCCATATCACCACTCTGTGGTTTCCTCATGCTGCTTCTTCCTAAACACTATTTCACTGAGCCACTCTGTGGTCTCCTTATGCTGCTGCCATATCACCTTTCTGGCAGCAGTTCATGCTACTGCAAGCTCACTACTATGTCACTGGGCCACTTTGTTGTCTTGTCATGCTGCTGCCAGCTGACTACAATGTCACTGGGCCACTTTTTGATCTTGTCATGCTGCTTCCACCTCACCACTATGTCAATGAGCCACTCTGTGATCTCCTCATGCTGCTGCCACATCACTACTCTGTGGTCTTCTTATGCTGCTGCCAGCTCTCCACTATGTCACTGGGCCACTCTGTGGTCTACTCATGCTGCTGCCATATCACCACTCTGTGGTTTCCTCATGTTGCTTCAAGCTCCCACTCTGTGGTTTCTTCATGCTACTAACAAGTATGTCAATGGGCTACTCTGTGGTCTCTACATGCTGCTGCCACATCAACACTCTGTGGTCTCCTCATGCTGCTTCTTCCTAAACACTATTTCACTGAGCCACTCTGTGATCTTCTCATGCTGCTGCTACCTCAACACGATGTCAGTGGGCCAATCTGTGGTCTCTTCATGCGGCTGCCATATCACCACTCTTTGGTATCTTCATGCTGCTGAGATATCACTACTCTGTTGTCTCATCATGCTGTTGCTACCCCACCACATTGTCGCTGGTCCACTCTGTGGTGTTCTCATGCTTCTGCCACATCACTACTATGTGGTGTCCTCATGCTGCTGCCACATCACCACTCTGTGGTCTCCTCATGCTTTTGCAACCTCAACACAAGGTCACTTGGCCACTCTGTGGTCTCTTCATACTGATGCTACCTCAACATGATGTCACTGGGCCAATCTCTGGTCTCCTCATACTGCTGCCAAATCACTACTCTGTGGTCTCCTCATGCTGCTGCCACATCACCACACTGTGGTCTCCTCATGCTTTTGCAACCTCAACACAAGGTCACTTGGCCACTCTGTGGTCTCTTCATACTGATGCTACCTCAACATGATGTCACTGGGCCACTCTCTGGTCTCCTCATGCTGCTGCCAAATCACCACTCTGTGGTCTCCTCATGCTGCTGTTACCTTAACAATTTTTCAATAAGCCACTCTGTGGTCTCCTCATGCTGCTGCCATATCACCACTCTATGGTCTTGTAATGCTGCTGCCAGCTCACCACTATGTCAGTGGACCACTCTGTGGTCTCCTTATTCTGCTGCCACATCACCCACTGTGGTCTCTTCATGCTTCTTCTATCTCAACACTATGTCACTTGCCCACTCTGTGGTCTCCTCGTGCTTCTACTACATCAACATAAAGTCACTGGGCCAACGACTTTGTGGTCTCCTCAGGCTTGCTGCCAAATTACCACTCTGTGGTCTCCTCATGCTGCTGCCACATAACCACTTTGAGGTGTCGTCATGCTGCTGCAACATCACCACTTTGTGTTTTTCTCATGCTTCTGCCACCTCAACACTATGTCACTGAGCCATTATGTTGTCGCATCATGCTGTTGCCACATCACCACTCTGTGGTCTCTTCATACTGATGCTACCTCAACACAATGTTGCCTACTGTGGCTGTCACATCACCACTCTGTGATCTCCTCATGCGGCTGCCAAATCACTACTCTGTAGTCTCCTCATGCTGCTGCTAACTTAACACTATGTCACTAGGTCACTCTGTGGGCTCCTCATGATGCTGCCACATCACCACTTTGTGGTCTCCTCATGCTGCTGCCACATCACCACTCTGTGGTTTTCTTATGCTTCTGCTACCTTAACACTATGTCACTGAGCCACTCTGTGGTCTCATCATGCTGCTGCCACATCTCCACTCTCTCGTCTCCTCATGCTACCTCAACACTAGGTCATTTGGCCACTCAGTGGTCTCCTCATGCTGTTGCTAATTCAAAACGATGTCAATGGGCCACTCTATCATCTTCTCATGCTCCTTCCACATCATCACTCTGAGGTCTATTCATGCTGCTGCCACAACACCATTCTGTGGTCTCCTCATGCTGCTGCTACCTCAACACTATGTCACTAAGCTACTCGGTGGTCTCTCTCCTCATGCTGTTGCTACCGAAACACGATGTCAATGGGCCACTCTGTGGTCTCCTCATGCTCCTGCCACATCATCACTCTGTGGTCTCTTCATGCTGCTACCTCATCACCACTCTTTGGTCTCCTCATTCAGCTGCTACATCAACACTATGTCACTAAGCCACTATGTTCTCTCCTAATACTGCTATTACTCTGTGGTCTACTCATACTTCTGCCATATCACCAATCTATGTGTATTAATGCTGCTGACAGCTCACCACTATTTCACTGGGACACTCTATGGTCTCCTTATGCTTCTGTCATATCACTACTCTGTGGTCACTTAATGCTGCTGCTAGCTCACTACTATGTCATTGGGCCATTCTGTGGTTTCTTCATGCTGCTGCCACATCACCACTCTGTGGTCTATTAATGCTGCTGCCGCCAGCTCACCACTATGTCACTGGGCCACTTTGTGGTCCCCTCATGCTGCTGCTACATCCTCAACCCTATGTCAATAAGCCACTCTGTGGTCTCTTCATCCTGCTGCTATCTCAACACGATGTCACTGGGCCACTCGGTGGTCTCCTCATACTACTGCCAAATCACCACTCTGTGGTCTCCTCATCTTGCTGCCAGCTCACCACTCTGTGGTCTACTCATGCTGCTTCCAGCTCACAAGTAGGACACTGCGCTACTCTGTGGTCTCTTCATGCTGCTGCCACATCACCACTCTGTGTTCTACTTATGCTGCTGCTACCTCAACACAATGTCACTGGGCCACTCTGTGGTCTCCTCATGCTGCTGTCAGCTTACCACTCTATGATCTTCTCTTGCTGCTGCCAAATCACCACTCTGGAGTCTCTTGATGCTTCTGATACCTCAAAACTATGTGATTTGGCCACTCTGTGGTCTCCTCATCCTGCTGCCATATCACTACTCTCTGGTGTATTAATGCTGCTGCCAGCTCACCACTATTTCACTGGGACACTCTGTGGTCTCCTTATGCTTCTGTCATAGCATTACTCTGTGGTCACTTCATGTTGCTACTAGCTCACTGCTATGTCATTGGGCCACTCTGTTGTATCCTTACTCTGCTGTCACATCACCACTCTGTGGTCTCCTCATGTTGCTTCCAGCTCACCACTCTGTGGTCTACACATGCTGCTGCCGGCTCACAAGCATGTCAATAGGCTACTCTGTGGTCTCTTCATGCTGATGCCAGCACACCACTCTGTGGTCTCCTCATGCTGCTTCTAGCTCACAAGTATGTCAATGGGCTACTCTGTGGTCTCTTCATGCTGCTGCCACATCACAACTTTGTGGTCTCCTCATGCTGCTGCTACCTCAACACTATTTCACTGGGCCACTCTGTGGTCTCTTCATGCTGCTGCCACATCACAAATTTTTGGTCTCCTCATGCTTCTGCAAGCTCACTACTATGTCCCTGGGCACTCTGTGGTCTCCTTATACTGCTGCTACTTCAACACCCTGCGGTCTCTTCATGCTGCTGCCACATCACCATTCTTTGATCACCTCATGCTACTGCTACCTCAACTATATGTCACTGGGCCACTGTGTGGTATCCTCATGCTGCTTCCATATCACTAATCTGTGGTCTCCTAATGCTGCTGCCAGCTAACTACTATGTCACTGGGCCATTCTGTGGTTTACCACTCTGTTTTCTCCTCATATTGCCTCAAGCTCACCACTCATTGGTCTCCTCATGCTACTCACAAGTATGTCACTGGGCTACTCTGTGGTCTCTTCATGCTGCTGCCACATCATCACTCGGTGGTCTCCTCATGCTTCTTCTACCTCAACACTATTTCACTGGGCCACTCTGTGGTCTCCTCATGCTTCTGCCACATCACCACTCTGTAGTCTCCCCATGCCGCTGCCAGCTCACTACTATGTCTATGGGCGACTCTGTGGACTTGTCATGCTATGGCAACCTCACAAGGATGTCACTGAGCCACTTTGTGTTCTCCTCATGCTTCTGCCATATCACCACTCTGTGGTCTCTTAATGCTCATGCTAAATCTCCACTCGAGGTCTGCTCATGCTGCTGCTACCTTAACACGATATCAGTGGGCCACTCTGTGGTCTCCTCATGCTGCTGCCAAATCACCACTCTGTGGTCTCTTCATACTACCATATCACCACTGTTTGTTCTCCTAATGCTGCTGTTACCTCAACACTCTTATCACTAAGCCACTATGTGGTCTCCTCATGCTGCTGCCATATCACTACTCTGTGATCTCCTAATGATGCTGCCAGCGCACCACTATGTCACTAGGCCAATCTTTGGTCTCCTCATGTGGCTGTCAGCTCACCACTCTGTGATTTCCTCTTGCTTCTGCCAAATCACCACTGTGGTCTCCTCATGCTGCTGCTACCTCAACACTATTTCACTTGGACACTCTGTAGTCTCCTAATGCTGCTGCCACATCAACACTCTGTTCTCTCCTCATGCTGCTGCCAGCTCACTACTACGTCATTGGGCTACTTTGTGGTCCCGTCATTCTGCTGCCACCTCACCACTATTTCACTGGGCCACTCTGTGGTCTCCTCATGCTGCTATCATATCATCACTCTGTGGTCTCTGCATGCTGTTGCCACATTATCCCTCTGTGGTCTCCTCTTGCTGCTGCAAACTCAACACTATGTCACTGGGGTACCATATGGTCTCCTCATGCTGCTGCCATATCACTACTCTGCTGTCTCCTCATGCTGCTGCTACCTCACCACTATGTTAATGGGCCACTCTGTAGTCTCCCCATGCTGCTGCCACATCAATACCCTGTGGTATCCTCATGCTTCTGCCACATCACCACTCTGTGGTCTCTTCATGCTGCTACCACATCACCACTATGTGGACTACTCATGCTGCTGTTACCTTAACACTCTGTCACTAAGCCACTCTGTGGTCTACTCATGCTGTTGCCACATCACAACTCTGTGGTTTCTTAATGCTGCTCCTAGCTCACTACTATATCACTGGGCCACTCTGTGGTCTTCACATGCTTCTGTCACATCACCATTCTGTAGTCTCCTCATGCTGCTGTCACATCACCCTCTGTGGTCTCTTCAGGCTGCTGCTAACTTAACACGATTTCACTTGGCCATTCTGTGGTCTCCTCATGCTGCTGCTGCTACCTCAACACTCTGTTACTAAGCCACTCTGTGGTCTCCTCATGCTGCTGCTATCTCAACACGATGTCACTGGGCCACTCTGTGGTCTCCTCATGCTGCTGTCAGCTCACCACTCTGTGGTCTCCTCATGCTGCTGCCAGCTCACAAGTATGTCAATGGGCTACTCTGTGGTCTCCTCATGCTGCTGCTACCTCAACACTATTTCACTGGTCCACTCTGTGGTCTCCTCATGCTGCTGCCACAACAATTTTTTGTCTCCTCATGCTTCTGCAAGCTCACTACTATGTCCCTGGGCCCCTCTGTGGTCTCATTATACTGCTGCTACTTCAACTCCCTGCGGTCTCTTCATGCTGCTGCCACATCACCACTCCTTGATCTCCTAATGCTGCTGCTACCTCAACTATATGTCACTGGGCAACTGTGTGGTATCCTCATGCTGCTTCCATAGCACTACTCTGTGGTCTCCTAATGCTGCTGCCAGCTCACCACTATAAAACTGGGCCACTCTGTGGTTTACTCATGCTGCTGCAATATCAACACTATGTTTTCTCCTCATATTGCCTCAAGATCACCACTCTGTGGTCTCCTCATGCTACTAACAAGTATGTCACTGGTCTACTCTTTGTTCTCTTCATGCTGCTGCCACATCACCACTTGGTGGTCTCCTCATGCTTCTTTTACCTCAACACAATTTCACTGGGCCACTCAATAGTCTCCTCATGCTGCTATCACATCACCACTCTGTGGTCTCCTCATGCTGCTGCCAGCTCACTACTATGTCTCTGGGCAACACTGTGGTCTTGTCATGCTGCGGCAACCTCACCACTATGTCACTGAGTCACTCTGTGCTCTCCTTATGCTTTTGCCACATCATAACTCTGTGGTCTCCTCATGCTCATGCTAAACCTCCACTCTGTGGTCACCTCATGCTGCTGCTACCTTAACACGATGTCAGTGGGCCACTCACTGGTCTCCTCATGCTGCTGCCAAATCACCACTCTGTGGTCTCTTCATGGTCCTACCATATCACCACTGTTTGGTATTCTCATGCTGCTGTTACCTTAACACTCATTAAAGCCACTCTGTGGTGTCCTCATGCTGCTGCCATATCACTACTCTGTGATCTCTTAATGATGCTGCCAGCTCACCACTATGTCACTAGGCAACTCTGTGGTCTCCTCATGCTGCTGTCAGCTCACCACTCTGTGATTTCCTCTTGCTTCTGCCAAATCACCACTCTGTGGTCTCCTCACGCTGCTGCTACCTCAACAAAATTTCACTTGGCCACTCTGTGGTCTCCTAATGCTGCTGCCCCATAAACACTCTGTGGTCTACTCATGCTGCTGCCAGCTCACTACTACGTCACTGGACCACTTTGTGGTCTCGTTATTCTGATGCCACCTCATCACTATTTCACTGGGCCATTCTGTGGTCTCCTAATGCTGCTATCTCATCATCAGTCTGTGGTCTCGTCTCTGCATGCTGTTAACACATTACCACTTGGTAGTCTCCTCTTGCTGCTGCAAACTCAACACTATGTCACTGGGGTACTATATGGTCTCCTCATGCTGCTGCCATATCACTACTCTGTTGTCTCCTCATGCTGCTGCTACCTCACCACTATGTCACTGGGCCACTCTGTAGTCTCCTCATGCTGCTGCCATATCAATACTTTGTGGTCTCCTCATGCTTCTGCCACATCACCACTCTGTGGTCTCTTCATGCTGCTACCACATCACCACTATGTGGTCTCCTCATGCTGCTGTTACCTTAACACTCTGTCACTAAGCCACTTTGTGGTCTCCTCATGCTGCGGCCACATCACAACTCTGTGGTCTCTTAATGCTGCTCCTAGCTCACCACTATATCACTAGGCCACTCTGTGGTCTCCACATGCTTCTGTCACATCACCATTCTGTAGTCTCCTCATGCTGCTGCCACATCACCCTCTGTGGTCTCTTCATGCTGCTGCTACCTTAACACTATTTCACTTGGCCATTCTGTGGTCTCCTCATGCTGCTGCTGCTACCTCAACACTCTGTTACTAAGCCACTCTGTGGTTTCCTCATGCTGCTGCTATATCACTACTCTGTGATCTCTTAATGATGCTGCCAGCTCACCACTATTTCATTAGGCCACTCAGAGGTCTCCTCATGCTGCTGTCAGCTCACCACTCTGTGATTTTCTCTTGCTGCTGCCAAATCACCACTCTGTGGTCTCCTCATGCTGCTGCTACCTCAACACTATTTCACTACGCCACTCTGTGGTCTCCTAATGCTGCTGCCACATCAACACTCTGTGGTCTGCTCATGCTGCTGCCAGCTTACTACTACGTCACTGGGCCACTTTGTGGTCTTGTCATTCTGTTGCCACCTCACCACTATTTCACTGGGCCACTCTATGGTCTACTCATGCTGCTGTCTCATTATCACTCTGTGGTCTCTGCATGCTGTTGCCACATTACAACTCTGTGGTCTCCTCTTGCTGCTGCTACCTCACCACTATGTCACTGGGCCACTCTGTGGTCTCCTCCTGCTGCTGCCACATAACTACTCTGTGGTCTTCTCATGCTGCTGCCACATCACCACTCTGTGGTCTCTTCATGCTGCTACCACATCACCACTCTGTGGTCTCCTCATGTTGCTGTTACCTTAACACTCTTTCACTAAGCCACTCTCTGGTCTCCTCATGCTGCTACCACATCACCACTCTGTGGTCTCCTCATGCTGCTGCCACATCACAACTCTGTGGTCTCTTAATGCTGCTGCCATCTCACCACTGTCACTGGTCCACTCTGTGGTCTCCACATGCTGCTGCTACTTCAACACGATGTCAGTGGGCCACTCTGTAGTCTCCACATGCTGCTGCTACATCACCACTCTGTGTTCTCCTGATGCTGCTGCCACATCACTCTCTTTGGTCTCTTCATGCTGCTGCTACCTCAACACTATGTCACTTAGCCAATCTGTGGTCTCCTCATGCTGCTGCTACCTGAAACACAATGTCAATGGGCCGTTCTGTGGTCTCCTCATGCTTCTTCCACATCATCACTCTGTGGTATCTTCATGTTGATACTACCTCAACACTATGTCACTTGGCCACTATGTGGTTTCCTCATGTTGCTGCTACCTTAACACGATGTCACTAGGCCACTCTGTGGTCTCCTAATGCTGCTCCCACATCACCACTTTGTGGTCTCCTCATGCTGCTGCCATATAACCACTCTGTGGTCCCCCCATGCTTCTGCTACCTCAACACTATGTCACTGAGCCACTCTGTGGTCTCCTCATGCTGCTGCTACATAACCACTCTGTGTTCTCCTCATGCTGCTGCCACATCACTCTCTTTGGTCCCCCCATGCTGCTGCTACCTCAACACTATGTCACTTAGCCACTCTGTGGTCTCCTCATGCTGCTGCTACCTCAACACAATGTCAATGGGCCGTTCTGTGGTCTCCTCCTGCTTCTGCCAAATCATCACTCTGTGGTATATTCATGTTGATACTACCTCAATACTATGTCACTTGGCCACTATGTGGTTTCCTCATGTTGCTGCTACCTCAACACGATGTCACTCCTAATGCTGCTCCCACATCACCACTTTGTGGTCTCCTCATGCTGCTGCCATATAACCACTCTGTGGTCCCCCCATGCTACTGCTACCTCAACACCATGTCACTGAGCCACTCTGTGGTCTCCTCATGCTGCTGCCACATCACCACTCTGTGGTCTATTAATGCTGCTACAACCTCAACACTATGTCGATGAGCCACTCGGTGGTCTCCTCATCCTGCTGCTACCTCAACACGATGTCACTGGGCCACTCTGGGGTCTCCTCATGCTGCTGCCAAATCACCACTCTGTGGTCTCCTCGTGTTGCTGCCAGCTAACCACTCTGTAGTTTACTCATGCTTCTGCAAGCTCACAAGTAGGACACTGGGCTACTCTGTGGTCTCTTCATGCTGCTGCCACAACACCACTTTGTGGTCTCTGCATGCTGCTGCTACCTCAACACTATGTGACTGGGCCACACTGTGGTCTCCTCATGCTGCTTTCAGCTTACCACTCTGTGATCACCTCTTGCTGCTGCCAAATCACCACTCTGTGGTCTCCTCATGCTTCTGATACCTCAAAACTATGTGACTTGGCCACTCTGTGGTCTCCTCATGCTGCTGCCAAATAACCACTCTGTGTTCTATTAATGCTGCTGCTGCCAGCTAACCACCATGTCACTGGGCCACCCTGTGGTCTCCTACTGCTGCTGCCACATCAACACTATGTCAATGAGCCACTCTGTGGTCTCCTCATCCTGTTGCTACCTCAACAAGATGTCACTGGGCCACTCTGTGTTCTCCTCATGCTGCTGCCAAATCACCACTCTGTGGTCTCCTCGTGTTACTGACAGCTCAACACTCTGTGGTCTACTCATACTGCTGCCAGCTCACAAGTAGGACACTGCGCTACTCTGTGGTCTCTTCATGCTGCTGACTCATCACCACTCTGTGGTCTACTCATGCTGCTGCAACCTCAACACTATGTCACTGGGATACTGTAGTATCCTCATGCTGCTGTCAGCATACCACTCTGTGATCTTTTCTTGCTGCTGCCAAATCACCACTCTGTGGTCTCCTCATGATTCTGATACCTCAACACTAGGTCACTGAGTTACTCTGTGGTCTCCTCATCCTGCTGTTACCCTAACACGATGTCGCTGGGCCACTCTACGTTCTCCTCATGCTGCTGCTACATCACCACTTTTTGGTCTCCTCATGCTGCTAACACATCACCACTCTGTGGTCTCCTTATTCTGCTGCTACCTCAACACTATGTCACTGAGCCACTTTGTGGTCTCCTCATGCTGCTGCTACATCACCACTCTGTGGTCTCCTGATGTTGCTGCCAGCATACTACTCTGTGGTCTCCTCATGCTGCTGCCACATCACTACTCCTTGGTCTCCTCATGCTTCTGCTACCTCAACAATATTTGACACTCTGTGGTATCCTCATGCTGCTGCCAAATCACCACTTGTGGTCTATTCATGCAGCTACTACATCACCACACTGTTATTTCTTAATGCTGCAGCTACCTCAACACTATGTCACTGGGCCACTCTGTGGTCTCCTACTGCTGCTGCCAGCTCACCACTATCTCACTGGGCCAATATGTGGTTTACTCATGCTGCTGCCATATCACCACTCTGTGGTCTCTTAATGCTGCTGCAAGCTCACCACTCTGTGGTCTCCTCATGCTACTCACAAGTAAAGCCACTGACAATTTGGAAAAGAGTTTGCTGCTCACTGATCAAGCACTCTATGGAGCAGATAAGGGGGAGAGTGACAGTGAGGGGGCTGAGGATAGTGAGGTAGTTAGCTGTGTAACAGTAAGAAAGGGGGGTAAAGGGAAGAGTGCCAGAGAGGCTAGCCCTGATCTGACACACCCCAACAAGCTTGGCAGATGAGGGGGATGTCAGTTCAGGAATGGCACTGCTGCAGCTGGACACTTCCTCTGCCAGTCAGGGGAATGTCAGCTCCATTAAGCAGGGGACAAGGAGAGCAGGGCAGGCCAGACAGGTGTTGGTAGTGGAAGACTCCAGTATTAGGAGAACAGATAGGGCGATCTGTCACAAAGTTCGTGATCGCCAAACAGTGTGCTGTCTTCCCGGCGCTAGACACATCGTGGATCGGGTTGACAGATTACTGGGAGGGGCTGGAGAAGATCCAGCGGTCATGGTCAATATTGGAACCAATGACAAATTTTAGAGGTAGGTGGACAGACCTTAAAAATTATTTTAGGGATTTAGGTCAAAGGTTAGGGCAAGGACCTCAAAAGTAGTGTTTTCTGAAATACTGGTAAAAACGGCAACACTAAAATCGCTAAGGTGAAATAACTTTTTGTTTGTGCAAAGGCACAGTGATTGGTTGTGCAAAAACGCAGTGAGGACAGTGCAAATAGTGATAATTCACAACATCAACTGAACAGGCATCAATCTATTTCAACAGCATTTAAAACATGCAGCGATGAAAAAAAAATTGCAGCGATATAAAAAGGTATTTATAAAACCTTTTTCTTGTAAATCAATAGTCCACAAGGAATATAAATATCCAAATAGTTCCCCAGGAAGGTATTAATGTCCAAATGTTAGTCCATTAAATATGGTATGCTGATCTCAATACGGTATATTCCAAAAGCAATCCAATGCCAATATATCCAAAATGATTAAGTTGCATTTGGCCGACTAGTAGCAGCTCTATGCGTACAAAACCACCTTTAAATACTTGTACTGGGTGGCTGTGTATATTAGCGTTCTCCCAGTATCTGGGTTGAGTAGTCTCTCTATACCCGCATGAGGGTCCTCTTACCTCCTTCCAGACGTGCCTCCATGCGCTGCCCACCGCGCGTGTCCTCTCCGGCACCACTGGCGTCCCACATGGTGCAGGTCCTGACGTGGCGTCCCACGTGACCGGAGGATGAGCGGAGCAATTCGGGTTTGAGGAAGGGTGGCTGCTTCTGGGTCTTAGTGCTTGTCAATAGCAGTCAATCCTAGATGCTCGGCACTCCATGTGCATCAGCAACCGGTGGATATATTTGGATATTTATATTCCTTGTGGACTATTGATTTACAAGAAAAAGGTTTTATAAATACCTTTTTATATCGTTGCAATTTTTTTTTCATCGCTGCATGTTTTAAATGCTGTTGAAATAGATTGATGCCTGTTCAGTTGATGTTGTGAATTATCACTATTTGCACTGTCCTCACTGCGTTTTTGCACAACCAATCACTGCGCCTTTGCACAAACAAAAAGTTATTTCACCTTAGCGATTTTAGTGTTGCCGTTTTTACCAATAATAAAATTTACTCTGCATGTGACCCATTTGAGGAAGTGTGCCCCCATATATTTCATTTTCTATTTATTTCTATTTCTGGGCCCTGGGGTGAAGGCCATTGGGTGAGCGCCTTCAAGACACTGTCTGTTTGCTGGGTGCAGCCACTTACCTTGTGTATTTTTCTGAAATACTGCCTGTACCACGAGCCACACAAGAAAGGCAGCGGGAGATTAGGGAGGTTACCAAGTGGCTCAGGAACTGGTTCAGGTTCCTGGGGTTCAGGCTCTATCGTAGGGACGGGCTGCACCTCAATGGGGAAGGGGCAGCTGTGTTGGGGAGAAAGATGGCTAGAAGGTTGGAGGAGTGTTTAAATTAGGGACTGGGGGAAGGGTAATTACATTATAGGGGGGGAAGATAGTACAGATAGAGACCAGGGGCGAGGTAGTGTGACTGGGGGAGGAATGGAAGGGGGGACTAGAACAGTTCAGAATGAAAGGTGTAGGGTAAAAAATTCACATAAACCTCTCAAATTTATGTATACTAATGCCACAAGCCTGACTAACAAGACTGGTGAACTGGAATTAGTGATGTGTGAGGAGGACTATGACATAGTGGGAATAACTGAGACATGGCTGGATGATAGCTATGACTGGGCAGTTAATATTAATGGCTACAATCTGTTTAGAAAGGATCGTCAAAACCAGAGAGGGGGAGGGTTCTGCCTTTATGTGAAGTTTTTTCTCCACTATATTTACTGAGGAAAATAAACTGTCAGATGAAATGCAGAATGTAAAAGTAAATTCCCCATTAAAAGTGCCCTGTCTGACTCAGGAAGAAATACAACAGCGACTTAAAAAGATTAAAATAGATAAATCCCCAGGACCGGATGGCATAAACCCCCGTATCCTAAGGGAATTAAGTGATGTCATAGCCAGACCTTAATTTCTGATATTTACGGACTCTATACTGACAGGGAGTTTACCACAGGATTGGCGCATAGCAAATATGGTACCAATATTTAAAAAGGGTCCAAAAACAGAGCCTGGAAATTATAGGCTAGTAAGTTTAACATCTGTTGTTGGCAAACTGTTGGAAGGCTTTCTAAGAGATGCTATAGCTTTATGAGGAGGTAAGTTCTAGACTTGACAGCGGCGAATCAATGGATGTCATATATCTGGACTTCTCCAAAGCATTTGACACTGTACCTCAAAAAGGTTAGTATATAAAATGAGAATGCTCGGACTGGGAGAAAATGTCTGTATGTGGGTAAGTAACTGGCTGAGTAAAAGAAAACAGAGGGTGGTTATATAATGGTACACACTCAGATTGGGTCACTGTCACTAGTGGAGTACCTCAGGGGTCAGTACTGGGCCCTATTCTCTTCAATATATTTATTAATGATCTTGTAGAAGGCTTGCATAGTAAAATATCAATTTTTGCAGATGACACTAAACTGTGTAAAGTAATTATTACTGAAGAGGACAGCTTCTGCTACAGAGGGATCTGGATAGATCAGAGGCTTGGGCAGAGAAATGGCAGATGAGGTTTAATACTGACAAATGTAAAGTTATGCACATGGGAAGGAATAAGCAAATTACCCGTATATACTAAATGGTAAAACACTCGGTAACACTGACACGGAAAACGATCTAGGAATTTTAATAAACAGCAAACTAAACTGTAAAAACCAGTGTCAGGCAGCTACTGCCAAGGCCAATAAGATAATGGGTTGCATCAAAAGAGGCATAGATGCCCGTGATGAGAACATAGTCCTACCACTTTACAAATCACTAGTCAGACCACACATGAAGTACTGTGTACAGTTCTGAGCTCCTGTGAACAAGGCAGACATAGCAGAGCTGCAGAGGGTTCAGAGGAGGGCAACTAAAGTAACAACTGGAATGGGGCAACTACAGTACCCTGAAAGGTTATCAAAATTAGGGTTATTCATTTTAGAAAAAAGATGACTGAGGGGAGATCTAATAGCTATGTATAAATATATCAGGGGTCAGTACAGAGATCTCTCCCATCATCTATTTATTCCCAGACTGTGACTGTGATGAGGGGACATCCTCTGCGTCTGGAAAGAAGGTTTGTACATAAACAGAAAAGGATTCTTCACAGTAAGAGCAGTGAGACTATGGAACTCTCTGCCTGAGGAGGTGGTGATGGTGAGTACAATAAAGGAATTCAAGAGGGAACAGGATGTATTTCCAAAATTTTATGCAAACAACTGAGAAATAAGTGGGAGATCAAATCATTGACACAATTGTTGGAAAAGGGCCACATACCAAAGGGTCTGAATTTAACCAAAATACCGGCAGCAGACCTATGTAATGTAATTTTTGATAAAGAATGGGACGAGTTTCTGAGGGTTCAATCTTGCAACTTGGTCCAATTGATTATTAAAAGACGGATTGAGATTTCAAATGAACTATCAGAGAAAATTGAATCTCTCAAAACACAAATTGGACAATTTGCAGGGGATGAACAATCAGAAAAATGGAAAGAAAGGATATGTAAAGGGTTGGATAATGTAGAACAAGAGATAATACGTAAGAAGGCAAAAAAGGCACATAATTTTACACACGCAAGTGAAAAAGAACGAGTGAGTGAGTATTTGGGAGGTGAGAATTATGAACAAGATGTGAATGGTTATGAAAATAGGAGTAAAGATAATCGAAAGAGGAAAGAAAAAACCAAAAATACTATTAACAACGACATTCAGAATGTCACACACACTAAGGATAAGGGGGAGTGGGAAGAAATTAATCCCAAGGGGAGACACGAACAATACAATGTACCTATTAAAAACAAATATGAAGCACTCACTTCACCACTTTTTTTAGACCAAACACCGCCCCACCACAGAACCAGGAAGAGAGACGATTACCACAAAAGTACACAAAAATCAGTGAGGGATTTCACTCAGATGCACCCTTACAACCTGAGACAGAGACACCGGGACAGGGACACACTTCAGGATCCAGAGTACACACAGAGGGGTTATCACCAACAAAGTCGACAGAACCAGGACACATACGGCAGACCACAGAGATACCACAGAGGAGACAAATACGAAGGGGCAGACACTCAAAGAAGGGACACGATAAGGTATTAAAAGAAGAACCAAATATTATAATTAATTTAAGTGAGACACAGTTATCGGAAGCACACACTTCACTATTGAATAAAGGGTTGAAATTCGCTCCCACACAAATCTCTGACAAGTTCTCCACCCATATAGGGGTGGAGAAATTTGTCAGAAAATTATGCTTGAAGAAGTATTTTTGAAAAATCCGATTATTAGAGAACAACAAGTAACGACACAGCAATACATACATACAGAATTGAAAACTAAATCAAAGAAATATCCCAGACAGGAAATTGGCCCTGAAATAGCGGCATTTAAGATGAATGTAGAGAAGGATGTTAGAGATCTTGGTGTTCCCAACAGACGTAAAAACTTGACATCAAATGAACAAAAAGCAATGAGAGAACTACAGACAAATAACAACATAACAATACGCCCAGCTGATAAGGGAGGGGCAATTGTAATTCTGAACACAATAGACTATCTGAAGGAATGTGAGAGACAATTACAAGATGAAACTACATATAAAAAAATAGAATCTGACCCCACTGACACATTTTACAGACAACTGCAGAACTATTGCCAAAAAGGCAGAAGGGAGGGCTTCCTCTTGGAACAAGAGGAGAAATTTATACTGGACACTGATAGAAGGATCCCCATTTTCTATTGTGTTCCAAAAATACACAAAGACCCCGTTAGACCACCGGGGAGACCAATAGTGTCCGGGATTGGTTCATTGTCCTCCAACCTCTCCCAATATATTGACAAGTTATTACAACCGGCAGTTAAGGTTATGCCTTCAGTATATCAAAGACACTACGGAAGTGGTCAAATTGGTAGAGACGCTGGAGTGGAATGCAAAGTGGTACATGGGAACCTTAGATGTGAGTACCCTGTATACTATCATAGAACATACGGCAGGGCTAGATGCAGTCAAACAACAACTCTTACTCAGTACAAAAATACAAGAGGCCCAATTAACCTTCCTACTGGAGGGATCCAGTATATCTTGGAGCACAATTATTTTTATTTCGAAGGAGATTTTTTGTCCAACGGCAGGGCACAGCCATGGGGACCAGATTCGCCCCCAGCTATGCCAATTTGTTTATGGCACAGTGGGAGACCGCCCAGATCGGTCCCAGGCTGGGGACGAGTCTGGTCCTTTGGCGTCGTTATATAGACGATGTTTTTTTCATTTGGAGGGACACAAGGGAGACATTGGATTGCTTTTTACACGAGATTAACAACAACACTTTAAATTTGAGATTCACAGCATCGGTCAGCCAAACATCTATTCAATTTTTAGATTTAAACATCAATATTGAAGATTCCAGGATGGTCTGTAGTACCCACCAGAAGGAGGTGGCCAGAAACAGTTTTTTGAGATACACAAGCTGTCACCTACCTAGGTGGCTATCAAATGTTCCGGTAAGCCAATTTAGAAGGCTCAAACGGAATTGCACGAAACAGGAACAATTTAGGGAAGAAGCTACTATTTTAAAACAACAGTTCTTAGATAGGGATTACCCTGAGAAAGTAGTGGAGGAATCACTTATAAAAGTGGAAGCAATGGATAGAACTACATTTTTTCAACCAAAGGAACAAAGAGATGATGACACCTTTAGGATAATACTACCCTTTCAAAAAGACTATAAGAAGGTAGAAAGAATCATCAAAAACATTGGGGTCACCTATTAGGGGATAAACACATAGGTCCATTATTACCCGACAGACCAAGGATCACCTATACCAAGGTACCTAACATCGGCCTGGAGGTGGCACCTTCTGTAAAAAATATAAATAAACGGAAAAGGGATACTTGGTTGTCTTTGAAAGGTTTTTTTAGGTGTAATAGATGCTCCAATTGTAAAGTTAGCTCCTTTCCAAGAAAAACAGCAAAGGTTCACTCCACTCAGAATACATTTTATGTGGAAATCAAGGATGTATTGACTTGTGATTCAGAGGGAGTGATTTACATTCTACAATGCCCCTGTGCCCGCCAATATATAGGTAGGACAAAGAGAAAGTTTAAAAAAGGGTGGCAGAACATATGAATAATATCCGAAAAGGTTGTATGACACACCCGTTGTCCAAACATTACAAGGAACTACATAATAGTGACCCCTCTTCCTTGATATATATGGCATTCGAGAAAGTGGAAAAATCATGGAGAGGAGGAAACTATATTGCACAGATGTCTAGGTTGGAAGCAAGGAGGATCTATGAATTTGAAACCATGATCCCTAATGGCCTCAATGCCGAGACGGAGTTATTTGGCTTTTATAAGACACGGTGGCCGGAGACGATGAGACATCGACAACCGGCTGTTTATCAGCTTGTCGATCTCTCCTCCTCCTCGTGCCTCCGTGTCTACCTCACCTAAAGAGCATCAAGTGTTAGCCATCTCCAAATCGACCTTGGGATTATAGCAATATGTATAATTTAATTTCATAACCTTTATATGGTCTTTTTAAACATTCATGTATGTTTTGAGGGGTTGACTACTCCTCTAATAAAACAATACACAATTAAGGATGACCCACCCAACATCTCGATCAATTGGGGCGGACCTGAGGAGCTCCAATGAATGACTGTGACAAATTAGGAACAAATGGATATAAAAAGCTCTCATCACTCACTCACTACTGTTACCACTGAGGAAGGGACAGTGTTACGTCCCGAAACGCGTCTGGGTTATACAGTAGTGAGAGCAGAAGTTGGACGTCCAAATACCGCACTCTACAATCGCACACCAACCGCATACCGAGAAAGCGCTGTTACAATTTGACCGGCACCAATAGCCCCATGGGAGTGGAAGCTGAACCAATCAGCACTTGAAACACGCGTCACGTGGGACGCCACGGTATATGACGCGGAGGACCACGTGGGACGCCGCGAAAGGTCCTGGAAGAGCGTACATACCAACGCACGAGCAGCCGGCGGTGTCTCGAGGAGCGGTAAAGTACTGCATATGCAATATCGCATGTAATTACAATACCTATGTTAGTATTGGAACTTTCATCCGTACACCAAGTATAAATATCTCCAGCGGGGTTTGCACCTAAAGACAATATTAATAGACGGAACCATTTGTCACCACCTACCAAGGGGACTTAATATCAATAGAGGTGTATGTGGACTCATCCAGACGGTCCAATTACAGCCATAGGGAGACAGTTGATTCATCTAATGGTGCAACTATTTGTATATTTCATTTAATATTTTCTTCTTTTTAGGGTGTTTTTATATATTTTTATATTTTATATAATAATTGCATGTATTAAATACTATTATCGGCACATTTGACCTTGATATTTGAGTGCCCCTCCTTTCACATATATATTCATGCCCACTGGGATTTACGGGTAACCCTTGAGGTGTGCACCTTTTCTGTGACTGTTGGATAGGTGTGCCACCACCTCTCTTTTCCTCTACAGGATGTATTTCTGGAGTGTAATAATATTACAGGTTATAGCTACTAGAGAGGGGTCATTCATCAAGGGAGTCATTCTGTTTGCCTGATTGGAGTCAAGAAGGATTTTTTTCCCTTTAAGTGGGGAAAATTGGCTTCTGCCTCACAGTTTTTTTTTGCCTTCCTCTACATCAACTTATAGGAAACAGGCCGAACTGGATGGACAAATGTATTTTTTCTGTCTTATATACTATGTTACTATGTTACTAAGTATGTCACTGGGCTACTCTGTGGTCTCTTCATGCTGCTGCCACATCACCACTCTGTGGTCTCCTCATGCTTCTTGTACCTCAACACTATTTCATACATGTATGTCACTGGGCTACTCTGTGGTCTCTTCATGCTGCTGCCACATCACGACTTTGTGGTCTCCTCATGCTGCTTCTACTTCAACACTATGTCACTTTGCCACTCTGTGGTCTCCTTATGCTGCTGCAACATCACTACTCTGTGGTCTCCTCATGCTTCTGCCAGTTAACTATGATGTCACTGGGCCACTCTGTGGTCTCCTCATATTGCTGCTACATCACCACCCTGCGGTGTATTTATGCTGCTGCCACATCACCAATCCTTGGTCTCCTCATGCTTCTGCTATTTCAATTATATGTCACTGGGACACTCTGTGGTATTTTCATGCTGCTGCAAAATCAACACTCGTGGTCTATTCATGCTGCTGCCACATCACCACTCTGTTGTTCATGCCGCAGCTGCCTCAGTAATATGTCACTGGGCCACTCTGTGGTCTCCTAATTCTGCTGCCAGCTCACCACTATGTCACTGGGCCACTCTGTGGTTTACTCATGCTGCTGCCATATCACAACTCTGTTTTCTCCTTATGTTGTTGCAAGCTACTCACAAGTATATCACTGGGCTACTCTGTGGTCTCTTCATGCTGCTGCCACATCAACAGTATGTGGTCTCCTCATGCTTCTTCTACCTCAACACCATTTCACTGGGCCACTCTGTGGTCTCCTCATGCTGCTGCCAGCTCACTACTATGTCTGTGGGCGACTCTTTGGTCTTGTCATGCAACGGCAACCTCACCACTATGTCACTGGGCCATTCTGTAGTGTCCTCATGCTGCTGCCACATCACCACTCTGTGATCTCTTAATGCTGCTGCCAACTCTCCACTCTGTAGTCTCCTCATGCTGCTGTCACATCACCACTCTGTGGTCTCCTCATGCTGCTGTCAGCTTACCATTCTGTGATCTCCTCTTGCTGATGCCAAATCCCCACTCTGTGGTCTCCTCATGCTTCTGATACCTCAAAACTATGTGACTTGGCCACTCTGTGGTCTCCTAATGCTGCTGCCACATCACCACTCTGTGGTCTCCTCATGCTGCTGCAGCTTTAATACTATGTCACTGAGCCACTCTATGGTCTCATCATGCTGATGCTACATCACCACTTTCTGGTCTCCTCATGCTGCTAAAATCTCACCACTCTGTGGCCTCCTCATGCTGCTGCTACCTCAACACTATGTCACTGAGCCACTCTAAAGTCTCTTCATGAATCTTTCACATCACCACTCTGTGGTCTATTAATGCTGCTCCCACATCACCAATCCTTGGTCTCCTCATGCTTCTGCTACCTCAACTATATTTCACTGGGATACTCTGGTATTCTCATGCTGCTGCCAAATCATCACTCGTGGTCTATTCATGCGGCTGCCACATCACCACTCTGTTATTTCTTCATGCCGCAGCTGCCTCAACAATATGTCACTGGGCCACTCTGTGGTCTCCTAATGCTGCTACCAGCTCACCACTATGTCACTGGGCCACTCTGTGGTTTACTCATGCTGCTGCCATATCACCACTCTGTTTTCTCCTCATGTTTTTGCAAACTTACCACTCTGTGGTCTCCTCATGCTACTCCCAAGTATGTCACTGGGCTACTCTGTGATCCCTTCATGCTGCTGTCACATCAACAGTCTGAGGACTCCTTATGCTTCTTATACCTCAACACTATTTCACTGGGCCACTCTGTGGTCTCCTCATGCTGCTGCGACATCACCACTCTGTGGTCTCCTCATGCTGCTGCCAGCTCACAACGATGTCTCTGGGCGACTCTGTAGTCTTGTCATGCTAAGGCAACTTCACCACTATGTCACTGGCTCACTCTGTGGTGTCCTCATGCTCCTGCCACATCACCATTCTCTCTGCAATTTCTTAATACTGATGCCAACTCTCCACTCTTTGGTCTCCTCATGCTGCTGCCACATCACCACTCTGTGTTCTCCTCATGCTTCTGCCAGCTCACTGCTATGTCACTGGGCCACTCTGTGGTCTCCTCATACTTCTGCTACATCACCACCCTGTAGTCTCTTCATGCTGCTGCCAAATCACCAATCCTAGGTTTCCTCATGATGCTGCTACATCAACTATATGTCACTGTGCCACTCTGTGGTATCCTCATGCTGATGCCAAATGACCACTCGGTGGTCTATTCATGCTGCTACCACATCACCACTCTGTTATTTCTTCATTCTGCAGCTACCTCCACACTATGTCACTGTGACACTTTGGGGTCTCCTAATGCTGCTGCCAGCTCACCACTATGTCGCTGGGCCACTCTGTGGTTTACTCATGCTGCTGCTATATCACCACTCTTTTTCACCTTATTTTGTTACAAGCTCACTTCTCTATGGTTTCCTCATGCTACTCACAAGTATGTCACTGGGCTACTCTGTGGTCTTTTCATGCTGCTGCCACATCACAACTCTGTGGTCTCCACATGCTTCTTCTACCTCTACACTATTTCATACAGGTATGTCACTGGGCTACTCTGTGGTCTCTTTATGCTGCTGCCACATCACAAATTTGTGGTCTTCTCATGCTGCTTCTACCTCAACACTATGTCACTTTGCCACTCTGTGGTCTCCTTATGCTGCTGCCATATCACCACACTGCGGTCTATTCATGCTGCTGCCATATCACCACTCTTTGGTCTCCTCATGCCTTTGCTACCTCAACTATATGTCACTGGGACACTCTGTGGTCTCCTCATGCTTCGACCAGCTCACTACTATGTCACTGGGCCACTCTGTGGTCTCCTCATACTGCTGCTACATCACCACTAGTGTTGAGCGCGAATATTCGAATTGCAAATTTTTATCGCGAATATCGCAACTTCGATAGTTCGCGAATATTTTGAATATGATGATATATATTCGCTAATTCGAATATTCGCCATTTTTCCAATATCTGAAAGGCGAAAACATGACTTGTCCCTGCTTCCTTCTTGTGGGCCAATGAGTCATTGGGCCACAAGCAACTTAAGCAGGAAGGAATCATGTTTTCATTTTCAATGGGAATCCATCAACCCAACTCTGACATTAATTCTCAATACGAGTATATGTTCGCATCGCGAATTAAACTTAGATCTGGGTTCCTAATGGTTGTTGCTAGAAGATGATTGAGAATATAGCGCTATATCCTCAATCTTCGTCAATTATAGCAATGCAACCGTTAGGAGCTCAGCTCAAAGTTTAATTCGCGATGCGATTATATGTTCACATCGCTAATTAAACTTTGAGCTGAGCTCCTAATGGTTGGTTGAACTTGCTACTTGCTGGAATATAACGAAGATTGTGAATATAGTGCTATATTCGTGAATTCGTTATAATCATAATATTCTAGCAAGCCATTGCCAACCTTTAGGAACCCAGCTCTAAGTTGAATTCGCTATGCGAGTATTACAGGTTATATTAATCGCAATGCAAATTCAACTTAGAGCTGGGTTCCTAATGGTTGGCTTGCTTCTTATCTATCTTATGACCGAGTCGACCAAGACAACCCATTAAATGAACCTAATAGTATACTTCCCTTATGCGGTGCGATTCACGCGCATATGTAATTGCCAATTTTTCGCATGACATAAACTATCTATATACAGAGAATTATAAATCAGTAATGAGAATTGTTACTGTGATGTATAATCTGCCTCTTTATGTATTATACTGTATTTTACATCATGCGAAAAATCGGCAATTACATATGCGCGTGAATCGCACCGCATAAGGGCAGTATGATATTGGGTTTATTCAATGGGTTGTCTTGGTTGGTCTACTCGAATAGACGAATATTGCGAATATAGCACTATATTCGCTGTTTTCTTTATCTTCATCTATTCGACCCAGCAAGCCAACCTAATAGTATACTGGCATTATGCGATCCGATTCACGCGCATATGTAATTGCCGATTTTTCGCATGACGTAAAATACAGTTTCCTACATAAAGAGGCAAATTATACATCACAGTAACAATTTTCATTACTGATTTATAATTGTCCTCTGTATGTAAGATAGTTTGTGTCATGCGAAAAATCTGCAATTACATATGCGCGTGAATCGCACCGCATAAGGGAAGTATACTATTAGGTTCATTTATTGGGTTGTCTTGGTCTTCTCGAATAGACGAATATTGCGAATATAGCAGTATATTCGCTATCTTCTCTATATTCGACCAAGCAAGCCAACCTTATAGTATACTGCCCTTATGCAGTGCGATTCACGCGCATATGTAATTGCCAATTTTTCGCATGACACAAACTATCTTACATACAGAGGACAATTATAAATCAGTAATGAGAATTGTTATTGATGTATAATTTTGCCTCTTTATGTAGTAAACTGTATTTTACGTCATACGAAAAATCGGCAATTACATATGCGCATGAATCGCACCGCATAAGGGCAGTATGATATTGTGTTCATTCAATGGGTTATCTTGGTCTATTCGAATAGACGAATATTACGAATATAGCAGTATATTCGCTATCTTCTCTCTATTCGACCCAGCAAGCCAACCTAATAGTATATTGCCCTTATGCGATCCGATTCACCCGCATATGTAATTGCCGATTTTTCATATGACACAAACTATCTTACATACAGAGGACAATTATAAATCAGTAATGAGAATTGTTACTGATGTATAATTTGCCTCTTTATGTAGGAAACTGTATTTTACATCATGCGAATTACATATGCGCGTGAATCGCACTGCATAAGGGCAGTATGATATTGGGTTCATTCAATGGGTTGTCTTGGTTGGTTTACACAAATAGACGAATATAGCGAATATAGCACTATATTCGCTATTTTCTTTTTCTTCCTCTATTCGACCAAGCAAGCCAACCTAATAGTATACTGCCCTTATGCGATCCGATTCACGCGCATATGTAATTGCCGATTTTTCGCATGACATAAAATACAGTAAAGAGAAAAATTATACATCAGTATTCAGTAATTAGAATCATTTAGAATACAATATTTGCATTTTTGTAATCGCGTAGGGGCATCAAGCTATTTTCATACAGGTTTTGTTTGTTAGAATTTTTGAATATGTAGAATATAGTGATATATTCTCCATGCGAATTTTATTTTATTTTTTCTACAGTGTATGAGGTGACTCATCATTATCATTTTCCCTGCCTTCTCCTAGCTTGAATAGCCAATGAGAAGGCTTTGTCACAACTTAGCAACATCCCTAGCAACCAATAGGAAACTAGACTACCCCTTCACTATATAAGTGACGACATCACCCAGCAGCCATTTTGTGGTGTTGGATTTGTTGGAGCTTGGCGCTGTGTTATTTTGGCGCTGTGTTATCTGCTGTGCGATTTATATAATCTGGATTTAATTTATAATATACTAGTTAGTTAGTTTCAGGTAGTGATTAGGGAATAGTGTAGTTTCGTTTTATAGCTGATAGAGTCGAAATAATTTGAGATAGTTTAGTAGTTTAGTAGAGTTAGGAGAAAAACATAGTTAGTGTTAGGGCCTAGTGTAGCAGATAGGGTTCAGTGCAGGGTTAAGTGTAGGGCATCGAGTTAGGTAGGTAGCTGTAATATATAAGATAGATAGATAGATAGATAGATAGATAGATAGATAGATAGATAGATAGTGCTTGATAGTTTAGGTTAGGTATTAGGGCTACAGTTAGGGAATAGTAAAGTTTAGATTTTTCAGGGCAGGGTGTAGTTTAGGTTAGTTAGTGATATAGTATAGTGTAGGGTCTATCTGTCTGTTTTGTCTGTCAGTTGGTGTTTTTTTTTTCCATTATTTGTTAATTTTAAAAAGTCTTTTAGTCTAAGTTAGTGTCTGTGTTAAGTTTAAAAAAAAAAAAAAAAAGTTTTCTATGTTCTTTGTTTAGTCTAGTTCTGTCTAGCTCCGTTAAAAAAAACCTTTTTTTTTGTCTGTGTGTCAGTTAGTCTTAGGTTTAAAAACAATAAAAACTACAAAAAAAAGTTTATAGGTTTACGTGTTTAGTGTAGTTTTTTCTGTCTTACGTTAAAAAAAACCCGTCTTGTAGTCTCTGTGTGTCAGTTACTGTTTGTGTCAGGTTAAAAAAAGAGTTTACGTGTTTGGCATTTAGTGTAGTTTTGTTAGTCGTCCGTTAAAAAAACCTGTTTTTTAGTCTCTGTGTGTCAGTTAGTGTCTGTCTTAGGTTAAAAAAAAAAAAAGTTTTAAAGTTTTACGTGTTTTGTGTTTAGTGTACTTTTGTCAGTCCTCCGTTAAAAAAAAAAAAAAAAAAAAAAGTTTTTTAGTCTCTGTGTCTGTTAGTTTAGTCTCCCACCCCAATAAAGTTTTCCCCTAATCCCCAGTATGAGTGTACCGGGCCATGCAGGCAGTCGTGGACGTGGTCGGGGTAACAGGGGAGTTGGTTCCCACGCTGGACCACTCCCAGCACGGGGCCGCTCCTGAAGCCACGGACAGGCAGGCGCAGGTGGCAGGGGTGTCCGCCTGATCCGTGACTTTTTCATAAGTGGCAGCCGGCCCATTACTTCACAGGATGCAGCGGCTGCGTTGGCTCTCGTGGCCGATTCTAGTGCCACTGAGTCCTCTGCCCCGGCTGCCAGCAACTGCAGCACACTGCCTCCTGTAGAACCAACATATCAGGGGGTGAAGAGGAGGGTGACCCGGAATGGGTGCCAACTCCTTTGTCAGGTGACGGCAGCACCAATGAAGGTAGGCACCCGAGGCAAATGGTGCGCCAGGTCACCAGGGAGCCCAGTGTCAAGGGTTCCACTGGTAATGGCAGCAGGAGTAGGCAGCAGCAGCCAGCTCCACCTGTGCGCACCGAGCCCGAACAGGCGCAAGCCAGCACCACCCCATCTGACAGGAGGTCGGTGCGGAAGTCGCCTGTTTGGGCTTACTTCACCCTGGCAGCAGATGATGTCACAGTTGGCAATTGTAAGCTGTGCAATGCCAGGGTGAGGAGAGGGAGATCTATGGCTCGGCTGGGTACCACGGCCCTCAACCAGCATATCCGAGTCAACAACTGGCGGGAGTGGGAACAGATGCAGGGTGGTCAAAGCAGCAGTGCCACCAGCAGTGTGCAGGAGACAGCAGCTCCTGCCACTGTACTGCAGCCACCCCAACCCCTTCCACCAACTCATTCCCACTCCCCCGCTCCCTCTAATAGAGGTACTGGTATCGGCAGCCATACCTCTGCCTCCACTGCACCCTCCTCTGCCGTCCGGCGCCAGCCATCTATTGCAGATGCTTTTAAACGCACCGCGCCCTACGCCCCCGGGGACCGTCGCGTGCGTTCACTCAAAGGGCTCCTGGCAAGGGTTATCGCCCAACATCTGCTGCCTTACAATCTGGTGGAAAGCAAACCATTTAGGCAGATGTTGGAGCAGGCCCAACCCAGATGGCGTGTCCCCAGCCACCATTACTTTGCCAGGACCAGCGTCCCTGCCCTTCACCAGCACATTGTGCGGAATGTATCCCTGTCGCTGGATCATGCTGTCAGCGACAGAGTGCATCTCACAATGGATGCCTGGACCAGCAGGCATGGGCAGGGACGCTATATAAGCTTCACAGCCCATTGGGTGTCCTTTTAAGGCCGGGGAGGGATTGGCGGCATCTGATTCTGTGGTGCCGCCCCGGGTGTCCAGGGGAGAACTGCTGCTCTCCCGCAAGCCACTGTCTCCACAGCTGCCGAGCCCCCCAGCAAGCCTCCCCGTTGCTACGCAAGTGTGGGGCACGTCCGCTGCCAGGCCGTGCTCCAGCTTGTGAGCTTAGGGGACCGGAGACACACTGGACCTGATGTTCTGTCCGCATTACAGGCTCAGGTTCAGAAGTGGCTGACACCCCAAAGGCTCCAAGCAGGTATGGTTGTCTGTGACAACGGCAGCAACCTACTCGCCGCCCTTCATGCTGGCAGTCTGACCCACGTGCCCTGCATGGCACATGTCCTCAACCTAGTGGTACAGAAGTTCCTTCGTACGTACCCAGGGTTGAGTGACATTGTGCTGATGGTACGTAGGATTGCCAGCAACTTCAGACGCTCCCCAACTGCCGCCGCATCCCTGTCCAAACTACAGAGGGACAACAGCCTGCCCCCCCCACAGGCTGATTGTGGACAGTGTGACGCGGTGGAACTCCACCCTCCACATGCTGGAGAGGTTGTGGGAGCAGCGACGGGCGGTGAGGGAATACCTGCTGTACCTAGGCACTTCAGGGCCATCACACCCACTCCCCTACATCACCAATGCGGAGTGGGGGCAGATACAGCAGGTCTGCCACGTGCTGGCCCCATTCGAGCAGGCGACAAAGATGGTCAGCGGGGAGCATGTCGGTGTGAATGACGTGCTCCCCTAGTGTTCCTGCTGGACAGGACACTAGATCGCCTGCTCGAAGCTGGGGAGAGTGCCTTGGTGGAGCATGAAGAGTCAACCATGCTCCACCAGGACCAGGCCCAGGACCAGGACGAGGAGGAGGAGGAGGAGGAATTAGTGTATGTCCAAGAGTCTGGGCCTGGTCAGGAGGGAGAGCCGGTGCTGGGGGCACTGTTAGTCCGGGGGTGGGGCATCTCTGACCGGGAGCAGCAGCATCAGCAGCAGGAGGACCAAGAGGTCATGGTCTTGGGCAGTTGTGAAGAGTCACAGCGGGCTGTGCTCTTCCCCATGGCTGCCCATATGCTGCGATGCCTCAGGAGGGACCCCCGGATCAAAAAATTTAAGGAGAGGGAAGAGATTTGGTTGGCCACCCTTTTAGACCCTCGCTGCAAGGGGAAACTGGAGCAGTTCATCCCAGCCAGCCGGAGGCAGGCCCGTCTTGAAAAATTGCAGACCTGTCTTATCCACCAGCTGGAAGAGGCAAACCCTCGGCCTCAAGCTCCAGTTCTCCCCGCCCATCTCACCCAGAAGGCGGCTGGCACCAGCAGCACCAGCCAAGCAGGTGACCTTCTGGGTGAGATGAGGCTCTTCTACCAGTCTGCGCGACCCAGTACCAGCAGCAGCAGCAGCATCAGTCACCACCAGCGGCTGGCCCGCATGGTAGCAGACTACATGGGGTCGGTAGGTGTTTCTGACAGCATGACCACCGACGACCCCATGGAGTACTGGGTTACCTGCCGTGAGCTCGCTCAGTATGCGCTGGAGTTACTATCTTTCCCCCCCTCCAGCGTACTGTCTGAGCGGGCATTCAGTGTGGCAGGTAGGGTGGTCACGGACAAGCGGACCCGTCTGTCCACAGACTCCGTGGACAGACTCACATTCATTAAGATGAATGAGTCCTGGATCGGCAGTGACTTCATGGCCCCCGCTGTCGGTTCAGGGCGCTGAAGGGTCCCTTGTCCATCCCTCCCCTTTGCTCTCCCTCCCAAACTCCGTTGTTTTTTAATTGTTCCCTCTGTTTTTAACTTTATATGGATTACTTTTATTATTTATTTATTGATATTTATTTGATCGATATTTTTTGTCAAGTTTGTATCATGTATATATTAATTTAATTTTTTAATTATGAATTTGTTTTGAACATGTTGAGTTACATTTGGGCCTTTAAACATAATGTCTGCTGCTGCCTGTGCTGCTGAATTTGGCCAAGCTACATTTGGCCATGATAATAGACCACTTCTGAAATCCTGGTTGGGAACTGAGAACATGACCTAGCAGCCAATCCTTTACAGCTTTACCGTTTAAACACTCCCATACAAAATTCTCCCCGCTGCCTGACATACAATTACCTTACACAATGGGTGGATGTAATTATCACAGGCAGGAGAATACATAGTTTTAAACAATGTCTTCTGTCCTGGAGACAACAGAGGAGTCATTCAATTATCTCTCAGGACAAAGGGAAATCGCCAATACACATGTGGGGACAATAGGATAGATATCACTATTCAAATATACAATGTCCAAACCATTACAGTAAATATAGACATTTAACATATCCCCAGATGGCTTGGATCTGAGCGCTCAATATATCCAAACAGCGCTCAGATGCCACAAACACAGTCAAATCACCATGTGGTTTAATTTTAGCATGGGCTGATGAGAGGGGCCATAATCCTGGGTCAAGAAGCTGGCAACAAGACTTCTCCAGCACCAATTGGCCAGGTTGGTTTCGCCACACTGCCATTGATCACACTGCTGTTGATGCTTCTGCATGTCATGAAAATTTTGACTTACATTTGAGCCTTTTAACATAACGTCTGCTGCTGCCTGTGATGCCGAATCAGGCCAAGCTACATGTTGCCCTAATAATACACCACTCCTTAAATCCTGCCGTTGATGCTGCTGCATGTCATGAAAATTTTGACTTACATTTGAGCCTTTTAACATAACGTCTGCTGCTGCCTGTGATGCCGAATCGGGCCAAGCTACATGTTGCCCTGATAATACAACACTCCTTAAATCCTGCCGTTGATGCTGCTGCATGTCATGAAAATTTTGACTTACATTTGAGCCTTTCAACATAACGTCTGCTGCTGCCTGTGATGCCGAATCGGGCCATGCTACATGTTGCCCTGATAATACACCACTCCTTAAATCCTGCCGTTGATGCTGCTGCATGTCATGAAAATTTTGACTTACATTTGAGCTTTTTAACATAACGTCTGCTGCTGCCTGTGATGCCGAATCGGGCCAAGCTACACGTTGCCCTGATAATACACCACTCCTTAAATCCTGATGTTGATGCTGCTGCTTATCATGAAAATTTTGACTTACATTTGAGCCTTTTAACATAACGTCTGCTGCTGCCTGTGATGCCGAATCAGGCCAAGCTACATGTTGCCCTGATAATACACCACTCCTTAAATCCTGCCGTTGATGCTGCTGCATGTCATGAAAATTTTGACTTACATTTGAGCCTTTTAACATAACGTCTGCTGCTGCCTGTGATGCCGAATCGGGCCAAGCTACATGTTGCCCTGATAATACACCACTCCTTAAATCCTGCCGTTGATGCTGCTGCATGTCATGAAAATTTTGACTTACATTTGAGCTTTTTAACATAACGTCTGCTGCTGCCTGTGATGCCGAATCGGGCCAAGCTACATGTTGCCCTGATAATACACCACTCCTAAAATCCTGATCTTGATGCTGCTGCTTATCATGAAAATTTTGACTTACATTTGATCCTTTTAACATAACGTCTGCTGCTGCCTGTGATGCCGAATTGGGCCAAGCTACATGTTGCCCTGATAATACACCACTCCTTAAATCCTGATCTTGATGCTGCTGCTTATCATGAAAATTTTGACTTACATTTGAGCCTTTTAACATAACGTCTGCTGCTGCCTGTGATGCCGAATCGGGCCATGCTACATGTTGCCCTGATAATACACCACTCCTTAAATCCTGCCGTTGATGCTGCTGCATGTCATGAAAATTTTGACTTACATTTGAGCTTTTTAACATAACGTCTGCTGCTGCCTGTGATGCCGAATCGGGACAAGCTACATGTTGCCCTGATAATGCACCACTCCTTAAATCCTGATGTTGATGCTGCTGCATATCATGAACATTTTGACTTACATTTGAACCTTTTAACATAACGTCTGCTGCTGCCTGTGATGCCGAATCGGGCTATGCTACATGTTGCCCTGATAATACACCACTCCTTAAATCCTGCCGTTGATGCTGCTGCATGTCATGAAAATTTTGAGTGACATTTGATCGCACAGTGAATAATCATAGAGTCCAGACCTTCACACTTTTTTTAAAGTAAAATTTTGATTGGGTTATTTAATTTTTTATTATAAACTGGAAGTGTGCTTACCTGTCAGTGCCTGGCGTTATTCTGCCTAGTTACAAATGGAAACTTATGAGTCAGCATTCTAGTACTGTGTTAACTCTAGATGCTGTATGTCCTGATTATGAGTAGACAACCATCATGGACCTGATTTTATCTTTTGCACTTTAACCGCTACAGGACCGCCTAACGCAGGGATGCATCCTGCGGGCGGTCCTGTAGCTCTGAGACGACACATCGGCGCGTCATCTCGTGAGAGCCGAGACTTCCTGTGAACGTGCGAGCGCGCACGTTCACAGTGAAGCGCATCTCAGGAGTTCTGCTACAGCCTGCCAGCGATGATCCATCGCTGGCAGGCTGTAGATGCGAATTAAATCGCATCAAAGAGCTATATCAGACGCTGTTTTGTGAACAGCGTCTGATATAGCTGCTACCTGGTCCTCTGGTGGTCCCATTTGCTGGGATCGACCACCAGAGGACCAGGTAACTAAGTAAAGTTGCACCAAACACTACACTAACCCCACCCCCCCTCACCTATTAACCCCTTGCTAACCCCTTGATAACCCCATCTAGACCCCCTGATCACCCCCCTGTCATTGATCACACCCCTTGTAAGGCTCCATTCAGACGTCCATATGTGTTTTGCGGATCCATGGATTCACGGATCAGTGGATCGGATCCGCGGATCCGCAGATCCTCAAAACACGGACACCGGCAATGTGCTTTCCGCATTTTGTAGATCCGCACATTGCCAGAACTATATAGAAAATGCTTTTTCTTGTCCGCAATTGCGGACGTGTGAATGGGGCATAAGGGTCCCTTATCACCGCCAGTTAGTTAGCTACTTGTTAGATAGCTAGTGCCCAGCCCACCGCACCGCAGTCACTGATTTTGGCAGAGATTTTTTCATCCACATTGATCGATGCGAATGAAAAAATCTGTGCCGTTCATTTTTTTTTTTTTTTCAGCGCAGAGGCTGAACGGGAAAAAAAAAATCTCATTACCCGTATGCTCAATATAAGAAGAATCGCTGAAACTCCTAATGCTGGCCATACGTGTAATGATTGCGGAGACCTTCAAATGCCAGGGCAGTATAAATACCTCACATGTGACCCCATTTTAGAAAGAAGACACCCCAAGGTATTCCATGAGGGGTATGGCGAGTTCATGCAAAATTTTATTTTTTGTCACAAGTTAGTGGAATATGAGACTGTAAAAAAAAAAAAAAAAAATCAATTTCCACTAACTTGTGCCAATTTTTTTTTTTTCTGTGAACTCGCCATGCCCCTCACGGAATACCTTGGGGTGTCTTCTTTCCACAATGGGGTCACTTGTGGGGTTTTTATACTGTCCTGGCATTTTAGGGGTCCTAAAGCGTGAGAATCCAAATGCGTAAAAATGTCCTGTGAAATCCTAAAGGTACTCATTGGTTTTAGGGCCCCTTTGCGCATCTTGGCTGCAAAAAAGTGGCACACATGTGGTACCGCCGTACTCAGGAGAAGTAGGGCAATGTGTTTTGGGGTGTATTTTTATATATACCCATACTTTGTGTGAAAAATATCTCTGTAAACGACAACTTTTAAAAAAATTTATACAAAGTTGACAATTTACAGAGATATTTCTCTCACCCAACATGGGTATATGTAAAAATACACCCCAAAACACATTGCCCTACTTCTCCTGAGTACGGTGATACCACATAAGTGATATTTTTTTGCAGCCTGGGTGCGCAAAGGGGCCCAAATTCACACGAGTACCTTTAGGTTTTACATGGCGGCTCACAATTTAGCCCCGCCCAAAATGCCAGAACAGTAAACACACCCCACAAATGACCCCATTTCGGAAAGTAGACACCCCGAGGTATTCACTGAGGGGCATAGTGAGTCCGTCTGAGATTTTTTATTTTTTTTGCCAGAAGTTAGCAGAAATTGAAACTTTTTTTTTTCTCAGAAAGTGTCATTTTCCGCTAACTTGTGAAAAAAATGAAATTATACATGAACTCACCATGCCCCTCCGTGAATACTTTGGGGTGTCTTCTTTCTAAAATGGTGTCATTTGGGGGGTATTTATGCTATCCTGACATTCTAGCACCTAAAGAAACATGACAGGTGCTCAGAAAGTCAGAGCTGCTTCAAAATGCCGAAATTCACTTTTTTGCACCATAGTTTGTAAACGCTATAACTTTTACCCAAACCAATAAATATACACTTATTGGACTTTTTTTTTATTAAAGACATGTAGAACAATAAATTTAGAGAAAAATTTATATAGAAATGTAGTTTTTTTTGAAAAATTTTACAACAGAAAGTGAAAAATTTCATTTTTTTGCAAAAATGTCGTTAAATTTGTATTAATGGCAAAAAAAGTAAAAATGTCGGCAACAATGAAATACCACCAAATGAAAGCTCTATTAGTGAGAAGAAAAGGAGGTAAAATTCATTTGGGTGGTAAGTTGTATGACGGAGCAATAAACGGTGAAAGTAGTGTAGTGCGGAATTGTAAAAAGTGGCCTGGTCATTAAGGGTGTTTAAGCTAGGGGGGTTGAAGCGGTTAACAAGTATAGAATTATGAATTCTCTTAACCTGGTTTGCATGTTTCGTATTCTCGCATGTGCTCAGCTTATTTATGTATTGTCAATATTTAGACATAAAAATATTTATTTAAATAATCTTTTTAAAAAGACATTTTATCTAGCGTTGTTTGGCTTCCTTCACAAAATGAAATGATTTCACTTTATTTTATTATTTTTTATTTTAAATTAAGTGTGGTTTGGGGTGGCTATGTTGTGGTTCACGCTGTAGCACGGTGTGGACCGCATGTGGCCTTCCCTTGTCAAAAGGTCTTGTGCAGTTGGCATTGTACAGGACTGATTGATGAACCTACGAAAATGTATATATTTTATTTATTTATTTTATTTTTTGTTGTCACACGGATTTAGGATCCAACACGGTGTTGTCTGTCGTTCTGGGAGGGATGGCTGACTTTCGTGTTGACCTCTCTACATGGTTGGGTGTGACTGGCGTTATACTCATCCGTGTGGAAATCCGGTTTTGTGAATGGAGCCATGTAGCAACATGTAAATATGTATAAGTACTTTTCTTGTTTATGTTACTTATTGGCAATTATTTAATGAGGATTTGCACATGCTAATTATATATAACCACTGCTTTAAGATTTTAAGTATAAACTGTGTACTATATGATGTTCTTGGAGCCATGTCACCGGTTAGAGAATTCATATAATCATAGTCATGTAATCAATCATATGTTTCTATCTGTATGGAGGAAGCAATGCTACAACATGCAAATTATTAAAAAATTGGACGCTATCGAAGATCCATGCTGGTTAGTTCTTACCCCTACCATTTTATTGTTCCAACATTGTTCCTTTTTTTTGTTTTATAGTTCTGACAAACGAGATTTGATTGTAAAGAAATTTTTGGAATTTGTAAAAGTTTATAATTTTGCTAATTTGATAAATCAAACAAGGTTTTTTGTAGTTATTATTACTCTGTTCAAGTTTTGTATTTTAATAGTTAATTGTTTGATGAAAAAATACATTTATTATTTACGATAATTTGAAATTTATGCTACTACATAAAATAATTTAGTTACTAGGAAAGTTAACCAAAAAATGTATTTTAAATGTAACTCTGGACTATTAGAATGCTTTGCTTTGTACTTAATATTTAATACACAACCATTACCAATGACTACTACTATCGTGATCCATTTGAGTTATGTGTAGGCCTCATACTACCCTATTTCTATATACTTGCGGATGCTGTATGTCAGGATACTGATTAGTTTGGGAACGGACTCTAGGGGCCTTTACTTAAAAAAATATGTTTAACCATTATAGTGAAAACTTCAAAGTTTTTTAATTTAAAAAAATTAAAATAAACAATATAATTACAAAAAAATAAAATAAAACAATTGCACAAATCTTAATAGGGCAATGCCCTCATGTTTTAAACAATTTTTTTTAGATCCCCCACGTCCTTGACGTGCATGCCGTTCGAGAACTGGAGCTTGATCTCCCGCAGCTTCCGGAGATGCTGCTCCCGGAATGCCTTCATCCCAGTCTGGTGCTCCCTCTCCATCTTCCTTATTTTTAGGTCCATTTCTTTCAATACTGTAAAAAAATTAAAACAATAAATAAAATAGACGGTGTCGTTTCTGAAGAAACCAAATGATGTTGGCTTGAAATCCGATTGGCTGTTGGTGGCTCCACCCACTTTTTTGAATTTTAATCCCAGTCCTCCAATGACCAACTTTGCAAAGTTTGAAGACTGTGCCAATAAAAGTCTAACAGCAGCGGCAGTTTGATTTTTCCCATTTAAACAAATGCCTGAAATTTGATTGGGCAGTGTAGACTCCGCCCACTTTTTAATAAATTTTAATCCCAGTCACCTAGTAACCCACAGTGCCAAGTTTGGGGACCCTGGCTTAAATACCGTGGGAATGTCAGCTTTTTAACGTTTTCACACTGAAGTCAACAGTAAATATTTGTTTGGTTGTTTGTGGCTCTGCCCACTTTTTAATGTCTCCCAAATTTGACACAAATTTTCAGGGTGACCCCATGACTAAGTGACCCAAGTTTGGTGTCTTTAACCTGAAAGCTGAAGGAGTGACAAAACTTAATAGTTTTCCTATGAAAGTTGATGGGACAAAATGGGGTCTCCAGGGGGCAGCTCCAGGGGCCCAGAGGGTGGGATCGGTTAACAAAGCACAAGCAAAGTTTGTTAATTGTACTCCTAAAACTGTGGGAGGAGTAGCGTATAGAAAATTGCTAAAAAACTGCGTCCCCAACCCGATGTACGTTTCACCAAGAGCGGCTTCTTCAAGGGTATCACAGCACTTTATACCCTTGAAGAAGCCGCTCTTGGTGAAATGTACGTCGGGTTGGGGACGCAGGAGATTGTTACTTGTTCACACCAGGTAGTCTGACCTCTTTGGAAATCATCCTTTGACTTATGTCGCACTAGGCACTTTATATTGGATCATGTGTTTCCTTATATAGGTCGATTATCTGATATTATACGCTGTTATTTGCACATCATTTGCACATTATTCTCCTGATATACCTCCGGTGCTTTTTATACCACCAGCTCTAGTTTACTGCTATTTTTATGTTGTCATCATGATTTTATATATATGAATATACTAATAAAGATTATTTTGTTTATTCCGGATGTATTTTTTGGTGGTATAAAAAGGTGTCTGTATATTTATTTCAATTGGCTGCCTATAATAGTTACGTTCTCTACAGTAAGGCTGGGAGAACAGGATCCTTCCTCAAATTTCAGGAAGAGATCATTTCGGAACTCCTGTATCCAGAAGGTTCCGTGGCCCCATCCATAAAATGCCAGGGCAATAAAAATACCCCACAAGTGACCCCATTTCGGAAAGTAGACACCCTAAGGTATTTGCTGATGGGCATAGTGAGTTAATGGAAGTTTTTATTTTTTGTCACAAGTTTGCGGAAAATGAAATTTTTTGGAAAAAAAAAAAACATTTCCGCTAACTTGTGACAAAAAATAAAAACTTCCATGAACTTACTATGCCCCTCAGTGAATACCTTAGGGTGTCTACTTTCCGAAATGGGGTCATTTATGGGGTGTTTCTACTGTCTGGGCATTGTAGTATGTCAGGAAGCAGGACAGGTGCTCAGAAAGTCAAAGTGCGGAAATTCACTTTTTTGCACCATAGTTTGTAAAAGCTATAACTTTTACCCAAACCAATAAATATACACTTACTGCATATTTTTTTTATCAAAGACATGTAGAACAATAAATTTAGAGAAAAATTTGTAGAGAAATTTCGTTTTATTTGACAAATTTTCAAACAGAAAGTGAGAAATGTCATTTTTTTTCAAAAATTTTGTCAAAAAAAGCAAAATATCAAAAAAAGTAAAAATGTCAGCAACAATGAAATACCACCAAATGAAAGCTCTATTAGTGAGAAGAAAAGGAGGTAAAATTCATTTGGGTGGTAAGTTGTATGACCGAGTAATAAACCGTGAAAGTAGTGTAGTGCAGAATTGTAAAAAGTGGCCTGGGTGGCCCTTAAGGGTGTTTAAGCTAGGGGGGCTGAAGTGGTTAAGTCTGACCATTTTTTTAAAATGGCCAGACGCTTGTGCTGGCTGTTGTAGTCCCTCCACAGCTCATAGCCGAGCCTGCGCACAATAGTGTTCTTCTCTGCATGGGAGCGGGTCAGGTCGTAGCCCTTCTCCAACATGCGCTGCAGTATAAAAAAAAAAAGCATATAATCAGATTTTATAACGGTAACTTTAAATCTAATATTTCACTTTATAACACTAATAATTTTTGGTTTGGTGCTTGAGATGATGAATAAATGTTGGTGACTATGGCTAAGGCAGCGCACGGCGAGAGGTTCCCCGGGCTTAAACTACGACATGCAGAGCTTTCAGTTAGACTGTCTCTCGACGTGCGCTGCGTTGCTGCTGCCGTACCGCCGCCCCCGCCACCATTATAGTCAATAGGGACGAAGCGTAGGAGAGCTAGCGGCAGTACGGATCCGACAGGCTGTTCATCTTACTGGAATAGTCAGACGTACTCTCCTGCCGCTAATGTTAAAGTCACCTAATCTTATTTTTGTAAAGATTTGGGATTGCGTTGAAATTGTATGTGTGTAGTATGAGATATTGGATATTGGCCATCTGAGGAGAGATGTACCCGTCTAGTGAAGTGACGGTACGGTATGGGGTGTAAGGCTGGTTCGCCTCCCCGTGGTGCACCCTGGGTAACGCTAAATGAACCAGCAAATACTGAATGTCAAACATTACTTCTCCTGGCCAACGGGACAATTATTAGAATCTATATACTAGGCATCCTCAAACTACGGCCCTCCAGCAAACTGCGGCCCTCCAGCAAACTGCGGCCCTCCAGCAAACTGCGGCCCTCCAGCAAACTGCGGCCCTCCAGCTTTTTCTGAACTAAAAATCACATCATTCCATGACAGCCTACAGCTATCATCCTATAGAGGGGCATCATGGGAGTTATAGTTTTACAACAGCTGGAGGGCCGCAGTTTGAGAATGCCTGCTATAGACTGTGTATGTGTGTGTGTGTTGGGGGTGGGGGGTGGTCAGAGGTGGTGTGGGTTTGAGGGGGGGTCTGGTGGTATGTAGTGGTGGGTATATTGTGTTAGGCGGAAGATTAGATGTTCAATGTGAATCATATATAGATTTATCTGCTATCCGTTTTTTTTTTAACCATTAGAAAATGTGGTGTGGTGTTAAACAAGGATAAACAACAGGATATTAAACAACAGGATATGCTTGAACCCACATGCAGTTGTGCATATATATAGGGGAGCACATCCTGCACTTGTAGTCCATTGCTGATGGCAATCAACAGCAAAAAATGCATACAATGGAAGATGCCAGCAACGGACTACAAGTACCACAATAACCATCCTACATAAGGTAACAATTATGTGGATGTGGAGAACAATCAGAAACTTATCAATAGCAAAGACTGGCTGGCATCTTCCACTGTATGCATTTTTTTGCTGTTGATTGCCATCAGCAACGGATTTCCGGCATCAGGATCCCCTGGGCACCCGTAGAAGGCAGGTCCCGATGCCGTGCAAGGCATTGGGCAGCCTCTGCACGGCATCAGTCTGCCTTCTCACACATTGGGTCCCCGTCACAGCAGCACGGGGACCGATGCGCTCGTTCACTAACCGCAAAACACTTCTATGTTGCGGTCAGCGGTGACCGCGACATAGAAGGTCTTAATCCGCCAGCATCGCTGTAAACAGCGATGCCGGCGGATACAGCAGGGGCCTGGCTATCAGGGACTGCCATACCCCTGCAGTGATTGGCCAGGCGCAGCTCCTGCACCCGCGTGATCATCTTGCCGTGCATGCACAGCGTTTTGCGTTAAGGGGTTAATGACAGTGAACTCCACAATGCCCGCCCCCTTAATAGTGGCCCCTGCCCCCCATGCATGTAGCAGTGTAGTTTTGTCGTCATACATGATATAAATGAACATTTAAGGAACTGAAAACTATTGAAACCTGTCATCACTTGTTATGGCAACCGGGGGACATGTGAGCTTCTATTGGCTGATAAGGGACATGTGGCCGTGTGGATGGCAGTTTGGGGCTTGTTTTTGCTAATGCAGGTCATTTTTGGGGGAATATCTCAGAAATAATACGTCCTATAGAGCTGAGCCCCGGTCTAAAACCCTCCCAGACACCTGATGTACCCGTCTACCAAACTTAGTGAAGATCGGTCCAGTCGTTTGGTCGGCCATAAATTACAGACAAACAGAAACTCATTTTTATATATATAAGAGATTAGTAGATATTAATGATTTGGGGCAATAAGTATTGTTTTTTAATGCCAACAATACTTGTTTCCACAAATCATTTATACGTATGTAAGCACTGCAGTAAGCAAACTATGTGAAATGAGATTTTATATGTATTGCAAAAATTTGAGAATGTTTTATCTCCATAAACATACATTTGAATGTTACAAGCGTGTCACATGTACTTATAGCTGTAATGTAATGTTCAATAACTTACTGTGATCAGGATATCTTCCTCCTCTCTGGTAAAATTGTTGCCCACCATCTTTATTCGCATGGATCGCATGCACCACAACAAAACGTGTTGGAACTGCTCCCAGGAAGAAGCCACGCCTGTATGTGCACGTGCGCATGAGCACGAACACGCGCACAAACACGAGCACAAAAACGCGCACGAGCACATACGAATAAGTTAAGTTACTGCCGCCTAACTTGAACAATAACATCTGTACGCACGCGAATGTTTCTATGGAAATTATTCGCATTAAAGTCGCGTTGTACGGCTACAGAACTACAAATGCGATTGGCTTGTTCGAATTAGCGAATATCGTGAATGCGAATATATCGCTATATTCGCTAATTCAAAAAATGCATTTGCAATAGGAAAGTTGCCTATTGACAGCTCTAAGTTGGATGCGCAATGCGAAAAAATTATTTTTTCCACAATGAACAGAATATGAAGTTGAACACGACTAAGTAAGTATTCTGATTGTTGAAAAAAATAATGGAAATTTTTTTCGCAATGCGCATCCAACTTAGAGTATTCGTTCATGTTTGCAAGCCAGTAGGAGATATGCCTTTATATAAGAAGTTCAATTCGCGTAATGCGAATAGAATATTCGCACATTATCGCGATTATTTTAATAATAATTCATTTGAATATTCGCGATATATCGCAAATTTGAATATGGCACCTCCCGCTCATCACTAATCACCACCCTGCGGTTTATTCATGCTGCTGCCACATCACCAATCCTTGGTTTCCTCATGCTTCTGCTACCTCAACTATATGTCACTGGAGTACTCAGTGGTATTCTCATGCTGCTGCCAAATCATCACTCGTGGTCTATTCATGAGGCTGCCACACCACCACTCTGTTATTTCTTCATGCCGCAGCTTCCTCAACAATATGTCACTGGGCCACTCTGTGGTTTTCTAATGCTGCTACCAGCTCACCACTATGTCACTGGGCCACTCTATGGTTTACTCATGCTGCTGCCATATCACCACTCTATTTTCTCCTCATGTTGTTGCAACTCTCCTCATGCTACTCAAAAGTATGTCACTGGGCTACTCTGTGATCCCTTCATGCTGCTGCCACATCAACAGTCTGCGGTCTCCTCATGCTTCTTCTACCTCAACGCTATTTCACTGGGCCACTCTGTGGTCTTCTCATGCTGCTGCCAGCTCACTACGATGTCTCTGGGCCACTGTGTAGTCTTGTCATGCTAAGTCAACCTCACCACTATGTCACTGGGCCACTCAGTGGTGTCCTCATGCTGTTGCCACATCACCACTCTGTGGTTTCCTCATGCTTCTGCCAGCTCACTGCTATGTCACTGGGCCACTCTGTGGTCTCCTCATACTGCTGCAACATCACCACTCGGTGGTCTATTCATGCAGCTACCACATCACCACTATGTTATTTCTTCATTCTGCAGCTACCTCCACACTATGTCACTGTGCCACTCTGTGGTTTACTCATGCTGCTGCCATATCACCACTCTGTTTACTCCTCATGTTGGTTCATGCTCTCCACTCTGTGGTCTCCCCATGCTAATCACAAGTATGTCACTGGGCTACCCTGTGGTTTCTTCATGCTGCTGCCACATCACCACTCTGTTGTCGCCTCATGCTTCTTCTACCTTAACACTTTTTCACTGGGCCACTCTGTGGTCTCCTCATGCTGCTGCTACCTCACCACTATGTCATAGGGCCACTCTGTGGTCTCCTCATGCTGCTGCCACATCACTACTCTGTGGTCCCCCCATGCTGCTGCTGACTCAACATTATGTCACTGGGCTACTCTGTGGTCTATGCATGCTATTGCCATATCATTACTCTGTGGTCTCCTCATGCTTCTGCAAGCTCACTACTTTGTCACTGGGCCACTCTGTGGTCTCCTCATAGTGCTGCGAAATCACAACCCTGTGGTCTCTTCATGTTGCTGCCACATCACCACTTTGTGGTCTACTTATACTGCTGCTACCTCAACTCTATTTCATTGGGCCACTCTGTGGTCTCCTCATGCCGCTGCCACATCACCACTCTGTGCTCTTCTCATGCTTCTGCCAGCTCACTACTATGTCACTGGGCCACTCTGTGTTCTCCTCCTGCTGCTGCCACATCACCACCCTGCGGTCTGTTCAGTTGCTGCCACATCAACACTCTGTGGTCTCCTAATGCTGTAGCTACCTCAGCTATATGTCAGTGAGCCACTCTGTGGTGCCCTTATGCTGCTGCCACATCACTGCTCTGTTGGCTCCTCATGCTACTTCCACCATACCACTCTGAGGTGTCTTCATGCTGTTGCTACCTAAACACTATTTCAACTGGCCACTCTGTGGTCTCCTCATGCTGCTGCCACATCACCACTCTGTGGTCTCATAATGCTGCTGCCACCATCTCACCACTACGTCACTGGGCAACTCTGTGCTATCCTTCTGCTGCTGCCACATCACCACTCTGTGGTCTCCTCATCCTGCTGCTTCCTCAAAACGATGTAACTGGGCCTCATGGTGCTGCTACCTCAACACGATGTCACTGCGCCACTCTGTGGTCTCCTCATGCTGCTGCCACATCACCAATTTGTAGTCTCCTCATGCTGCTGCCACATCACTACTCTGTGGTCACCCCATGCTGCTGCTGACTCAACATTATGTCACTGGGCTACTCTGTGGTCTCCATATGCTGCTGCCACATCAACACTCCGTGGTCTTCTTATGCTGCTGCTACATCAACTATATGTCACTGGGCCACTCTGTGGTACCCTCATGCTGCTGCCAAATCGCCACTCTGTGGTCTCCACATGCTGCTGCCACATCAACACTCCGTGGTCTTCTTATGCTGCTGCTACCTCAACTATATGTTACTGGGCCACTCTGTGGTACCCTCATGCTGCTGCCAAATCAACACTCGGTGCTCTATTCATGCTGCTGCACATCACAACTCTGTGATTTCTTCATGCTGTAGCTACCTCAACACTATGTCAATGGGCCACTCTGTGGTCTCCGTATGCTGCTTCTACCTCATCACTATGTCACTTGGCCACTCTGTGGTCTCCTCAAGCTGCTGCTATCTCAACACTAAGTCACTTGGCCACTCTGTGGTCTCCATATGCTGTAGCTACCTTAACAAGATGTCACTGGGCCACTCAGTGGTCTCCTCATGCTGCTGACAAATAACCACTCGGTGGTATATTCATGCTGCTGCTTCCTTAAAACTATGTCACTGGGCCACTCTATGGTCTACTCATGGTGCTGCCATATAACCACTCTGTTGTCTCCTCAACTTGCTACAAGCTCAACACTCTGTGGTCTTCTCATGCTACTGCCTGCTCACAATTATGTCAAGGGATTACTTTGTGGTCTCTTCATGCTGCTGCAACATCACCACTCTGTGGTCTCCTCATGCTGCTTCTACCTCAACACTATTTAACTGGGACACTCTGTGGTATCCTCATGCGGCTGCCATATCATCACTCTGTGGACTCCTCATGCTGCTTCCAGCTTACTACTATGTCACTGTGCAACAATGTGGTCTTGACATGCTGCGGCAACCTCACCACTATGTCAATGGGCCACTCTGTGGTCTCCTCATGCGGCTGCCACATCACCACTCTGCGGTCTCTTCATGCTGCTGACAAATCTTCACTTTGTGTTCTCCTCATGCTGCTGCTACATCAACACTATATCACTGGGCTACTCTGAAGTCTCCTCATGCTGCTGCCACATCACCACTTTGTGGTCTCCTCATGCTGCTTCTACCTCAACACTATGTCACTGGGCCACTCTGTGCTCTCCTCATGCTGCTGCCACATCACCACTATGTGGTCTCCTCATGATGCTGTTACCTCAACAGTCTGCCACTAAGCCACTCTATGGTATCCTCTTGAGCTGTCTCGTCATGTTGCTGCCAGCTTACTACTATTTCACTGGGCAACTTTGTGGTCTCGTCATGATGTTGCCACCTCACCAATACGTCAATGGACCACTCTGTGTCCTCCTCATGCTGCTGTCATATCATCACTCTGTGGTCTCTTCTTGTTGTTGCCACATCACCACTCTGTGTTCTCCTCTTGCTGCTGCTACTTCAACAGTATGTCTCTGGAGAAATATGTGGTCTCCTCATGCTGCTGCCATATCACTACTCTGTGGTCTCCTCATGCTGCTGCTACTTCAACACTATGGCAATGGGGAACTCTGTGATCTACTCATGCTGCTGCCACTTTACTACTCTGTTGTCTCCTCATGCTGCTGCTATCTCACCACTATGTTATTTGGCCACTCTGTGGTTTCTCCATGCTTCGGGCACATCACTACTCTGTTGCCTCCTCGAGCTGCTCCCATATCACCACTCTGTGGTCTCCTCATGCTGCTACCACATAACAACTCTGTGGTCTCCTCATGCTGCTGCCTCATCACCACTCTGTGGTCTCCTCATACTGCTGCTACTTCAACACTATATCACTGGGCCACTCTGTGTTCTCCTCATGCTGCTGCCCCATCACCACTCTGTGGTCTATTAATGATGGTGCCAGCTCACAACTATATTACTTGGCCACTTTGTGGTCTCCTTATGCTGCTGCCTCATTACCACTCTGTGTTTTCCTCATGCTGCTGCTACCTCAACACTATGTCAATTGGCTACTGTGTGGTCTACTAATGCTGCTGCCACATGACCACTCTGTGGTCTCCTAATGCTGCTGCAATATCACTACTCTGTGGTCTCCTCATGCTGCTGCCAAATAAACACTCTGTGGTCTCCTCATGCTGCTGCCACATGACCATCTCTGGTCTCTTCATGCTGCTGCTACGTAAACGCTATGTCACTTGGCCATTCTGTGGTCTCCTCATGCTGCTGTTACATCAACACAATGTCACTGGGCCATTCTGTGGTTCTCCTCATGTTGCTGCCACATCATATCTCTGTGGTATATTCATGTTGCTACTACCTCAACACTATGTCACTTGGCCGCTATGTGGTTTCCTCATGCTGCTGCTACCCCAACACAATGTCACTGGGCCACTCTGTGGTCTCCTCACGCTGCTGCTACATCATCACTTTGTGGTCTCCTCATGCTGCTGCCATATAACCACTCTTTGGTCCCCCATGCTGCTGCTACCTCAACACTATGTCACTGAGCCGCTCTGAGGTCTCCTCATGCTGCTGCCACATCACCACTCTGTGGTCTATTAATGCTGCTGCCGCTAGCTCACCACTATGTCACTGGGCCAAACTGTTGTCTCCTACTGCTGATGCCACATATCCACTTTGTGGTCTCCTCATGCTGCTGCAACCTCAACACTATGTCAATGAGCCACTCTGTTATCCCCTCATCCTGCTGCTACCACAACACAATGTCACTGGGCCACTCTGTGGTCTCCTCATGCTGCTGCCAGCTCACAAGTATGTCAATGGGCTACTCTGTTGTCTTTTCATGCTGCTGCCACATCACCACTTTATTGTCTCCTCATGCTGCTGTTACCTCATTACTATTTTACTGGGCCACTCTGTGGTCTCCTCATGCTGCTGCCACATCACCAATTTTTGGTCTCCTCATGCTTCTGCCAGGTCACTACTATGTCCCTGGTCCACTCTGTGGTCTCCTTATACTGCTGCTACTTCAACTCCATGCGGTCTCTTCATGCTGCTGCCATATCACCACTCCTTGATCTCCTCATGCTGCTGCTACCTCAACTATATGTCACTGGGCAACTATGTGGTATCCTCATGCTGCTTCCATATCACTACTCTGTGGTCTCCTAATGCTGCTGCCAGCTCACCACTATGTCACTGGGTCACTCTGTGGTTTACTCAAGCTGCTGCAATATCAACACTCTGTTTTCTCCTTATATTGCCTCAAGCTCAACACTCTGTGGCCTCCTCATGCTACTCACAAGTATGTCACTGGTCTACTCTGTGGTCTCTTCATGCTGCTGCCACATCACCACTCGGTGGTCTCCTCATGCTTCTTTTACCTCAACACTATTTAACTGGGCGACTCTGTGGTCTCCTAATGCTGCTGCCATATCACCACTCTGTGGACTCCTCATGCTGATGCCAGCTTACTACTATGTCACTGTGCGACAATGTGGTCTTGATATGCTGCGGAAAACTCACCACTAGGTCAATGGGCCAAATCACCACTGTGTGGTCTCCTCATGGTGCTGTTACCTCAATAGTCTGCCACTAAGCCACTCTATGGTATCCTCTTTCTGCTGTCTTGTCATGCTGCTGCCAGCTTACTACTATTTAACTGGGCTACTTTGTGGTCTCGTCATGATGCTGCCACCTCACCACTACGTCAATGGACCACTCTGTGGCCTCCTTATGCTGCTGTCATATCATCACTCTGTGGTGTCTTCATGGTGTTTCCACTTCACCACTCTGTGTTCTCCTCTTGCTGCTGCTACTTCGACAGTATTTCACTGGGGAACTATGTGTTCTACTCATGCTGCTGCCATATCACTACACTGTGGTCTCCTCATGCTGCTGCTACTTCAACACTATGACACTGGGGAACTCTGCGATCTCCTCATGCTGCTGCCACATCACTACTCTGTTGTCTCCTCATGCTGCTGCTATCTCACCACTATCTTACTGGGCCACTCTGCGGTCTCCTCATGCTGCTGCCACATCAACACTCTGTGGTCTCCTCATTCTGCTGCTACATCACCACTCTGTGGTCTCCTCATGCTGCTGCTAACTTAACACGATTTCAGTGGGTCACTCAGTGGTCTCCTCATGCTGCTGCCACATCACCACTCAGTGATATCATCATGATGCTGCTGCCTTAAAACTATGTCACTGGGCTACTCTGTGGTCTCTTCATGCTTCTGCCACATCACCACTCTGTGGTCTCCTCATGCTGCTTCTACCTCAACACTATTTAACTGGGTGACTCTATGGTCTCCTCATGCTGCTGCAATATCACCACTTTGTGGACTCCTCATGCTGATGCCAGCTTACGACAATGTGGTCTTGATATGCTGCGGAAACCTCACCACTATGTCAATGGGCCACTCTGTGGTCTACTCATGCGGCTGCCACATCACCACATTGTGGTCTCTTCATGCTGCTGCAAAATCGTCACTTTGTGGTCTCCTCATGCTGCTGCTACCTCAACACTATGTCACTGGGCCACTCTGTGGTTTCCTACTAATGCTGCTGCCACATCACCACTCTGTGGACTCTTCATGCTGCTACCATATCACCACTGTGTGTTCTCCTCATGGTGCAGTTACCTCAACAGTCTGCCACTAAACCACTCTATGGTATCCTTATGCTGCTGTCTTTTCATGCTGCTGCCAGGTTACTACTTCATGCTGCCACCTCACCACTACGTCAATGGACCACACTGTGGCCTCCTTATGTCATATCATCACTCTGTGGTCTCTTCATGGTGTTGCCACATCACCACTCTGTGTTCTCCTCTTGCTGCTGCTACTTCAACACTATGACACTGGGGAACTATGTGTTCTCCTCATGCTGCTGCCATATCACTACTCTGTGGTCTCCTCATGCTGCTGCTACTTCAACACTATGCCATTGGGAAACTCTGTGATCTCCTCGTGCTGCTGCCACATAACTACTCTGTTGTCTCCTGATGCTGCTGCCTCATTACCTCTCTGTGTTTTCCTCATGCTGCTGCTACCTCAACACTATGTCAAATGGTCACTGTGTGGTCTCCAAATGCTGCTGCTACATGACCACTCTGTGGTCTCCTCATGATGCTACAACATCACCACTCTGTGGTCTCCTAATGCTGCTGCCACATCACAACTTTGTGGTCTTCTCATGCTCCTGCCACATGACTACACTGTGGTCTCCTTATGCTTCTGCCACATCACCACTCTGTGGTCTCATCATGCTGCTGCTACCTCAACACTATATCACTGGGCTACTCTGTGTTCTGCTTATGCTGCTGCCCCATCACCACTCTGTGGTCTATTAATTCTGCTACCAGCTCACAACTATATCACCTGGCCACGCTGTGGTCTCTTAATGATGCTGCCACATCACCACTCTGTGGTCTTCTCATGCTGCTGCCAGCTCACTACTATGTCACTGGGCCACTTTGTGGTCTTGTCATACTACTACCAGCTTACTACTATTTCACTGGGCCAATTTGTGGTCTCGTCATGCTGCTGCCACCTCACCACTATGTAACTGAATCACTCTGTGGTCTCCGTATGCTGCTGTCATATCATCACTCTGTGGACTCTTCATGCTGTTGCCACATCACCACTCTGTGGTCTTATCTTGCTGCTGCTACTTCAACACTATGTCACTGGGGAACTCTGTTGTCTCTTTATGCTGCTGCCACATCACTACTCTGTGGTCTCCTCATGCTGCTTCTACCTCAACACTATTTAACTGGGCCACTTTGTGGTCTCCTCATGCTGCTGCCACCTCACCACTACGTCACTGAACCACTCTGTGGTCTTCTTATGCTGCTGTCATATCATCACTCTGTGGACTCTTCATGCTGTTGCCATATCACCACTCTGTGGTCTCCTCTTGCTGCTGCTACTTCAACATTATGTCACTAGGGAACTCTGTGGTCTCCTCATGCTGCTGCCAAATCAATACTCTGTTGTCTCCTCATACGGCTGCTACTTCATCACCATGTCACTGAGGAATTCAGTGGTCTCCCCATGCTGCTGCCACATAACTACTCTGTGGTCTCCTCATGCTGCTGCCATAATCACCACTCTGTGGTCTGCTCATGCTGCTGCTAGATCAACAGTATATCACTGGGCCATTCCGTGGTCTCCTCATGCTGCTGCCCAATCGCCACTCTGTGGTCTATTAATGCTGCTGCAAGCTCACAACTCACTTGGCTACAAGCTCACCACTCTGTGGTCTCCTCATGCTACTGTCAGCTCACAAGTATGTCACTGGGCTACTCTTTGGTCTCTTCATGCTGCTGCTAAATCACCACTCTGTGGTCTCGTCATGCTGCTTCTACCTCAACACTATTTCACTGGGCCACTCTGTGGTCTCCTCATGCTGCTGCCATATCACCACTCTGTGGACTCCTAATTCTGCTGCCAGCTTACTACTATATCACTGGCCGACAATGTGGTATTGAACTGCTTCGGCAACCTCACCACTATGTCACTGGGCCACTCTGTGGTCTCCTCCTGCTGCTGCCACATCACCACTCTGTGGTCTCTTAATGCTGCTGACAGCTCACAACTCACTTGGCCACTCTGTGGTCTCCTCATGCTACTGCCATATCACCATTCTGTGGTATCCTTATGCTGCTGCCACATTACCACTCTGTGTTCTTCTCATGCTGCTGCTACCTTAACACTATGTCACTGGGTCCATCTGTGCTCTCTTCATGCTGCTGTATCCTCTATCATTTGGCTACTCTATGGTCTCCTCATGCTTTTACTACCTCATCAAAATGTCACTGGGCCACTCTGTGGTCTCCTCATGCTGCTACAAGCTCCCCACTCTGTGGTCTCCTCATGCTACTGCCAGCTCACAAGTATGTCACTGGGCTACTCTGTGGTCTCTTCATGCTGCTGCCACATCACCACTCTGTGGTCTCTTAATGCTGCTTCTACCTCAACACTATTTCACTGGGCCACTCTGTGGTCTCCTCATGCTGCTGCCACATCACTACTCTGTGATCTCCTCATACTGCTGCCACATCACCACTCTGTGGTCTCCTCATGCTGCTTCCACATCACTACTCTGTGGTCTCCTCATGCTGCTGCTACTTCAACACTATATCACTTGGCCACTCTATGGTCTCCTCATGCTACTGCTACATCACCACTCTGTGGTATCCTTATACTGCTGCCACATTACAACTCTGTGGTCTCCTCATGCTGCTGCTATATCAACCCTGTATCACTGGGCCATTCTGCGGTGTCCTCATGCTGCTGCCCAATCACCACTCTGGTCTATTAATGCTGCTGCCAGCTCACAACTTTACGCTCTATCTTTTGACCACTCTGTGGTCTTCTCATGCTTTTACTACCTCATCACAATGTCACTGGGCCACTCTGTGGTCTCCTCATGCTGCTACAAGCTCACCACTCTGTGGTCTCCTCATGCTACTGCCAGCTCACAAGTATGTCACTGGGCTACTCTGTGGTCTCTTCATGCTGCTGCCACATCACCACTTTGTGGTCTCGTCATGCTGCTTCTACCTCAACACTATTTCACTGGGCCACTCTGTGGTCTCCTCATGCTGCTGCAATATCACCTCTCTGTAGACTCTTAATGCTGCTGCCAGCTTACTACTTTGCACTGGGCGACAATGTAGTCTTGGAATGCTTCGGCAACCTCACCACTATGTCACTGGGCCACTCTGTGGTCTCCTCATGCTGCTGCCAAATCACTACACTGTGGTCTCCTCATGCTGCTGCCACATCACCACTCTGTGGTCTATTAATGATGCTGCCAGCACACCACTATATCACTTGGCCACTTTATGGTCTCCTCATGCGACTGCTACATCCCCACTCTGTGGTATCCTTATACTGCTGCCACATTACCACTCTTCATGTTGCTGCTACCTCAACACTATGTCACTGGGCCATTCTGTAGTCTCCACGTGCTGCTGTCATATCACTACTCTGTGGTCCCTTTATGCTGCTGCTACCTCTACACTCTATCACTTGGCTACTCTGTGGTCTCCTCATGCTTTTATTACCTCATCACAATGTCACTGGGCCACTCTGTGATCTCCTCATGCCGCTGCCACATCACAACTCTGTGGCCTCCTCATGCTGCTGCCACATCACCACTCTGTGGTCTCCTCATGCTGCTGCTATATGAACACTGTATCACTGGGCCATTCTGCGGTCTCCTCATGCTGCTGCCCAATCATCACTCTGTGGTCTATTAATGCTGCTGCCACATTACCACTCTGTGTTCTCCTCATGCTGCTGCTACCTCAGCACTATGTCACTGGGCCATTCTGTAGTCTCCACCTGCTGCTGCCATTTCACCACTCTGTGGTCCCTTTATGCTGCTGCTGCTACCTCTACACTCTATCACTTGGCTATTCTGTGGTCTCCTCATGCTTTTACTACCTCATCACAATGTCACTGGGCCACTCTGTGATCTCCTCATGCCGCTGCCACATCACAACTCTGTGGTCTCCACATGCTGCTGCTATATCAACACTGTATCACTGGGCCATTCTGTGGTCTCCTCATGCTGCTGCCCAATCACCACTCTGTGGTCTATTAATGCTGCTGACAGCTCACAACTCACTTGTCAACTCTGTGGTCTCCTCATGCTACTGCCACATCTACTATTCTCATCCCATGCCGCTGCCACATTACAACTTCTCTGTTGCTTCCCTCATGCTCTGCTGCCTCATCATGCCACTGCGGTCTCGCTCTGTGGCTCTTCATGCTGCTGTACACTGGACGCTCATCACTGCGGCCACTCTATGGTCTCCCACATGCTTATTACCGCTGCCACATGCAACTCTGTGGTCTCCACATGCTGCTGCTATATCAGCACTGTATCACTGGGCCATTCTGTGGTCTCCTCATGCTGCTGCCCAATCACCACTCTGTGGTCTATTAATGCTGCTGACAGCTCACAACTCACTTGTCAACTCTGTGGTCTCCTCATGCTACTGCCACATCACCATTCTGTGGTATCCTTATGCTGCTGCCACATTACCACTCTTTTTTCTTCTCATGCTGCTGCTACCTTAACACTATGTCACTGGGTCTGTCTGTGGTCTCTTCATGCTGCTGTAACCTTTACGCTCTATCATTTGGCTACTCTATGGTCTCCTCATGCTTTTACTACCTCATCACAATGTCACTGGGCCACTCTGTGGTTTCCTCATGGTGCTAAAAGCTCACCACTCTGTGGTCTCCTCATGCTACTGCAAGCTCACAAGTATGTCACTGGGCTACTCTGTGGTCTCTTCATGCTGCTGCCACATCACCACTCTGTGGTCTCGTCATGCTGCTTCTACCTCAACACTATTTTACTGGACCACTCTGTGGTCTCCTCATGCTGCTGCCAAATCACTACACTGTGGTCTCCTCATGTTGCTGCCACATCACCACTCTGTGGTCTCCTCATGCTGCTTCCACATCACTACTCTGTGGTCTCCTCATGCTGCTGCCCCATCACCACTCTGTGGTCTATTAATGCTGCTGCCAGCTCACAACTATATCACTTGGCCACTCTGTGGTCTCCTTATGCTGCTGCTTCATTATCACTGTGTGTTTTCCTCATGCTGCTGCTACCTCAACACTATGTTAAATGACCACTGTGTGGTCTCCTAATGCTGCTGCCACATGACCACTCTGTGGTCTCCTCATGCTGCTACAACATCACCACTCTGGGGTCTCCTAATGCTGCTGCCACATCACTATTCTGTGGACTCCTCATGCTTCTGCCACATCACCACTCTTTGGTCTCCTCATGCTGCTGCCACATCACCACTCTGTGGTCTCCTCATGCTGCTGCTACCTCAACACTATATCACTGGGCTACTCTGTGTTCTCCACATGCTGCTGCCACATCACCACTCTGTGGTCTATTAATGCTGCTACCAGCTCACAACTATATCACCTTGCCACTCTGTGGTCTCTTAATGATGCTGCCACATCACCACTCTGTGGTATTCTCATGCTGCTGCCAGCTCACTACTATGTCACTGGGCCACTTTGTGGTCTAGTCATGCTACTACCAGCTTACTACTATTTCACTGTGCCACTTTGTGGTCTCGTCATGCTGCTTCCACCTCACCACTACGTCACTGAACCACTCTGTGGTCTTCGTATGCTGCTGTCATATCATAACTCTGTGGACTCTTCATGCTGTTGCCACATCACCACTCTGTGGTCTTATCTTGCTGCTGCTACTTCAACACTATGTCACTGGTGAACTCTGTTGTCTCCTTATGCTGCTTCCACATCACTACTCTGTGCTTTCCTCATGCTGCTTCTACCTCAACACTATTTAACTGGGCCACTTTGTGGTCTCGTCATGCTGCTGCCACCTCACCACTACGTCACTGAACCACTCTGTGGTCTTCGTATGCTGCTGTCATATTATCACTCTGTGGACTCTTCATGCTGTTGCCACATCACCACTCTGTGGTCTTATCTTGCTGCTGCTACTTCAACACTATGTCACTGGGGAACTCTGTGGTCTTCTTATGCTGCTGCCACATCACCACTCTGTGGACTCCTCATGCTGATGCCAGCTTACTACTATGTCACTGCGCCACTCTGTGTTCGAGCTTAAATTCCTTCTCAAGATGCATCCAACGACTGCCACTATTTATGCCATCCCCAAGGTGCATAAGCAGAGCCATCCTGTGCCAGGCAGACCTATAGTATCTGGTAACAATAGTTTGATGGAGAATGTCAGCCAATACATTGACGAGTTCATAGCACCATTTGTACCCAGTTTGCCATCATACATTAAGGACACTAAGGATGTGGTCATCAGGCTCCAGGATATACAGGTTACTTCGGAAACCAAATTAGCAAGCCTCAATATTGAGGCGCTGTATACAAATATCAAACATGACCTAGGGGTCAAGGCAGTTTCCACTTTTTTGTCCACTAAAAGTACACAATTTCGCACACATAATGAGTTTATACTCACTCTTCTTAAATTTTTACTTACGCACAACTATTTTCTTTTTGATGGTCATTATTATTTACAGTTAGTTGGCACTGCTATGGGAAGTAAGTGTGCACCAAATTACGCTAATCTTTTTTTAGGGTGGGGGGGAAACACCATTGTTTTCACGCAGGATCTTCCTAGTTTTACTCAGCACATTTTTTTCTGGGGTCGATACATTGGTGATGTATTAATTCTTTGGGAAGGCACGACTGGCAATTTCCATCAGTTTGTCCTGGCAATACCAATACTATTGGTATGAAATTCACTTCTGAGATTCACAATAACACTATCACGTTTCTAGACCATAAAATTTTCCTGGCTTCTGATGGCCGCATCCAGACTGAGATTCATCGCAAACCCACGGCGACAAACAACCTATTACAGTGGAGCAGTTACCAACCGAGACCACTTAGAAATGGAATAACTGTGGGGCAGTATATCAGAGCCCGTAGGAACTGCTCCAATGAGGCCAGTTTTGTTAAAGAGAGCAAGGTACTGTAGGACCGCTTCCGTGCTAGAGGCTATCCTAAAAAGGTCTTGCATCATGCTTATGCTAGGGCATGCAACCTTAACCGGACGGAACTACGGAATAAAACACATACTGACACCAAGGCACAGATCGTTAGATGAATTGGCACCTTTGACGCCCAAAATAACCGGGTCTTTCAAATATTGAAGAAACATTGGCATGTTCTGTGGGCAGATAATGAGTTAAAGGCAGTCATCGCACAGTATCATAGTGTCACTTATCGTTGAGGTAGAAATTTAAAGGATTCACTCGTTCATAGCTTCTATCATCCATCACCGCCCAAAACTACCTGGCTAACATCTAATGTAGTGGGTACTTACCCTTGTGGCAACTGTGTCTTCTGCTCCTCTGTCAAAAGATGTTGATCCTTTGTTAATCCTGTTGATAACAAAGAATATCAAATAAGGCAATTTATTAATTGTAATACAAGGGGCATTGTATATGCTTTGCAATGCCCCTGCCTTAAGATCTACGTAGGCAAAACGTCCCAAGAATTTAGGAGAAGGATCTGTAAGCATATAAGTAGCATTAATACTAAGGCAGATACGTCGATATCCAGACACATAAGGACATATCATGGTGGAGACTACAAGGCCATCAAATTTTGGGGAATCTGTAAGAAATACAGTGGCATTGCACTCCTCCTCAGTTGTTACTGTTGTTGACGCGTTATTATAATACAATCAAGCTCCTGTGCACTATTCACAATGTAACAATAGGCACCTTATGTGATCTGTACCGGTTATGGCACCTTGTGTCTGCGTGCATTGCTTATTACACAGTATATAATTTACTTTGCTTGATACATATTTAAAACACATAAACAGTCGCGCAGCATAGCAGTACCTATCTGATTTGTAGTTAGTGTCTGGGCGCATCGCTGCCTTGTGCAGAATATCTTCTTTTTTTTAGGATTTATCTGCTTTACAGCCAGAGTCTTGGTGCACTGTTACCCTGCGCATAACACCCCTCTTTGAGTTTGTGCGTAGGTGGTGACAGCGCAGTAAAGCCACACTGGAGGGTCATTATACCAAGTTCGTGCGCATTGCAATTCCGCGCAGACACGTCCACTATACTCATCCAAGTGATTTTCAAAGGTTGTGCGCAGCCAAGGCTGGCGCAGCGTATCAACATCAGCATGCCTGCCAGACAGACTGTGTGCGGATCTTCGGATAGCGCATGACATGCGCAGGTCTAAGGGTATAAGCTGTTTCAGTGAATGCGAATGTAGGGACGCTCATGATAAGGAACTCTTCCCCTGTTTAGGTTGCTCTGTACCCAATAACATTGGTTGGCCACTCCTGTCACTCTCATAATGATAGGATAACAACCCTGTCAATCTAAATACAGACTATATAATCCTCCAGTTTGGCGGGGACACTCATTGCTGCCCGTTACCCCTGAAGAAGCCAGAAGTCTGGCGAAACATGTCGGGGGCAGTTGTAGTTTTTAGATTAAGTTTTCCTCTCCACTGGTGAATAATTGTCAAAAGTCCGGCTGGACTATACTCCAATACTTAGATCTGTTATGCAGTCTAGTTAGCCACGGCATCTAGCTGTGGCTATCACTGATTGCAGGGCTAGTTGTCAGACTTTGCCTGCCAGCTTGCAAACATAGGCACCTGCCTGGTGTGCAAATGTGATAATGGTTGAACTTATACGTGTTCCCACTTCACAGTTATGGTTTGGCTGTATTAGACAGCAATAGACGCTGTAATTAGTAACACAGTATACTGTGCATTTCGATCAAAAAGGTGGGAGATAGTGCACGTCTCCTTAGCCCACCATTGATCAGGATTTACATCACCAGCGAAGTGGCAACTGTAATTTTAATTTCTTTTGTTTTGGCTCACTAATAGAATAGCACACATTTATATTATATATACTTTTTATGTTTAATGAATAATAAAAGTGAAGTCTTAATTTAGACCTGGGTCAAGATAGGCCCTGCTAGGCATTTGTAAATAAAACGTGATTCTAAGAGCGACACCTGTCATCTGCTTGTCATACTGACTCACAGTATTGTTTCACTACCACAGCAGATTCCTTATGCATGTTACTGCAAGGCACAGTGTTCTACACCACTATACAGGCTTTCTGCTGCCAGGAAATAGCTGTTTTTTAACGCGATTTGCCACCAATAAATTTGGATTGAATCAAATCTTTTCGGAAAATTCAGCGAACCGACCAAATAAAATTTTTGAAAAATTCGCTCATATGTTATTATTACCACTCAAAAGGTGTTTTGATTCAAGAGCAGCAGCTCACTGGTGCGGCCTGTGATTAGCTGCAGCGGTCATGAGTTGTGATGAGCGGCATAGGCAATATTCGTTTTCGCGATATTTCACAAATTTTTCGCATAATATTTTTGATAAATTAATTAAGTCTAGAATTTGTGATGTCCAGTCATTATTTTCGCGATTGCGCAAATCGGCACTAATGTTGCAAATATTTTCTGCTCAATACATGCAACTTCACATTTTATCAGGTCTGAGTAGATATTACTGATTGGTGCACTAAGTATTGTTGTGACATTACAGCACTATTTCTGTTGCATGTGTGTATAGATAGCAGAGAAACAGTAATTCCTATCACACTACTTAACACCCTGCTCTGGAACCAGCTACACTATATCACTATCTAACCTACACTGACTATCTTCCACTAACCATCTGTATTATATAAATGAGCTAACTAACTATCTAATGTAATTGGATAAGGAATGGGATCCATATGAAAGCACAGAGCACAGCAATGTCACTGCTCTCTCTCTCAGAACTGCAAATAACAGCAGAAAATGGCTGCTAAGGAGTTTCTTATATAGTAAAGGGGTGGGCAACTTTCCTATTGGTTGCTAGGGATGTTGCTAAGCTCTGACAAAGATATTTTACATCTCTGCGAATTCTCGAAGTGGTGATATTCGCGATAAAAATTCGAAATTAGAATATTCGCGATCAACACTAGTCATGAGTGCCTCCATCAGTGAATGTTGATTTCAGCACTGAAGGGAGAGGAAGAGCCAACCTCAGAGAGACAAACACCGAACCCATTGCAGGAACCAGGTGAGTATGATCACCACCAGGGGGTTGGCCACGCTTGGAGGTTGGTATTAGTATTGGATAACCCCTTTAACTGTGCATAGCTTATTTCATTTTAATTCTAAGTTTTATCTCAATAACTATGTTTTCAGTGCTGAAATTGGTATTTACGGTATGTTGGCCACTAACAAACTGCAACAGCGATGAGCTGGAAGAAAGTCACTGAAACAATGTTCTGGAAAAATAAATTACCAAATCATAGTAACATAGTACATAAGGCCGAAAAAAGACATTTGTCCATCCAGTTCGGCCTGTTATCCTGCTAGTTGAACCAGAGGAAGGCAAAAAAAAAAAACCTGTGAGGTGGAAGCCAATTTTCCCCACTCAAGGGGAATAAAAAATTCCTTCCTGACTCCAAGCAGGCAATCAGAATAACTCCCTAGATCAACGACCCATCTCTAGTAGCTATAACCTGTAATATTATTATACTCCAGAAATACATCCAGGGCCCTCTTGAATTCTTTAATTGTACTCACCATCACCACCTCCTCAGGCAGAGAGTTCCATAGTTGCACTGCTCTTACCGTAAAAAATCTTCTTCTATGTTTGTGTGCAAACCTTCTATCTTCCAGACGCAGAGGATGTCCCCTCGTCACACTCACAGTCCTTGGGATAAAAAGATAATGGGATAGATCTCTGTACTGACCCCTGATATATTTATGTTTATCATGTTTTTTTTTTTTTCAATTTATGTACATGTTGGATTGATGTTCCTATGTTTAAATGTTATAGAGTACATTCAAATTGTCTTCTAATGAAACTACTCATATTGCATTTAATTTGTGCTGGAATTATTGATAATTGAGCTTAATAAAACAATATTAGCACTAATTAATTATCCTCTTCTTGAGTGAATGTTGAATTATCCATCAGCAGTGAACCTTTTCAGGCAGTTTATTTTATTTTTTTACCATGAAGATACAGTGTTTTATCTTACAGAACATAGGCTCCCTAAGACATTGCATCTTCATTAAATAATTATGCTAAAAAGGTTCAGTCCTAGGTCAAATATACTATTTGTAGTCCATAAACTCCAGTAATGTCTCTATATCCATCTTTATTCCTGTTGTATGTATGATGCTTTATTTTATTGTATTTAATTTGTCACAATCATTCATCACAAGGAATATATTAAGAACTGCCAGCTTAAAGTTGCACTCTTAAATAAACAATTTATTAACATTTGGCTTATTTTTATTTGTGCAACTGAACTGAATAGGATTCCATTTGGAATTTTTTTTTTTTTATAGAGAATCAAAAAAAAGGTCAGCAGTTATCTTAATAAGAGGTATGAGAGCATCTCCTTATTTTTTTTATTTGCTTTACAGTGACCACTTTCACAAAGCATGCCCACAACATGCTCCCATACATGCAAGTTGTTTTCTGTCATAGTATATAGAGTTTAGCGAATACCTGGATGTTCAAGTTCGAGAAGTTCGGCCGAACTTCCCGAAAATGTTCGGGTTCGGGATCCGAACTCGCCCCGAACTTCACCACGAACCCCATTGAAGTCAATGGGGACCCGATCTTTTGGGCACTAACAAGGCTGTAAAATAGCCCAGGAAAGGGATAGGGGGCTGCAAAAGGGAGCAAAGTGTAGGTAACTCCCCTGCAAACAAATGTGGATAGGGAAATTACTTAAAATAAAATAAATAAAAATTAACCAATATCAATTGGCAGCTTGGAGGAAGAGGAGGTGGAATAGGAGGTTGTGGTGGCATCAGGTGGGAATGCTATGGGAGTTGAAGTTCTCATCACAGCCAAAAAGGATTCATGTCTGCCTGCAGTACCACAGGCCTCATTCACAGACTCAGGGCCATGGCACCCGCAAAGAGGAGAGCGGTCCCGTAATAGCAACACAGGCCTCAGGTCAACATGCAATGGAACAGGCCATTATCATTTATGTAGGCCCCTGACACCCAGACAGAGGAGAGTTCATTTGACAGTAAAAAGAGTTTAATGTCTCTCACCCAGACAGCAAGCAATTAAACGAAATATAGGCAGCTGACACCCACACAATGGGGCGGTCATTAGACGGTAAAAAGAGTTTAATATCTCCAACCAAGACAACAAATGATTAAACGACATATAGGCCCCTGACACCCAGACAATGGGGCGTTTATTAGACAGTACAAAAGTGTTAAATGTCTGCCACCAAGACAGCAAGAAAGTACGTGAAATTTAGGCCCCTGAAACCCAGACAATGGGGCGGTCATGACAGTAAAAAGAGTTTAATATCTCCCAACAAGAAAACAAATGATAAAACGACATCTAGGCCCCTGACACCCAGACCATGGGGCGGTCATTAGACAGTAAAAAGTGTTAAATGTCTGCCATCAAGACAGCAAGAAAGTACGTGAAATTTAGGCCCCTGACACCCAGACAATGGGGCGGTCATGACAGTAAAAATAGTTTAATATCTCCCACCAAGACAACAAATGATTAAACGACATATAGACCCCTGACACCCAGACAATGAGGTGGTCATTAGATAATATAAAGAGTAAAATGTCTGCCACCAAGACAGCAAGCAAGTACGTAAAAGTTAGGCCCCTGACACCCAAACAGAGGTCCCATAGCAGCAAAAGAGGCATCATGTCACCTTCCAACAGAGAAGGCCACTTTTAGTTATTTAGGCCCCAGCACCCAGACAGAGGAGAGAGGTCCCAAAGCAGAGAATCAGGCTTCATGTCACCCACCAATGGAGAAGGCCACTTTCAGATATTTAGGCCCCTGGGACCCAGACGGAGGAGAGGTTCATTCAACTTTCGGTTGCCCCACAATATAATGGTAAAATTAAAAAAACTTGAATGAAGAAGTGCCCTGGAGTCCAAGAATATATGGTTAAGGGGAGGTAGTTATAAATGTCTAATCTGCACAAGGGAATAACAGGTCCTGTGGGATCTATGGCTAGTTCATTTTTATGAACATCAGCTTGTCCACATTGGCTGTTGACAGGCGGCTACTTTTGTCTGAAATGACGCCCCCTGCTGTGCTGAATAAACATTCAGACAAAACGTTGGCCACTGGGCAGGCCAGCACCGCCAAGGCATAAAAGGCTAGCAATGGCCACGTGGACAATTTGGAGACTCAGAAGTTGAATGGGGCCGAACCATCAGTCAGTACGTGGAGGGGTGTGCACACATACTGTTCCACCATGTTAGTGAAATGCTGCCTCCTGCTAACACGTTCAGGTGGTTCAGGTGGTGGTGCAGTTAGCTGTGGCGTGGTGACTAGTGTTGAGCGAACAGTCCGAGCATCGTTCGGGTTCGTACCGAATTTTGGGGTGTACGGGACCCGAACCCGGACATTTTCAAAAAAGTTCGGGTTTGGGTCCGTTGTTCGGCGATTTCTTCCCGCTTTCTGAAGGGCTGCACAGCAGCCAATCAGCTAGCGTTTTACTTCTTGCCCTAAGAGCCCATCACAGCCATGCCTACTAATGGCATGGCTGTGATTGGCCAAGTGCAGCATGTGACCCAGCCTCTATTTAAGCTGGAGTCACGTAGCGCCGCACGTCACACTGCTCCGACTAGTATAGGGAGAGGATGCAGCTGCTGTGTTAGGGCGAGATTAGGAAGGGATTAACTTAGCCAAAACACTTAATGAAGTGATCGATCAACAGCTGAGAATCATTGAACTTCTGCTAGTTACTTGCTCACTGGTTTTTAGGCTGCACAGAGCGTTTTTCTGTCACTTATTTTCTGGGTTGATCGGCGGCCATTTTGTGACTTGTGGTGCACCAGAAGAAGCTGCCACCAAGTCTATCAATCCATCAATGCTAGTTTTTTTTTTTGCTATATCCTACATCAGGGGCTTGGCTGTGCTAATTGTCACCCCTAGAAACTCAGGATAGCAATTTCTATATTTTATTAAGGGGTTAAATACAATTGCCCAAATACCAATCCCCTAAATCTGGTGTTGAAACTTTGGCTAGACAAGTATAATACTGTCTGCTGTCTGGCAAAGGATAGATTAATTTCTGTGGTGAAATTCAATTGCCAAAATAGCAATACCATAAATCAGTGGTTTCAGCTGTGGCTGGCAAAATAGAATAGTGTCCGCCAAAACATATATTTTGTTCTGGGGTGAAATTAATCTGGCAAAATAGCAATACCCTGAATCTGGTGACCCAGCTGTTGCAGGCCAGATTTCATAATGTCCGCCAAAACATATATTTTGTTCTGGGGTGAAATTAATCTGGCAAAATAGCAATACCCTGAATCTGGTGTCCCAGCTGTAGCAGGCCAGATTTCATAGTGTCCGCCAAAACATATATTTTGTTCTGGGGTGAAATTCAATTGCCAAAATAGCAATACCATAAATCAGTGGTTTCAGCTGTGGCTGGCAAAATAGAATAGTGTCCGCCAAAACATATATTTTGTTCTGGGGTGAAATTAATCTGGCAAAATAGCAATACCCTGAATCTGGTGTCCCAGCTGTTGCAGGCCAGATTTCATAGTGTCTGCCAAAACATATATTTTGTTCTTGGGAGAAATTAATCTGCCAAAATAGCAATACCCTGAATCTGGTGTCCCAGCTGTTTCAGGCCAGATTTCATAGTGTCCGCCAAAACATATATTTTGTTCTGGGGTGAAATTCAATTGCCAAAATAGCAATACCATAAATCAGTGGTTTCAGCTGTGGCTGGCAAAATAGAATAGTGTCCGCCAAAACATATATTTTGTTCTGGGGTGAAATTAATCTGGCAAAATAGCAATACCCTGAATCTGGTGTCCCAGCTGTTGCAGGCCAGATTTCATAGTGTCTACCAAAACATATATTTTGTTCTTGGGTGAAATGAATCTGCCAAAATAGCAATACCCTGAATCTGGTGTCCCAGCTGTTGCAGGCCAGATTTCATAGTGTCCGCCAAAACATATATTTTGTTCTGGGGTGAAATTCAATTGCCAAAATAGCAATACCATAAATCAGTGGTTTCAGTTGTGGCTGGCAAAATAGAATAGTGTCCGCCAAAACATATATTTTGTTCTGGGGTGAAATTAATCTGACAAAATAGCAATACCCTGAATCTGGTGTCCCAGCTGTTGCAGGCCAGATTTCATAGTGTCCGCCAAAACATATATTTTGTTCTGGGGTGAAATTAATCTGGCAAAATAGCAATACCCTGAATCTGGTGTCCCAGCTGTTGCAGGCCAGATTTCAAATCTAATCTAATACAAGCCAGCGAAACCAATTTAGAGTCAGTTTTGGTTACGTTGCAGCTTGGTAATCATAAGGTAACTCGTGTAGGTGTCATATACAGACCAACAAGCCAAGTCAAAGAATTGGATAATCTACTAGTTGAGGAAATGGCTAAAATGACATTGAAAGGGGAAGTTGTCATTATGGGAGACTTTAATCTTCCTGATATAAACTGGAAAAACAAAATAGCTAGTTCTGCCAGGAGTACAGACATTCTAAATTCCCTACTGGGATTATCTCTACAGCAAGTAGTTGAGGAGCCAACCCGGAAGGAGGCCATTTTAGATTTGGTATTTACAAATGGCAATTTGGTATCTGATATTACTGTAGGGGAAAGCTTAGGATCCAGTGATCACCAGTCAGTGAGGTTTACTATAAGTACAATGACTGAGTCACTCCACAGAAAAACAAAAGTTTTAGATTTTCGGAAAACAGAATTTTCTAAAATGAGATCAGTGGTATACGAGTCCCTATCAGACTGGAACAATTTCAATGGAGTCCAAGAGAAATGGGAGTACTTAAAATTGGCACTACTGAAGGCAACAGAAAAGTGCATTAGACTTGTCAGTAAAGGCAAAAAGGAAGAGACCACTGTGGTACTCAGCAGAAGTGGCCAAAATCATTAAAAACAAAAATATGGCATTTAGCAAGTATAAAAACACCCAAAACGAGGATGACCGGGAAATCTATAAGATGAGGCAGAGAGAGGCCAAGCAAGTTATAAGAGCTTCTAAAGCTCAGGCAGAAGAGAAATTAGCTCAGTCAGTGAAAAAAGGTGATAAGACATTCTTCAGATACATAAATGAAAAAGGAAATTAAAAAAGGAATTACCAAATTAAAAACTAAAGAAGGAAGGTATATGGAAGAGGATAAAGAACTAGCTGACTGCCTCAATGAATACTTCTGTTCAGTTTTTACAAAGGAAAATGAAGGAGAAGGACCTCAGTTAGGGAGGAAGACTAATGAATCCTTTGATGCATGTGTCTTTACAGAGGAAGAGGTTCTAAGTCAGCTGTCTAAAATTAATACAAATAAATCACAGGGGCCTGATGGGATACACCCAAAGCTATTAAAAGAGCTTAGAGGTGTACTAGCAAAACTATTAACAGATTTATTTAACCAATCACTGGTAACAGGTGTCGTCCCAGAAGATTGGAAATTAGCAAACGTTGTGCCAATTCACAAGAAAGGTAGTAGAGAGGAATCGGGCAACTATAGGCCAGTAAGCCTGACATCAATAGTGGGGAAATTAATGGAAACCATAGTCAAGGAGAGGATTGTGGAACATCTAAAAACCCATGGGTTGATTGATAAAAACAGCATGGGTTTACTTCAGGGAGATCATGTCAAACTAATCTTATTGACTTTTTTGATTGGGTGACTAAAATAATAGATGGCGGAGGTGCAGTAGACATCGCTTATCTGGACTTTAGTAAGGCATTTGATACTGTCCCACATAGAAGGCTTATCAATAAACTGCAGTCTTTGAGCTTGAGTTCACATATTGTTGAATGGATTAGGCAGTGGCTGAAGGACAGAAAACAGAGGGTTGTAGTCAATGGAGTATATTCAGACCATGGTATTGTTACCAGTGGGGTACCTCAGGGATCTGTTCTGGGACCCATATTGTTTAATATCTTTATCAGCGAAATTGCAGAAGGCCTCAATGGTAAGGTGTGTCTTTTTGCTGATGACACAAAGATTTGTAACAGGGTTGATGTTCCTGGAGGGATACACCAAATGGAAAAGGATTTAGGAAAACTAGAGGAATGGTCAAAAATCTGGCAACTAAAATTTAATGTCGATAAGTGCAAGATAATGCACCTGGGGCAAAAAAAACAAGAGCAGAATATAAAATCAGTGATACAGTACTAACCTCAGTATCTGAGGAAAGGGATTTAGGGGTCATTATATCAGATGAACTAAAGGTGGGCAGACAATTTAATAGAGCAGCAGGTAATGCCACCAGAATGCTTGGGTGTATAGGGAGAGGCATTAACAGTAGAAAGAGGGAGGTGCTCATGCCGCTCTACAGAGCACTAGTGAGACCTCATTTGGAGTATTGTGTGCAGTACTGGAAACCATATCTGCAGAAGGCTATTGAAACTTTGGAGAGAGTTCAGAGAAGAGCTACTAAACTAGTACATGGATTGCAGGACACAACTTACCAGGAAAGGTTAAAGGACCTTAACATGTATAGCTTGGAAGTAAGAAGAGACAGAGGGGATATGATAGAAACTTTTAAATACATAAAGGGAATCATCACGGTAAAAGAGGAGAGAATATTTAAAAGAAGAAAAACTGCTACAAGAGGACATAGTTTTAATTTAGAGGGGCAAAGGTTTAAAAGTAATATCAGGAAGAATTACTTTACTGAGAGAGTAGTGGACGCATGGAATAGCCTTCCTGCAGAAGTGGTAGCTGCAAATACAGTGAAGGAGTTTAAGCATGCATGGGATAGGCATAAGGCCATCCTTCATATAAGATAGGGCCAGGGGCTATTCATAGTATTCAGTATATTGGGCAGACTAGATGGGCCAAATGGTTCTTATCTGCCGACACATTCTATGTTTCTATGTTTCTATGTTCATAGTGTCTGCCAAAACATATATTTTGTTCTTGGGTGAAATTAATCTGCCAAAATAGCAATACCCTGAATCTGGTGTCCCAGCTGTTGCAGGCCAGATTTCATAGTGTCCGACAAAACATATATTTTGTTCTGGGGTGAAATTCAATTGCCAAAATAGCAATACCCTGAATCTGGTGTCCCAGCTGTTGCAGGCCAGATTTCATAGTGTCTGCCAAAACATATATTTTGTTCTTGGGTGAAATTAATCTGGCAAAATAGCAATACCCTGAATCTGGTGTCCCAGCTGTTGCAGGCCAGATTTCATAGTGTCCGCCAAAACATATATTTTGTTCTGGGGTGAAATTCAATTGCCAAAATAGCAATACCATAAATCAGTGGTTTCAGCTGTGGCTGGCAAAATAGAATAGTGTCCGCCAAAACATATATTTTGTTCTGGGGTGAAATTAATCTGCCAAAATAGCAATACCCTAAATCTGGTGTCCCAGCTGTTGCAGGCCAGATTTCATAGTGTCCGACAAAACATATATTTTGTTCTGGAGTGAAATTAATCTGCCAAAATAGCAATACCCTGAATCTGGTGTCCCAGCTGTTGCAGGCCAGATTTCATAGTGTCCGACAAAACATATATTTTGTTCTGGGGTGAAATTCAATTGCCAAAATAGCAATACCATAAATCAGTGGTTTCAGCTGTGGCTGGCAAAATAGAATAGTGTCCGCCAAAACATATATTTTGTTCTGGGGTGAAATTAATCTGCTAAAATAGCAATACCCTGAATCTGGTGTCCCAGCTGTTGCAGGCCAGATTTCATAGTGTCCGACAAAACATATATTTTGTTCTGTGGTGAAATGAATCTGCCAAAATAGCAATACCCTGAATCTGGTGTCCCAGCTGTTGCAGGCCAGATTTCATAGTGTCCGCCAAAACATATATTTTGTTCTGGGGTGAAATTCAATTGCCAAAATAGCAATACCATAAATCAGTGGTTTCAGCTGTGGCTGGCAAAATAGAATAGTGTCCACCAAAACATATATTTTGTTCTGGGGTGAAATTAATCTGACAAAATAGCAATACCCTGAATCTGGTGTCCCAGCTGTTGCAGGCCAGATTTCATAGTGTCCGCCAAAACATATATTTTGTTCTGGGGTGAAATTAATCTGCCAAAATAGCAATACCCTGAATCTGGTGTCCCAGCTGTTGCAGGCCAGATTTCAAATCTAATCTAATACAAGCCAGCGAAACCAATTTAGAGTCAGTTTTGGTTACGTTGCAGCTTGGTAATCATAAGGTAACTCGTGTAGGTGTCATATACAGACCAACAAGCCAAGTCAAAGAATTGGATAATCTACTAGTTGAGGAAATGGCTAAAATGACATTGAAAGGGGAAGTTGTCATTATGGGAGACTTTAATCTTCCTGATATAAACTGGAAAAACAAAATAGCTAGTTCTGCCAGGAGTACAGACATTCTAAATTCCCTACTGGGATTATCTCTACAGCAAGTAGTTGAGGAGCCAACCCGGAAGGAGGCCATTTAGATTTGGTATTTACAAATGGCAATTTGGTATCTGATATTACTGTAGGGGAAAGCTTAGGATCCAGTGATCACCAGTCAGTGAGGTTTACTATAAGTACAATGACTGAGTCACTCCACAGAAAAACAAAAGTTTTAGATTTTCGGAAAACAGACTTTTCTAAAATGAGATCAGTGGTATACGAGTCCCTATCAGACTGGAACAATTTCAATGGAGTCCAAGAGAAATGGGAGTACTTAAAATTGGCACTACTGAAGGCAACAGAAAAGTGCATTAGACTTGTCAGTAAAGGCAAAAAAAGGAAGAGACCACTGTGGTACTCAGCAGAAGTGGCCAAAATCATTAAAAACAAAAATATGGCATTTAGCAAGTATAAAAACACCCAAAACGAGGATGACCGGAAATCTATAAGATGAGGCAGAGAGAGGCCAAGCAAGTTATAAGAGCTTCTAAAGCTCAGGCAGAAGAGAAATTAGCTCAGTCAGTGAAAAAGGTGATAAGACATTCTTCAGATACATAAATGAAAAAGGAAATTAAAAAAGGAATTACCAAATTAAAACTAAAGAAGGAAGGTATATGGAAGAGGATAAAGAACTAGCTGACTGCCTCAATGAATACTTCTGTTCAGTTTTTACAAAGGAAAATGAAGGAGAAGGACCTCAGTTAGGGAGGAAGACTAATGAATCCTTTGATGCATGTGTCTTTACAGAGGAAGAGGTTCTAAGTCAGCTGTCTAAAATTAATACAAATAAATCACAGGGGCCTGATGGGATACACCCAAAGCTATTAAAAGAGCTTAGAGGTGTACTAGCAAAACTATTAACAGATTTATTTAACCAATCACTGGTAACAGGTGTCGCCCCAGAAGATTGGAAATTAGCAAACGTTGTGCCAATTCACAAGAAAGGTAGTAGAGAGGAATCGGGCAACTATAGGCCAGTAAGCCTGACATCAATAGTGGGGAAATTAATGGAAACCATACTCAAGGAGAGGATTGTGGAACATCTAAAACCCATGGGTTGATTGATAAAAACAGCATGGGTTTACTTCAGGGAGATCATGTCAAACTAATCTTATTGACTTTTTTGATTGGGTGACTAAAATAATAGATGGCGGAGGTGCAGTAGACATCGCTTATCTGGACTTTAGTAAGGCATTTGATACTGTCCCACATAGAAGGCTTATCAATAAACTGCAGTCTTTGAGCTTGAGTTCACATATTGTTGAATGGATTAGGCAGTGGCTGAAGGACAGAAAACAGAGGGTTGTAGTCAATGGAGTATATTCAGACCATGGTATTGTTACCAGTGGGGTACCTCAGGGATCTGTTCTGGGACCCATATTGTTTAATATCTTTATCAGCGAAATTGCAGAAGGCCTCAATGGTAAGGTGTGTCTTTTTGCTGATGACACAAAGATTTGTAACAGGGTTGATGTTCCTGGAGGGATACACCAAATGGAAAAGGATTTAGGAAAACTAGAGGAATGGTCAAAAATCTGGCAACTAAAATTTAATGTCGATAAGTGCAAGATAATGCACCTGGGGCGAAAAACCCAAGAGCAGAATATAAAATCAGTGATACAGTACTAACCTCAGTATCTGAGGAAAGGGATTTAGGGGTCATTATATCAGATCGACCTAAAGGTGGGCAGACAATGTCATAGAGCAGCAGGTAATGCCAGCAGAATGCTTGGGTGTATAGGAGAGGCATTAACAGTAGAAAGAGGAGGTGCTCGTGCCGCCTACAGAGCACTAGTGAGACCTCATTTGGAGTATTGTGTGCAGTACTGGAGACCATATCTGCAGAAGGATATTGAAACTTTGGAGAGAGTTCAGAGAAGAGCTACTAAACTAGTACATGGATTGCAGGACAAAACTTACCAGGAAAGGTTAAAGGACCTTAACATGTATAGCTTGGAAGTAAGAAGAGACAGAGGGGATATGATAGAAACTTTTAAATACATAAAGGGAATCATCACGGTAAAAGAGGAGAGAATATTTAAAAGAAGAAAACTGCTACAAGAGGACATAGTTTTAAATTAGAGGGGCAAAGGTTTAAAAGTAATATCAGGAAGAATTACTTTACTGAGAGAGTAGTGGACGCATGGAATAGCCTTCCTGCAGAAGTGGTAGCTGCAAATACAGTGAAGGAGTTTAAGCATGCATGGGATAGGCATAAGGCCATCCTTCATATAAGATAGGGCCAGGGGCTATTCATAGTATTCAGTATATTGGGCAGACTAGATGGGCCAAATGGTTCTTATCTGCCGACACATTCTATGTTTCTATGTTTCTATGTTCATAGTGTCTGCCAAAACATATATTTTGTTCTGGGGTGAAATTAATCTGCCAAAATAGCAATACCCTGAATCTGGTGTCCCAGCTGTTGCAGGCCAGATTTCATAGTGTCCGCCAAAACATATATTTTGTTCTGGGGTGAAATTCAATTGCCAAAATAGCAATACCCTGAATCTGGTGTCCCAGCTGTTGCAGGCCAGATTTCATAGTGTCCGCCAAAACATATATTTTGTTCTGGGGTGAAATTAATCTGCCAAAATAGCAATACCCTGAATCTGGTGTCCCAGCTGTTGCAGGCCAGATTTCATAGTGTCCGCCAAAACATATATTTTGTTCTGGGGTGAAATTCAATCTGCCAAAATAGCAATACCCTGAATCTGGTGTCCCAGCTGTTGCAGGCCAGATTTCATAGTGTCCGCCAAAACATATATTTTGTTCTGGGGTGAAATTAATCTGCCAAAATAGCAATACCCTGAATCTGGTGTCCCAGCTGTTGCAGGCCAGATTTCATAGTGTCTGCCAAAACATATATTTTGTTCTGGGGTGAAATTAATCTGCCAAAATAGCAATACCCTGAATCTGGTGTCCCAGCTGTTGCAGGCCAGATTTCATAGTGTCCGCCAAAACATATATTTTGTTCTGGGGTGAAATTCAATTTGCCAAAATAGCAATACCCTGAATCTGGTGTCCCAGCTGTTGCAGGCCAATTGTAAATCTGTCCATAAAAGGATACCTTTCATCCAGGGCCTAAATACTAGCCCTAAAAGAGATATTCCCTAAATCAGTGGTTACTGCTGTGCCTGGATTAGTGTAATACGCTACATAAACAAATAGGCAGATAGTGTTAGGTGCCTGTAAAAAAGGCCTGAATTTGAAATCAATACATTGGGCCAAATATTTTTTCCTTATTGTGGTGCTTGGTGAACGGTAACAATGAGGAAAACATCTAGTAAGGGACGCGGACGCGGTCGTGGTGGTGTTAGTGTACCCTCTGGTGCTGGGAGAGGACGTGGCCATTCTGCCACAGCCACACGTCCTAGTGAACCAACTACCTCAGGTTCCAGTACCCGCCAGAATTTACAGCGATATTTGGTGGGGCCCAATGCCGTTCTAAGGATGGTAAGGCCTGAGCAGGTACAGGCGCTAGTCAATTGGGTGGCCGACAGTGGATCCAGCACTGTTCACAACATTATCTCCCACCCAGTCTTCTGCAGAAAGCGCACAGGTGGCACCTGAAAACCAAGCCCATCAGTCTGTCACATCACCCCCATGCATATCAGGGAAACTGTCTGAGCCTCAAGTTATGCAGCAGTCTCTTATGCTGTTTGAAGACTCTGCTGGCAGGGTTTCCCAAGGGAATCCACCTAGCCCTTCCCCAGTGGTGGAAGACATAGAATGCACTGATGCACAACCACTGATGTTTCCTGATGATGAGGACATGGGAATACCACCTCATCGGAGTCCGCACGCCTCTGATGATGACGAAACACAGGTGCCAACTGCTGCGTCTTTCTGCAGTGTGCAGACCGAACAGGAGGTCAGGGAGGAAGACTGTGTGGAAGACGATGCAGGGGACGATGAGGTCCTAGACCCCACATGGAATGAAGGTCGTGCCACTGACTTTCATAGTTCAGAGGAAGAGGCAGTGGTGAGACCGAGCCAACAGCGTAGCAAAAGAGGGAGCAGGGGGCAAAGCAGACCAGCCGCCGCCAAGAGAGTTCGCCTGCTACTGGCCACCGCCACCAGGGACCGAGCACCCCAAAGGCAGCTTCAAGGAGTTCTCTGGCATGGCACTTCTTTAAACAATGTGCTGACGACAAGACCCGAGTGGTTTGCACGCTGTGCCATCAGATCCTGAAGCGAGGCATTAACGTTCTGAACCTTAGCACAACCTGCATGACCAGGCATCTACATGCAAAGCATGAACTGCAGTGGAGTAAACACCTTAAAAGCAAGGAACTCACTCTGGCTCCCCTGCTCCCTCTTCTGCTGCTGCCTCGGCCTCTTCCTCCGCCTCGGGAGGAATGTTGGCACCTGCCGCCCACCAAACAGAGGATGTGCCACCGACAACACCACCTGCGTCACCAAGCATCTCCACCATGTCACACGGCAGCGTTCAGCTCTCCATCTCACAAACCTTGGAGAGAAAGCGTAAATTCCCACCTAGCCACCCTCGAGCCCTGGGCCTGAATGCCAGCATTTCTAAACTACTGGCCTTTGAAATGCTGTCATTCAGGCTGGTGGACACAGACAGCTTCAAACAGCTGATGTCCATGGCTGTCCCACAGTATGTTGTTCCCAGCCGCCACTACTTCTCCAAGACAGCCGTGCCTTCCCTGCACAACCAAGTATCCGATAAAATCAAGTGTGCACTGCGCAACGCCATCTGTGGCAAGGTCCACCTAACCACAGATACGTGGACCAGTATGCACGGCCAGGAACGCTATATCTCCCTAACTGCACACTGGGTAAATGTAGTGGCGGCTGGGCCGCAGGCGGAGAGTTCCTTGGCGCACGTCCTTCCGCCGCCAAGGATCGCAGGGCATCATTCTTTGCCTCCTGTAGCCTCCTCCTCCTACTCGGCTTCCTTCTCCTCTGCTTCCACCAGCTCATCCAGTCAGCCACACACCTTCACCACCAACTTCAGCACAGCCCAGGGTAAACGTCAGCAGGCCATTCTGAAACTCATATATTTGGGGGACAGGCCCCACACCGCGCAGGAGTTGTGGCGGGGTATTGAACAACAGACCGACCAGTGGTTGCTGCCGGTGGGCCTCAAGCCCGGCCTGGTGGTGTGCGATAATGGGCGAAATCTCGTCGCAGCTCTGGGACTAGCCGGTTTGATGCACATTCCTTGCCTGGCGCATGTGCTGAATATGGTGGTGCAGAAGTTCATTCACAACTACCCCCACATGTCAGAGCTGCTGCATAAAGTGCGGGCCGTCTGTGCGCGCTTCCGGCGTTCACATCCTGCCGCTGCTCGCCTGTCTGCGCTACAGCGTAACTTCGGCCTTCCCGCTCACCGCCTCATATGCGACGTGCCCACCAGGTGGAACTCCACCTTGCACATGCTGGAGAGACTTTGCGAGCAGCAGCAGGCCATAGTGGAGTTTCAGCTGCAGCACGCACGTGTCAGTCGCACTGCGGAACAGGACCACTTCACCACCAATGATTGGGCCTCCATGCGAGACCTGTGTGCCCTGTTGCGCTGTTTCGAGTACTCCACCAACATGGCCAGTGGCGATGACACCGTTATCAGCGTTACAATACCACTTCTATGTCTCCTTGAGAAAACGCTTAGGGCGATGATGGAAGAGGAGGTGGCCCAGGAGGAGGAGGAAGGATGAGGGGTCATTTTTAGCACTTTCAGGCCAGTCTGTTAGAAGTGGCTCAGAGGGAGGTTTTTGCAACAGCAGAGGCCAGGTACAAATGTGGCCAGCCAGGGCCCACTACTGGAGGACGAGGAGGATGAGGAGGAGGTGGAGGAGGATGAGGATGAAGCAGGTTCACAGCGGGGTGGCACCCGACACAGCTCAGGCCCATCACTGGTGCGTGGCTGGGGGGATACGGAGGACGATGACGATACGCCTCCCACAGAGGACAGCTTGTCCTTACCTCTGGGCAGCCTGCGCAACGACAGCAGAGTTGCCCACATTTTAACGTGTGCGGACTACTGGGTTGCCACCCTGCTGGATCCCCGGTACAAAGACAATGTGCCCACCTTACTTCCTGCACTGGAGCGTGATAGGAAGATGCGTGAGTACAAGCGCACGCTGGTAGAGGCGCTCCTGAGAGCATTCCCAAATGTCACAGGGGAACAGGTGGAAGACCAAGGCGAAGGCAGAGGCGAAGGCAGAGGAGGAGCAAGAGGTCGCCAACGCAGCTGTGTAACGGCCAGCTCCTCTGAGGGCAGGGTTAGCATGGCAGAAATGTGGAAAAGTTTTGTCTCCACGCCACAGCTAACTGCACCACCACCTGATACGGAACGTGTTAGCAGGAGGCCACATTTCACTAACATGGTTGAACAGTACGTCTGCACACCCCTCCACGTACTGACTGATGGTTCGGCCCCATTCAACTTCTGGGTCTCCAAATTTTCCACGTGGCCAGAGTTAGCATTTTATGCCTTGGAGGTGCTGGCCTGCCCGGCGGCCAGCGTTTTGTCTGAACGTGTATTCAGCACGGCAGGGCGTCATTACTGACAAGCGCGGCCGCCTGTCCACAGCCAACGTGGACAAGCTGGCGTTCATAAAAATGAACCAGGCATGGATCCCACAGGACCTGTGCCTTCCTTGTGCAGAATAGACATTTATAACTGCCTCCCCCTCAACCATGAATTCTTGTACTCCGGGGCACTTCTTTATTGAATCCTAATTTTTTTAACTTTACCATGATCTTGCGGTGCAACCCAAAGTTGAATGAACCTCTCCTCTGTCTGGGTGGTGGGGCCGAAATAACTGAGAGTGGCCTTCTCCGGTGGTGGTTGATATGACGCATGATTCCTTGCTGTGGGACCTCTCTCCTCTGTCTGGGTGCTGGGCTGAAATAACTGAGTGTGGCCTTCTCCGGTGGTGATTGATATGACGCATGATTCCTTGCTGTGGGACCTCTCTCCTCTGACTGGGTGCTGGGGCCTAAATAACTGAGAGTGGCCTTCTCCAGTGGTGGTTGATATGACGCATGATTCCTTGCTGTGGGACCTCTCTCCTCTGTCTGGGTGCTGGCCCGAAATAACTGAGAGTGGCCTTCTCCGGTGGTGGGTTAAATGACACATGATTCCTTGCTGTGGGACTTCTCTCCTCTGTCTGGGTGCTGGGCCGAAATAACTGAGAGTGGCCTTCTCCGGTGGTGGTTGATATGACGCATGATTCCTTGCTGTGGGACCTCTCTCCTCTGTCTGGGTGCTGGGCTGAAATAACTGAGAGTGGCCTTCTCCGGGGGTGGTTGATATGACGCATGATTCCTTGCTGTGGGACCTCTCTCCTCTGACTGGGTGCTAGGGCCTAAATAACTGAAAATGGCCTTATCCAGTGGTGGGTGATATGACGCATGATTCCTTTCTGTGGGACCTCTCTCCTCTATCTGGGTGCTGGGGCCGAAATAACTGAAAATGGCCTTCTCCAGTGGTGGGTGATATGACGCATGATTCCTTGCTGTGGGACCTCTCTCCTCTGTCTGGGTGCTGGGGCCTAAATAACTGAAAATGGCCTTCTCCAGTGGTGGGTGATATGACGCATGATTCCTTGCTGTGGGACCTCTCTCCCTCTGTCTGGGTGCTGGGGCGAAATAACTGAAAGTGGCCTTCTCCAGTGATGGGTGATATGACGCATGATTCCTTGCTGTGGGACCTCTCTCCTCTATCTGAGTGCTGCGGCCGAAATAACTGAAAGTGGCCTTCTCCAGTGGTGGGTGATATGACGCATGATTCCTTGCTGTGGAACCTGTATCCTCGGTCTGGGTGCTGGGCCGAAATAACTGAAAGTGGCCTTCTCCAGTGGTGGGTGATATGACGCATGATTCCTTGCTGTGGGACCTCTCTCCTCTGTCTGGGTGCTGGGCCGAAATAACTGAGAGTGGCCTTCTCCGGAGTTGGGTGAAATGACGCATGATTCCTTGCTGTGGGACCTCTCTCCTCTGACTGGGTGCTGGGGCCTAAATAACTGAAAATGGCCTTCTCCAGTGGTGGGTGATATGACGCATGATTCCTTGCTGTGGGACCTCTCTCCTCTATCTGGGTGCTGGGGCCGAAATAACTGAAAGTGGCCTTCTCCAGTGGTGGGTGATATGACGCATGATTCCTTGCTGTGGGACTTCTCTCCTCTGTCTGGGTGCTGGGGCCGAAATAACTGAAAGTGGCCTTCTTCATTGGTGGGTGATATGACGCATGATACCTTGCTGTGGAACCTGTATCCTCGGTCTGGGTGCTGGGCCGAAATAACTGAAAGTGGCCTTCTCCAGTGGTGGGTGATATGATGCATGATTCCTTGCTGTGGGACCTCTCTCCTCTGTCTGGGTGCTGGGCCGAAATAACTGAAAGTGGCCTTCTCCAGTGGTGGGTGATATGACGCATGATTCCTTGCTGTGGGACCTCTCTCCTCGGTCTGGGTGCTGGCCGAAATAACTGAGAGTGGCCTTCTCCGGTGGTGGTTGATATAACGCATGATTCCTTGCTGTGGGACCTCTCTCCTCTGTCTGGATGCTGGGCCGAAATAACTGAGAGTGGCCTTCTCCGGTGGTGGGTGATATGACGCATGATTCCTTGCTGTGGGACCTCTCTCCTCTATCTGGGTGCTGGGGCCGAAATAACTGAAAATGGCCTTCTCCAGTGGTGGGTGATATGACGCATGATTCCTTGCTGTGGGACCTCTCTCCTCTATCTGAGTGCTGGGGCCGAAATAACTGAAAGTGGCCTTCTCCAGTGGTGGGTGATATGACGCATGATTCCTTGCTGTGGAACCTGTATCCTCGGTCTGGGTGCTGGGCCGAAATAACTGAAAGTGGCCTTCTCCAGTGGTGGGTGATATGACGCATGATTCCTTACTGTGGGACCTCTCTCCTCTGTCTGGGTGCTGGGCCGAAATAACTGAGAGTGGCCTTCTCCGGAGGTGGGTGAAATGACGCATGATTCCTTGCTGTGGGACCTCTCTCCTCTGACTGGGTGCTGGGGCCTAAATAACTGAAAATGGCCTTCTCCAGTGGTGGGTGATATGACGCATGATTCCTTGCTGTGGGACCTCTCTCCTCTATCTGGGTGCTGGGGCCGAAATAACTGAAAGTGGCCTTCTCCAGTGGTGGGTGATATGACGCATGATTCCTTGCTGTGGGACCTCTCTCCTCTGTCTGGGTGCTGGGGCCAAAATAACTGAAAGTGGCCTTCTTCATTGGTGGGTGATATGACGCATGATACCTTGCTGTGGAACTTGTATCCTCGGTCTGGGTGCTGGGCCGAAATAACTGAAAGTGGCCTTCTCCAGTGTTGGGTGATATGATGCATGATTCCTTGCTGTGGGACCTCTCTCCTCTGTCTGGGTGCTGGGCCGAAATAACTGAAAGTGGCCTTCTCCAGTGGTGGTTGATATGACGCATGATTCCTTGCTGTGGGACCTCTCTCCTCGGTCTGGGTGCTGGCTGAAATAACTGAGAGTTGCCTTCTCCGGTGGTGGTTGATATAACGCATGATTCCTTGCTGTGGTACCTCTCTCCTCTGTCTGGATGCTGGGCCGAAATAACTGAGAGTGGCCTTCTCCGGTGGTGGGTGATATGACGCATGATTCCTTGCTGTGGGACCTCTCTCTTCTGTCTGGGTGCTGGCCGAAATAACTGAAAGTGGCCTTCTCCAGTGGTGGGTGATATGACGCATGATTCCTTGCTGTGGGACCTCTCTCCTCGGTCTGGGTGCTGGCCGAAATAACTGAGAGTGGTCTTCTCCGGTGGTGGGTGATATGGCGCATGATTCCTTGCTGTGGGACCTGTATCCTCGGTCTGGGTGCTGGACCGAAATAACTGAAAGTGTCCTTCTCCAGTGTTGAGTGATATGACGCATGATTCCTTGCAGTGGGACCTGTCTCCAATTGATATTGGTTAAATTTTATTTATTTTATTTTATTTTAATTCATTTCCCTATCCACATTTGTTTGCAGGGGATTTATCTACATTTTGCTGCCTTTGGCAGCCCTCTAGCCCGTTCCTGGACTATTTTACAGCCTTTTTAGGCCTACATACTGTAGTCCTACCACTTTACAAATCACTAGTCAGACCACACATGGAGTATTGTGTACAGTTCTGGGCTCCTGTGAACAAGACAGACATAGCAGAGCTGGAGAGGGTTCAGAGGAGGGCAACTAAAGTAATAACTGGAATGAGGGATCTACAGTACCCTGAAAGGTTATCACAATTAGGGTTATTCACTTTAGAAAAAATACGACTGAGGGGAGATCTAATAACTATGTATAAATATATCAGGGGTCAGTACAGAGATCTGTCCCATCATCTATTTATCCCCAGGACTGTGATTGTGACAAGGGGACATCCTCTGCGTCTGGAGGAAAGAAGGTTTGTACACAAACATAGAAAAGGATTCTTCACTGTAAGAGCAGTGAGACTATGGAACTCTCTGCCTGAGGAGGTGGTGATGGTGAGTACAATAAAGGAATTCAAGAGGGGCCTGGATTTATTTCTGGAGTGTAATAATATTACAGGCTACAGCTACTAGAGAGGGGTCGTTGATCCAGGGAGTTATTCTGATTGCCTGATTGGAGTCGGGAAGGAATTTTTTTCCCCTTAAGTGGAGAAAATTGGCTTCTGCCTCAAAGGGGTTTTTTGCCTTTCTCTGGATCAACTTATAGGAAACAGGCCGAACTGGATGGACAAATGTCTTTTTTCGGTCTTATATACTATGTTACTATGTTAAAAGTTCGGGTCCCCATTGTCTTCAATGGGGTTCGGGTTCGGGATAAAGTTCGGGTCGAGTTCGGATCCCGAACCCGAACATTTTCGGGAAGTTCGGCCGAACTTCTCGAACCCGAACATCCAGGTGTTCGCTTATCTCTAGTGGTGACAAAACTTTTTCACACCCCTGCAATGCTAACCCTGCCCTCAGAGGAGCTGGCCGTGACACAGCTGCGTTGGCGACCTCTCGCTCCTCCTCTGCCTTCGCCTTGGGCTTCCTCTTGTTCCGCTGTGACATTTGGGAATGCTCTCAGTAGCGCCTCTACCAGCGTGCCCTTGTACTCGCACATCTTTCTATCACTCTCCAGTGCAGAAAGTAAGGTGGGCACATTGTCTTTGTATTGGGGATCCAGCAGGGTGGCAACCTGGTAGTCCGCACACGTTAAAATGTGGGCAACTCTGCTGTCGTTGCCCAGGCACTGCAGAATGTAGTCAGTCATGTGTGCCAGGCTGCCAAAAGGTAAGGACAAGCTGTCCTCTGTGGGAGGCGTATCGTCATCGACCTCCGTTTCCCCCCAGCCACACACCAGTGATGGGCCCTTACTAGATGTTTTCCTCATTGTTACCGTTCACCACAATAAGAAAAAAATTATTTGGCCCAATGTATTGAATTCAAATTCAGGCCTTTTTTTACAGTCACCTAACACTATCTGGCTATTTATTTATGTACCGTATTACACTAATCCAGGCACAGCAGTAACCACAGATTTAGGGGAATATCAATTGTAGGCCTAGTATTTAGGCACTAGATGAAAGGTATCCTTTTACAGACAGATTTACACTTGGAGATGCACAGTAGCTTGTGAAAAAATATATAGGATTTTGCTTTCAGCACTTGTATTTTAACACTTTGTGTAATATACCCTTTAACGGAAAGAAATAAACTTAGAGATGCAAAACAGTGTGTGCAAATGTAGAGGATTATGCTGTATTTTAACAGTTACTGTAACATACCTTTTAATGGAAAGAGATACACTTGGAGATGCATGCTGAGTGTAATATAACCTTTTACGGATAGATTTACACTTGGCCTAGAACTGCTGGAACACCAGATTTTGGGTATTTCTATTTTTGCAACTTAATTTCACCCCAGAAAATAATATATCCTTTGACGGACACTATGAAGCTTGTCCAGTCACAGGTGGAACAACAGATTTACGGAATTTCTATTTTTGCAACTGAATTTCACCCCAGAAAATAATATATCCTTTGAATGACACTATGAAACTTGGCCAGCCACAGATGAAACCACTGATTTACGGTATTGCTATTTTGGCAATTGAATTTCACCCTTAAATAAAATATATCCTTTGCCGGACACTATTAAACTTGGCCAGCAACAGCTGAAACCATTGATTTACGGTATTGCTATTTTGGCAATTGAATTTCACCCCAGAAAAAAATATATCCTTTGCCGGACACTAATAAACTTGGCCAACCAAAGCTGAAACCATTGATTTACGGCATTGCTATTTTGGCAATTGAATTTCCTCCCAGAAAAAAATATTTCCTTTGCCGGACACTATTAAACTTGGCCAGCCACAGCTGAAACCACTGATTTACGGTATTGCTATTTTGGCAATTGAATTTCATCCCAGAACAAAATCTACCCTTTGCTGGACACTATTAAACTTGGCCAGCAACAGCTGAAACCACTGATTTATGGTATTGCTATTTTGGCAATTGAATTTCACCCCAAAAAATTATCTATTCTTTGCCGGACACTATTAAACTTGGCCAGCCACTGCTGGGACACCAGATTTAGTGAATTGCTATTTTGGCAGTAGAATTTAACCACAGAACAAAATCTATCCTTTGCCAGACACTATTAAACTTGGCCAGCCACAGCTGAAACCAATGATTTACAGTATTGCTATTTTGGCAATTGAATTTCACCCCAGAACAAAATCTATCCTTTGCCAGACACAATTAAATTTGTCCAGTCACAGCTGGGACCACTAGATTTATGGTGATTGCTATTTTGGCAATTGAATTTCACCCCAGAACAAAATATATCCTTTGCCGGACACTATTAAACTTGGCCAGCCACAGCTGGGACACCAGATTTATGGTATTGCTATTTTGGCAATTGAATTTCACCCCAGAACAAAATATATCCTTTGCCGGACACTATTAAACTTGGCCAGCCACTGCTGGGACACCAGATTTAGGGGATTGCTATTTTGGCAATTGAATTTCACCCCAGAACAAAATATATCCTTTGCCGGACACTATTAAACTTGGCCAGCCACAGCTGAAACCACTAGATTTACGGTATTGCTATTTTGGCAATTGAATTTCACCCCAGAAAATAATATATCCTTTGACGGACACTATTAAACTTGTCCAGTCACAGCTGGAACACCAGATTTACTGGTATTGCTATTTTGGCAATTGAATTTCACCCTAGAACAAAATATATCCTTTGCCAGACACTATTCAACTTGGCCAGCCACAGCTGAAATCATTGATTTACGATATTGCAATTTTGGCAATTGAATTTCACCCCAGAAAAAATTATATCCTTTGCCGGACACTATTAAACTTGGCCAGCCACTGCTGAAACCACTGATTTACGGTATTGCTATTTTGGCAATTGAAGTTCACCCCAGAAAATTATCTATCCTTTGTCGGACACTATTAAACTTGGCCAGCCACTGCTGAGACACCAGATTTAGTGGATTGCTATTTTGGCAATAGACTTTAACCACAGAACCAAATCTATCCTTTGCCGGACACTATTAAACCTGGCCAGCCACTGCTGGGACACCAGATTTAGGGGATTGCTATTTTGGCATTTGAATTTCACCCCAGAACAAAATCTATCCTTTGCCGGACACTATTAAACTTGGCCAGCCACAGCTGAAACCACTGATTTTCGTTATTGCTATTTAGGCAATAAAATTTCACCCCAGAAAAAAATATATACTTTGATGGACACTATTAAACTTGGCCAGCCACTGCTGAGACACCAGATTTAGGGGATTGCTATTTTGACAATTGAATTTCACCCCAGAACAAAATCTATCCTTTGCCGGACACTATTAAACTTGGCCAGCCACAGCTGAAACCACTGATTTACGGTATTGCTATTTTGGCAATTGAATTTCACCCCAGAACAAAATCTATCCTTTGCGGACACTATTAAACTTGGCCAGCCACAGCTGAAACCACTGATTTATGGTATTGCTATTTAGGCAATTGAATTTCACCCCAGAAAATAATATATCCTTTGACGGACACTATGAAATTTGTCCAGTCACAGCTGGAACACCAGATTTACGGTTTTTTTATGTTTGCAACTGAATTTCACCCCAGAAAAAAATATATCCTTTGCCAGACACTACTAAACTTGGCCAGCCACTGCTGAAACCACTGATTCACGGTATTGCTATTTTGGCAATTAAATTTCACCCTAGAACAAAATCTATCCTTTGCCGGACACTATTAAACTTGGCCAGCCACTGCTGAAACCACCGATTCACGGTATTGCTATTTTGGCAATTGAATTTCACCCCAGAAAATTATCTGGGACCTGGGAACTTCACTGCAAGACCCCCCTATACAGAGTTGGTCTTCACTAACTTCACTGCAGGTGTCCTATGGATTAGCCTCAGGGCTGAGGGCGGCCATTTTAACAGAATAGTGAAATTGCAGTTTTATGCAGACTGGTTGCTAAGGGCTGAATCTTATTAAATAAGGGGTAAGTAAGTCTAATAGTTATTGATTCAGGTATATTATCATATTAGTAACTACATATATGAAAACTGAAATTTGGGTCTAAATGTGACAGTTATCCTTTAATGACCAGGCCACTTTTTACAATTCTGCACTGTACTACTTTCACCGTTTATTGCTCGGCCATACAACTTACCACCCAAATGAATTTTACCTCCTTTTCTTCTCACTAATAGAGCTTTTATTTGGTGCTATTTCATTCCTGCTGACATTTTTACTTTTTTTCATATTAATCCAAAATGACCGAAATTTTTGCGAAAAAATGTCATTTTTCACTTTCTGTTGTAATTTTTTTTTTTTAAAACTACATTTCTATATAAATTTTTCTCTAAATGTATTGTTCTACATGTCTTTGATAAAAAAAATTGCAAGAAGTGTATATTTATTGGTTTGGGTAAAAAGTATAGCGTTTACAAACTATGGTGCAAAAAAGTGAAGTTCCGCATTTTGAAGCAGCTCTGACTTTCTGAGCACCTGTCCTGTTTCTTCAGGTGCTAGAATGTCAGGATAGTATAAATACCCCCGAAATGACACCATTTTAGAAAGAAGACACCCCAAAGTATTCGCGGAGGGGCATGGTGAGTTCATGTGTCATTTCAATTTTTTTTCACAAATTAGCAGAAAATTACACTTTCTGAGGATAAAATTAAAATAATAAAGTTTCCATTTCTGCTAACTTCTGGCAAAAAAAAAAAAATTTCTCCCACGGACTCACTATGCCCCTCAGTGAATACCTTGGGGTGTCTACTTTCCAAAATTGGGTCATTTGTGGGGTATGTTTACTGTTCTGGCATTTTGGGCGGGGCTAAATTGTGAGCAGCCATGTAAAAGCTAAAGGTACTCGTGTGAATTTGGGCCCCTTTGCGCACCCAGGCTGCAAAAAAGTGTCATTTATGTGGTATCACCGTACTCAGGAGAAGTAGGGCAATGTGTTTTGGGGTGTACTTTTACATATACCCATACTGTGTGTGAGAAATATTTCTGTAAATGACAACTTTGTATAAAAAAAATTAAAAAGTTGTCATTTACAGAGATATTTCTCACACCCAGCATGGTTATATGTAAAAATACACCCCACAATACATTGCCCTACTTCTCCTGAGTACGGCGATACCACATGAGTGACACTTTTTTGCAGCCTGGGTGCGCAAAGCGGCCCAAATTACCTTTAGGATTTTACAGGGCATTTTTACGCATTTAGATTCCAGATTTCTTCTCAGGCTTTAGAGACCCTTAAAATGCCAGGGCAGTATAAATACCCCACAAGTGACCCCATTTTAGAAAGAAGACAACCCAAGGTATTCCGTTAGGGGTATGGTGAGTTCAGGTAAAATTTTATTTTTTGTCACAAGTTAGTGGAATATGAGACTTTGTAAAATAAATTTAAAAAAAATAAAATTTTTTGCTAACTTGTGCCCCAAAAAAAAAAAAAATTCTGTGAACTTGCCATGCCCCTCACGGTCTTCTTTCCAAAATGGGGTCACATGTGGGGTATTTTATACTGGGGGGGTTGGATGGGGGGGGTCTGTGTGGTGATTGGTGCACTTACATAAGTTTCCTTTGGTGGTCCCAAGCAAAAGAGACCACCAGAGGAACGAGCAGCAAGCATATCAGACGCTGTTAACAAAACAGCGTCTGATATGCAATTTTTTTAAACTTCTACAGCCTGCCAGCGCATAATCAGCGCTGGCAGGCTGTAGTTAAAGTTCTCCCCGACGCGATCCTGTGAGCGAGATGACGCACGGATGCGTCCAGGAGGAGTAAACCAGCCACCTCCTGGACGCATCCGTCGTTCAGCAGTCGGGGAGGCGGTTAAACTTGGCCAGCCACTGCTGAAACCACTGATTTACGGTATTGCTATTTTGGCAATTGAATTTCACCCCAGAACAAATATCTATCCTTTGCCGGACACTATTAAACTTGGCCAGCCACTGCTGAGACACCAGATTTAGTGGTATTGCTATTTTGGCAATTGAATTTCACCCCAGAACAAAATATATCCTTTGCCGGACACTATTAAACTTGGCCAGCCACAGCTGGGACCACTAGATTTAGGGTATTGCTATTTTGGCAATTGAATTTCACCCCAGAACAAAATCTATCCTTTGCCGGACACTATTAAACTTGGCCAGCCACTGCTGGGACACCAGATTTAGGGATTGCTATTTTGGCAATTGAATTTCACCCCAGAACAAAATCTATCCTTTGCCGGACACTATTAAACTTGGCCAGCCACAGCTGAAACCACTGATTTACGGTATTGCTATTTTGGCAATTGAATTTCACCCCAGAAAAAATATATCCTTTGCCGGACACTATTAAACTTGGCCAGCCACTGCTGAGACACCAGATTTACGGTATTGCTATTTTGGCAATTGAATTTCACCCCAGAACAAAATATATCCTTTGCCGGACACTATTAAACTTGGCCAGCCACAGCTGGGACACCACTGATTTATGGTATTGCTATTTTGGCAATTGAATTTCACCCCAGAACAAAATATATCCTTTGCCGGACACTATTAAACTTGGCCAGCCACAGCTGAAACCACTGATTTACGGTATTGCTATTTTGGCAATTGAATTTCACCCCAGAACAAAATATATCCTTTGCCGGACACTATTAAACTTGGCCAGCCACTGCTGGGACACCACTGATTTATGGTATTGCTATTTTGGCAATTGAATTTCACCCCAGAACAAAATATATCCTTTGCCGGACACTATTAAACTTGGCCAGCCACAGCTGAAACCACTGATTTACGGTATTGCTATTTTGGCAATTGAATTTCACCCCAGAACAAAATATATCCTTTGCCGGACACTATTAAACTTGGCCAGCCACTGCTGGGACACCAGATTTAGGGTATTGCTATTTTGGCAATTGAATTTCACCCCAGAACAAAATATATCCTTTGCCGGACACTATTAAACTTGGCCAGCCACTGCTGGGACACCAGATTTAGGGTATTGCTATTTTGGCAATTGAATTTCACCCCAGAACAAAATATATCCTTTGCCGGACACTATTAAACTTGGCCAGCCACAGCTGAAACCACTGATTTACGGTATTGCTATTTTGGCAATTGAATTTCACCCCAGAACAAAATATATCCTTTGCCGGACACTATTAAACTTGGCCAGCCACTGCTGAGACCACCAGATTTAGGGTATTGCTATTTTGGCAATTGAATTTCACCCCAGAACAAAATCTATCCTTTGCCGGACACTATTAAACTTGGCCAGCCACAGCTGAAACCACTGATTTATGGTATTGCTATTTTGGCAATTGAATTTCACCCCAGAAAAAAATATATCCTTTGCCGGACACTATTAAACTTGGCCAGCCACAGCTGAAACCACTGATTTACGGTATTGCTATTTTGGCAATTGAATTTCACCCCAGAACAAAATCTATCCTTTGCCGGACACTATTAAACTTGTCCAGCCACTGCTGGGACACCAGATTTAGGGATTGCTATTTTGGCAATTGAATTTCACCCCAGAACAAAATCTATCCTTTGCCGGACACTATTAAACTTGGCCAGCCACAGCTGAAACCACTGATTTACGGTATTGCTATTTTGGCAATTGAATTTCACCCCAGAACAAAATATATCCTTTGCCGGACACTATTAAACTTGGCCAGCCACAGCTGAAACCACTGATTTATGGTATTGCTATTTTGGCAATTGAATTTCACCCCAGAACAAAATCATATCCTTTGCTGGACACTATTAAACTTGGCCAGCCACTGCTGGGACACCAGATTTAGGGGATTGCTATTTTGGCAATTGAATTTCACCCCAGAACAAAATATATCCTTTGCCGGACACTATTAAACTTGGCCAGCCACAGCTGAAACCACTGATTTACGGTATTGCTATTTTGGCAATTGAATTTCACCCCAGAAAAATATATATCCTTTGCCGGACACTATTAAACTTGGCCAGCCACTGCTGGGACACCAGATTTAGGGATTGCTATTTTGGCAATTGAATTTCACCCCAGAACAAAATATATCCTTTGCCGGACACTATTAAACTTGGCCAGCCACAGCTGAAACCACTGATTTATGGTATTGCTATTTTGGCAATTGAATTTCACCCCAGAAAAAATATATCCTTTGCCGGACACTATTAAACTTGGCCAGCCACAGCTGAAACCACTGATTCTAGGTATTGCTATTTTGGCAATTGAATTTCACCCCAGAACAAAATCTATCCTTTGCCGGACACTATTAAACTTGGCCAGCCACTGCTGGGACACCAGATTTAGGGATTGCTATTTTGGCAATTGAATTTCACCCCAGAACAAAATCTATCCTTTGCGGACACTATTAAACTTGGCCAGCCACAGCTGAAACCACTGATTTACGGTATTGCTATTTTGGCAATTGAATTTCACCCCAGAACAAAATCTATCCTTTGCCGGACACTATTAAACTTGGCCAGCCACAGCTGAAACCACTGATTTATGGTATTGCTATTTTGGCAATTGAATTTCACCCCAGAACAATAATATATCCTTTGCCGGACACTATTAAACTTGGCCAGCCACAGCTGGAACACCAGATTTACGGTATTGCTATTTTGGCAATTGAATTTCACCCCAGAAAATAATATATCCTTTGCCGGACACTATTAAACTTGGCCAGCCACAGCTGGAACACCAGATTTACGGTATTGCTATTTTGGCAATTGAATTTCACCCCAGAACAAAATATATCCTTTGCCGGACACTATTAAACTTGGCCAGCCACAGCTGAAACCACTGATTTATGGTATTGCTATTTTGGCAATTGAATTTCACCCCAGAACAAAATCTATCCTTTGCCGGACACTATTAAACTTGGCCAGCCACAGCTGAAACCACTGATTTACGGCATTGCTATTTTGGCAATTGAATTTCACCCCAGAACAAATATATATCCTTTGCCGGACACTATTAAACTTGGCCAGCCACAGCTGAAACCACTGATTTACGGTATTGCTATTTTGGCATTTGAATTTCACCCCAGAAAAATATCTATCCTTTGCCGGACAGTATTAAACTTAGCCAGCCAAAGCTGGAACACCAGATTTAGGGGATTGCTATTTTGGCAATTGAATTTCACCCCTCAATAAAATATAGAAATTTCTATCCTGAGTTTCTAGGGGTGACAATATGCACAGCCAAGCCCCTGAAGTTGGCTATAGCAAAGAAAAAACCCTAGTATTGATGGATTGATGGACTTGGTGGCAGCTCGTGCTGGTGCACCACAAGACACAAAATGGCCGCTGATCACCCTAGAAAAAAGTGACAGAAAAACGCTCTGTGCAGCCTAAAAACCAGTGAGCAATTAACTAGCAGAAGTTGAATGATTCACAGCTGTAGATCGATCACTTCATTTGGTGTTTTTGCTGAGTTTTCCTTGCATAATCTTGCCCTCACAGCAGCAGCATCCTCTCCCTACACTAATCAGAGCAGAGTGACATGCGGCGCTACGTGACTCCAGCTTAAATAGAGGCTGGGTCACATGCTGCACTTGGCCAATCACAGACATGCCATTAGTAGGCATGGCTGTGATGGCTTCTTAAGGCAATAAGAAAAAAGGCTAGCTGATTGGCTGCTGTGCAGCCCTTCAGAAAGCGGGATAAAATCGCCGAACAACGGACCCGAACCCGAACTTTTTAGAAAATGTTCGGGTCCGGGTCCCGAAAAACCCAAAATTCTGTACGAACCCGAACTGTACAGTTCGGGTTCGCTCAACTCTAGTAGTATACATTCATATAAAAGTGAAAAAAAGTTGGACATGAATGGACATTTTTCCACTAATGCCTTTCTGAGAAATGACCATGTCCTCTTTTCATTGTTGTGTCAATGTAGCCTTACGGCTCTTTCTCACGAGCGGATGCCATGCGGGTAATGCGCTGCGTTAAAGACAGCCAAGCCCCGTTCTGGACAGCAGAGACACGGAGTACTAACATGATTGATAATGCTCCATGCCTCTCTGCGAGCTTTTTGCTACAAAATCACGGTGACAACTTTATCTCACTGTGATTTTGTAGTAAAAATATCACAGATAGGCACAGAGCATTTTCAATCATCTTAATGCTCCGTGTTTCTGCTGTCCGGAACGGGGGTTGCCAGTCTTTCACGCAGCAGATTACCTACACGGCATCCGCTCATGTGAAAGAACCCTTAGTCTTCTTGTAGTGTCCCACTACATGTGGAAAGTGGACACTTCAAACTTTTGTGTATGTCATCTTATGCCATTGTATATTTTCTCTATAAGAGCTGCAAACTTCTCATAACAGGCTGGTAACTGCATTTACACACTTTCACCACTAGGTGTAGCTGTTAAATCATATATATAGTAAGAGGCAGGCTTAGGAAGTTAGTTGAGAGTTGAGTGGGGAGTTAGGAGGAGGTTATGAAAGGAAAGCCTGTAACTTAAGCTGTGTGCCCCTGGTCAACCCCTAGGAAAATGGCAAGATAGATTGGAGACCAAGCCCAAGGACTATTGGATCCCTTCCTTTTGTAGGAATACACTGGCCGCAGAGCAGGCTAGCACCTCCAAGGCATAAAGGGCAAGCTCAGGCAATGTGCCCAATTTGGCGACCCAGAAGTTGAATGTGGCAGACCCATTAGTTAGTACGTGTAGACGTGTGCATACGTACTGTTCCACCATGTTACTGAAATGCTGCCTCCTGCTAAGACGTTCCATATCAGCTAGTGGTGCTAGTTGTTGTGGCGTGCTGACAAAGCCCCAGCTGCATTGGCAACTTCTTCCTCCTCCTCTGCCTTTGCCTTGTGCTTCCACTGAGCCTCTGGTGTCAGGTGGGAATGCCATCAGCAGCATGTCTACCAGCGTGCACTTGTACTCACGCATCAGTGACGGAATTAAGGATGGCACATTGTCCTTGCAGCGGGGATCCAGCACAGTGGCCACCCAGTAATCAGCACTGGTTAGAATTTGGGCAACTCGGCGGTTGTTGCACAGGCACTGCAGCATGTAGTTGATCATGTGTGCCAGGCTGCCCAGAGGCAACAACAATCTGTCCTCTGTGGGAGGTGTATTGTCTGTGTCCTCTGTATCCCCCCAGCCACACTCCAGTGATGACCATTAGTGATGTCGCGAACATAAAATTTTCCATTCGCGAACAGCAAACGCGAACTTCCGCAAATGTTCGCGAAAGGGCGAACCGGGCGAACCGCCATAGACTTCAATTGGCAGGCTAATTTTGAAGCCCACAGGGACTCTTTCTGGCCACAATAGTGATGGGAAAGTTGTTTCAAGGGGTCTAACACCTGGACTGTGGCATGCCGGAGGGGGATCTATGGCAAATCTCCCATGGAAAATTACGTAGTGGACGCAGAGTCGGGTTTTAATCCATAAAGGGCATAAATCAACTAACATTCCTAAATTGTTTGGAATAACATGCTTTAAAACATCCAGTGTGTGTATACGCTTAGGTATGATGTTGTATCGATCAGGTAGTGTAAGGGTTACGCCCACTTTACAGACATTGACAGACCAAACTCCCCTTTTAATGCACCGCAAACAACCGCAAACAGTTCATTTGCACAACCGCAAACTCCCCATTTGCACAAGGTTGGATACCAAGCTAACCACGTCGCGGTGATGTCATTGAAGGTTTCTTCCTCCACCCAGCCACGTACAACACCAAGGGTCCCCGAAAGGTGAATTGAATTGATTTTTCGAACGGGAGATGGTTAAAAACGCTGTCTCCCTCCCCTTTGTTTTTATCCACGGTCACTGCGTCTGCGCCGTGCAATTTACTGTCACACCCGATATGAGTGGTATTTTCTGTAGTACTATTCTCATCAGTTTAATCCCTCTAACGTCCCCAATCTGGGGGCCATTTATTGAATTGATTTTTCGAACGGGAGATGGTTAAAAAACGCTGGCTCCCTCCACTCTGTTTTTAATCCACGGTCACTGCGTCTGCGCCGTGCAATTTACTGTCACACCCGATATGAGTGGTATTTTCAGTAGTACTATTCTCATCAGTTTAATCCCTGTTACATCCCATATCAGGGATTGCCTTTTGTGAAAAAAAAATTTAGGCCGGGTACCTTCGACTGCCTTCACAGTGACAGACCAAACTCTCATACACCAAACTGAATTGATTTCAGGAACTGGGAGATGGAAAAAGCAGCTTGGTCGGTCCTCATACTCCCAAATTAGGGCACTGCGCGTGCACAGAGCAATGTGCTGTGACACCCTATATGAGTGGTGTCTTAACTAGTACTATTCCTATCAGCGGCGGGCGGGTGCGTGGTAACTTGAGAGCAGGTGACCAAAGCTGAGCTGGAGGAGGATGGTGCGTCAAGGTTCTTAGCGGAGGCTGTTGAAGATTGGGTGTCCTGTCTAAGCCAGTCAACTATGTCCTCAGAATTTTTTGGGTTCAGGGTACGTGGCCTCTGAACACTAGGCATTATTCCAGGGACAGTGGAAATCACAGCACCACGACCACGACGGGGTGGCCTGCCTCTGCCTGTCATTTTTTTTAGATAAGTGGTACTACGCGTGCTAGGTACTGTGCCACCTGGTATCAGTGGTTGGCACTGGCAGTGGGCACACTACAGTCTGTGGAAGTGGGCCTGACACACACTGGCAGCAGGGAAGCAACTGAAATTAGACTAATGTGTAAAAATTAAATGCCTTATTTATCGGCAAGCTACTGTGCCACCCGGTATCAGTGGTTGGCACTGGCAGTGGGCACACTACAGTCAGTGGAAGTGGGCCTGACACACACTGGCAGCAGGCAAGCAACTGAATTTAGACTACTGTCTAAAAATTAAATGCCTTATTTATCGGCAAGCTACTGTGCCACCTGGTATCAGTGGTTGGCACTGGCAGTGGGCACACTACAGTCTGTGGAAGTGGGCCTGACACACACTGGCAGCAGGCAAGCAACTGAAATTAGACTAATGTGTAAAAATTAAATGCCTTATTTATCGGCAAGCTACTGTGCCACCCGGTATCAGTGGTTGGCACTGGCAGTGGGCACACTACAGTCAGTGGAAGTCGGCCTGACACACACTAGCAGCAGGCAAGCAGCTGAAATTACACTAAAGTGTAAAAATTAAATTTCTTTTTTTTATGCAAAGTCCTGTGCCAGCCGGTATGAGAGGTGGGCACTGGCAGTGGGCACACTACAGTCAGTGGAAGTCAGCCTGACACACACTGGCAGGCAACTAACTCTACATTAAAGTGTAAAAATTAAATGCCTTTTTTTGATGCAAAGTCCTGTGCCACATGGGATGACAGGGGTGGGCACTGGCAGTGGGCACACTACAGTCTGTGGGCCTGCAGCTCCTCACACACAGGCAGGCCAGGCAACTGCAATATGTATATAAAGGGAAAAAAAAGCAGACTAATGTTGCAGCCCTAAAAAGGGCTTTTTGGGGTGCTGTCAGGACGCTGTCCTTACAGCAGAGATCAGATGAGTCTTTCAGGACTGGAGTGGACACTGAATTCACTAGCCTAGCTATCGATTTCCCTATTAAATCAGCAGCAACTACACTCTCCCTCCTCTCACTAAGGCTACATTCACATGACCGTGAATGTGTCCGCGTCCGTTCCGCAATTCTGCGGAACGGGTGCGGACCCATTCACTGTCTATGGGGCCGGACGAGGTGCGGAGAGCACACTAGGTGCTCTCCGCTTCCGCATTTGGGGAGCGCGGCCCCGAACTTCCGGTCTGCGGCTCCGCAAAAGATAGAACATGTCCTATTCTTGTCCGCAGCCTTCGGACAAGAATAGGCATTTCTATGGGGGGTGCGGCTGGGTGTATTGCGGATCCGCAATTTGCGGATCCGTAATACACTACGGTCGTGTGAATGTAGCCTAAGACTGCAAATTCCGAATGAATCTAAAATGGATGCTGTTCAGGAGATGGGAGGGTCTGGGAGGGAGGGTATGCTGCTGATTGGCTGGAATGTGTCTGCTGACTGTGAGGTACAGGGTCAAAGTTTGCTCAATGATGATGTATAGGGGGCGGACCGAACATCGCATGTGTTCGCCCGCTGCGGCGAACGCGAACAAGCTATGTTTGCCGGGAACTGTTCGCCGGCGGATAGTTCGGGCCATCTCTAATGCCCATGAGCTGCTTTGGGTGCCACCCTGCTGTGAACACGGTTCCTCCTCATCATCATCCTCCTCATCCACCAGAACTGTGCCATGGCTGGACAATTGTGTACCTGGCCTCTGTTGATGCAGGAACCCACCCATTGAGCCACTTGTGAATGACTGGCCTGATAACCATGGAAATGATCCCTCTTCCTCCTCCTCTTCCTCCTCTGCCACATCCTTTTCCATCATCGCCTGAAGCGTTTTTTCAAGAACACATAGAAATGGGATAGTAAGTGGGAAGGCTTCATCAGCACTGCCCATGTTGGTGGAGTACTCGAAACAGCGCAACATGGCACACACGTCCCGCATGGAGGCCCACTCGTTGGTGGTGAAGTGGTGTTGTTCCGCAGAGCGACTCACCCGTGCTGCAGCTTAAACTATGCTATCGCCTGCTGCCGCTCGCACAGTCTCTCTAGAATGTGCAAGGTGGAGTGCCAAACCACTCGCGTCTTGTCGTCAGCACACTGTCTGAAGAACTGTCACGCCAGGGAACTCCTTGGAGCTGGCTTTGGTGTGCTCAGTCCCTGGGTGTGGTGGGCAGTAGCAGGCATACTGGCTATGGGACAGCTCTGCTTTTGCACACTGCTCCCTCTTTTGCTGTGCGGCTGGCGCTGTGTGACCACCACCTCTTCCGCTGAACTGCACACATCACTCACATGACCTTGATTCCATGTGGGGTCTAGGACCTCATCATCCTCCACATCAGCTTCCACCCACTCTTCACCCCTGCCCTCCTTGCCGGTCTGCACACTGCAGAAAGCCGCAGCAGTTGGAACCTGTGTTTTATCATCATCAGAGATGTGCTGCTGTGGTCCTCCCATGTCCACATCCTGAAACATAAGTGGTTTTGCATCTGTGCACTCAATCTCTTCCACTTCTGGGGGAAGGCTATGTGGATGGCCCACGGAAACCCTGCCAGCAGAGTCATCAAAAAGCATAAGAGACTGCTGCATGACTTGGGGCTCAGACTGCTTGGTTGATTTGCAAGGGGGTGAGGTGAAAGACAGATACCCATAGGCTGCAGGTGCCAACTCTGCGATTTCAGCAGGGGACCGGGTGGGATACAATGTGAAGGAACTGGAGGCACTGTCAGCCACTCAATCTTCGGGTATTCGGGCCTACAAAATAACGCTGAATGTTCTGTCGCCTACGCGCACCTGAGGAAAAAGGTGTTTCATTTGGGCGTGTAGCTAGCACAGATCCACCACATCCTCTCCCTGAAACAGGAGCTCCACCAACACCAGCAGCACCACGACCAGGGCCACATCCATTATTTGATACTCTTCTCATTCTTTGAGGTCACCCACTGAAATAACAGACGGATTAACTATATTTATTTCCCTGTCACGTATGCAGTACAGTTGTACTTCCCACAATAAATAGGTAAATGTCGCCCACTTAACTATCAGACGGATTATCTATATTTATTTCCCTGTCATGTATGCAGTGCATGTATACTTCACACAATAAAAGGGTATATGTCACCCACCTAACTAACAGATGGATTAACTATATTTATTTCCCTATCCTATATGCAGTGTAGGTGTACTTCACACTATATATGGGTATATGTCGCCCACCTAACTAGCAGACATATTAACTATAATTATTTCCCTGTCATGTATGCAGTGCAGGTGTACTTTACACAATAAATGGGTATATGTCGCCCACTTAACTTTCAGATGGATTATCTAGATTTATTTCCCTGTCACGTATGCAGTGCAGTTGTACTTCCCACAATAAATAGGTAAATGTCGCCCACTTAACTATCAGACGGATTATCTATTTTTATTTCCCTGTCATGTATGCAGTGCAGGTATACTTCACACAATAAATGGGTGTATGTCGCCACATAACTAACAGATGGATTAACTATATTTATTTCCATATCGTGTATGCAGTGCAGGTGTACTTCACACAATAAATGGGTATATGTCACCCACCTAACTAGCAGACATACTAACTATAATTATTTCCCTGTCATGTATGCAGTGCAGGTGTACTTTACACAATAAATGGGTATATGTCGTCCACCTAATTAACAGATGGATTCACTATATTAATTTTCCTGTCATGTATGCAGTGCAGGTGTACTTCACACAAAAAATGTGTATATGTCACCCACCAAACTTACAGACGGATTAACTATTATATTTGTGTGTTAGGGGTACAAAAATGTTGCTTTGCACCTACAAAAAAATCGCTATAGGTAACCCACAGAATTAACAGCCAGATGAGATTCCTAACACTCTCCCTCACTTCAGCTGCCTGCTTCCTGTCCCTGCACTACTCAGAGATGAAGGGCAGTGCTACACGTGATTCAGCTTATATAGAGAATATAACTACATTAGTAGGCACGGCTGTGATGGCTTCTAAGTGCCCACAGCTTAAAAGCTTGTTGATTGGCTGCCCTGCAGCCTTTCAACAAGCTTTATTAAATGCCCAAACACCGAACTCGAACCCAAACTTTTCTGGCAAAGTTCGAGTTTCGGTCCGGGTACCAAAAATCGTAAAGTTCGGTACGGTCCTAAACTTTACAGATCGGGTTCGCCCAACACTACTACTGATTTTAGGTTGTTCACATTCTTTTATACAAAAGTAATTCCGTTAATCTGTGATTCTGTTATTGGAGTGAATTAGTAGTCTGACACTACTGATTTTGGGGGTTCACATTGTTATTTTACGTAAATAATTGCATTAATCTTTGTTTATGTAATTCGGGTGGAATTGCGGCCTGATACTACAGATTTTGGGGTGTTCATGTTCTTTCATACATAAGTAAATCTGTTAATGCTTAATTCTGTAATTGGGATGAAATTGCAGTCTGATACGACTGATTTTGGGGTGAACAGGTTCTGTAGCAATCTATGAGGAATCAGCTGATGGTGTAAAAGGAGAGCGCTCTTTCACTGTATAGTAGAATCTTGGGCCACTGCGCAGTTAAGTCTTTTATAGCTGACGCTAACATTGAACTGTAAGGCTGAGTTCACACTTCAGTTTTTTGGTCACTTTTGGCCCAGTAACTGATCAAATAAGTAGTGTGAACTAATTCTAATAGTGAAACCTGTCAGCTGAGTGTCATACTGACGCACAGTAACTGTTTCACTACCACAGTGGACTAACTATGCATGTTTATGAAATGCACAGTGATGTACAGTGATGAGCGGGAGGTGCCATATTCGATTTCACGATATATCGCGAATATTCAATTGAATATTAGTCATATATTCGTCGAAATCGAATATTCGTTATATTCTATATAATGCGAATTTAACGCGAATTTATATTCGCGTTGCAAATGAAACTTAGAGCTGGGTTCCTAATGGTTGTATTGCTAGAATATAAGAAAGATGACGAATATAACGCATATAGCACTATATTCTCAATCTTCGTTATATTCTATCAATAACCATTATGAACTCTGCTCTAAGTTTCATTCGCAAAGCGAACATATAATCGCATTGCAAATTGAACTTAGAGCTTAGTTCCTAATGGTTGTATTGCAAGAATATATCGATTCGAAGACGACAAAGATAATAACGAATATATTCGCTATATTGCTATAACTTCGTTTTTAAGAATATTCGTCATATTCTATCACAAGAATATATAGCAATATAGCGAATATTCGTAAAATACACATATACACTGCAATTTAGCTAATATAGTGCTATAGTATTTTTTATTTTTTGAATTTCTTAACTTCAGATTTTGAAAAAATTTTACCCTGTAAGAAAAAAAAAAACACTATAGCACTATATTAGCTACATTGCAGTGTATATGTTGTGGCAGTAGAGCTGCCAGAAGGCCATTGAAGTGGCATATCTTACCCAGAACAAGCTGGGTGAGAACAAGAAAGGTTGGGAAAATTAATATTTTCCCACTGTCTGCAGCAGTCAGGCTGGTAATGGGGATAATTATCAGCCAGCTGAGGAGCTTGGATAAATCTGGGCTGAGCACCTCAATCAGGGCTCCCAGTCTGGGAAGGAGCCGGCTGTGTCAGGGCCTCTGGGAGCCGGGACCCTCTAACCCTGTGTGTGGGGTAAGCACTGGTGATGTGTCTTGGGGAGCTCGGTGGTAGACCCAGATCCTGATAGAGAGGGAGTGTATACTGTATAGTCAGTGGCCAGACGGCCGAGGATTTATTTTTATGATTTTGTTGTACTGCTGTGATGACAATAAAGCTGGTCGTGGCCAGTTTGCAACTGAATCTACAGTGGTGGAGTGGCTTCATGATGTGTGCCAACCGTCTAAGGTCTAAAGACGGTGATCTGGAAGAGCTAAATGACCCTGAGTTGTTACATATGGTGGAGGTATGCTATGGCATGAAAATGGCACATAAAGCTGGGTGCTGCAGAGCTAAAAGGGCAAGACAACAGGTTGCTAAGGGCACCAGGAAGCGTTGTCTGTGCTGAATGCTGGACGGAAAGTGTCCGTGCTGAAGAGTAAAAAAACACTTGGTTGCTAGGGGCAACGACAAGACAGCAGGTGCTGCTTAAAGTTGTTTTTTGCTGTGTGTGAAGTTAAAGGGCCGGAAGCTTTGTTTGTCCAGTGGAGCAGGTGCTGCTCATAAGCGTGTGGACTATTTTGCTGTGGTGCAAGTAAAACTGCAGTGAATTAAAGGGCCAGTAGCCCAGCAAAGGGGACTGTTTGCTGACAACTCTGCTGCCATGGGTCTCATGGAGGAGTACGCTTGGCGCTTGTGGCGCATACAGCAGGGAGAAGAGATGGCCATAGCAATTGGCTATAGTAAAAATGAACTGGCAAAATTTGATGTAGAGCGAGAGGCTCTGGCGGTGCAGCTGCAGCTGGCCCTAAAAATGGGGTCCTCGACACTGTATGGACCCTGCACAAAGTTCCCCGAGGACGGATGTGTGGCCGGAGTTCCCAAGGAGAAGCAAAGGTGTGCTGTTGCCATGGGCAACCGTCGGGAAGATAAAGAGAAGACGAACGGTGCAATTCTCAGGAGTTCCCATATCCCCTGCAACTGTGCACGGAGCCCAAAAAGGTGTGGATGGAGTGACCGTCTGGAAAAAGACAGGAGACCAGTCCAAGGCGTCTCCCGTGGCAACTACTGCATTGAGGAGAAGGGCGGTTACCGTGCTGGAGATATTCCTGGACTACCCTTATCTTCTGGGAGTGCTGAGTCAGTGACGACAATCGGTAAGACTGTTCCTGTTGATAATTTTGTGGTGGTGAGCCGGCGGCAGTTGATACCTGCTGGACTGGTGAGCGATAAATTGCCGAGGCAAGGAACTGTCTCGGAAATATGTTATGGGAAAAATGCTGTGTCTGAACAGGCTGTAAAGCCTGTTGCAGTTGCTCCCTCGCTGGAATCTGCAGGGGTGAAGCTCACCGTGTTTTCTAAAGTGCCTCTGATCAAGGCTAGATTTGGGATGGCGAAAATCAGAGATCCCATGCTAGCCTGGGTAAGAGTTAGAATGATGAATGTTTGGGACAATTATGTGAATACTGTGGACTATCCGGTGGTCCTCACGGAGGGTGAGACCATGGTGGGAACAGAGACTGATGGACTGGGTGTTGCAAATAGGCTCATGCATGACATAATGTGGGGCAATGGAGACACTTCTGTAGAAAGTAATGAAGCTCCTACAGAACCTGTACCCGTCCCTTTAAATGAAGGTGTAAGGGAAATGCAGATAGAAAGCAATGGTTTAAGTGAAATGACCATTGGAAACAATGGTGCAGACACGGTGCCAAGTGAAAGTGCAGAGTTTGTTGAAATGTATAATGATAATGTGGATCTATGTGCAAGAAGTGATGAGGATGATGACAGTCCTTTTCCTTTGCAGGCTGTGATTGGGGGAGAAGCTCCCCCTGTTGGTAAAAATGTGGATGGTATAAAAATGCTAATTGATGTTGAGAGCTCACAACTGAGGGCAACCACTGTGAAAAATGTGCAAGTACATGGGGCAGTCCTAGAGGGTGTACCACACGTACTAGAAGTGGATATGCAGTCTCCACAGGTTTCTATGATTAATAAAATGTCCCAGGTGGGTATTAGCTCATCAGTGCCCCTAGAGGACAGGATTTAGAATGACACGAGCGGTATAGATAACACATGTTCTGTGACCGATAACAGATCAGAGAGAGAGGCTGCCATGTCGAGGTCTTGCCAAACTGAAGTGGTTACTAGTAGTGACCAGATGATAGTTATATCTGACGAGACGAGAGTTCAGTCGGGTGACGTCAGCCTAGTGTCTGAAGCTCATATCCAGACAGTCTTAGATGACCTGACAGGACAGTACAGCTGCAAACAGGAGGCTGACCTCACTCTCGCCACACGGTCCCTAGATACGTTAGAGAAGGGACTAGCTGTCGTCACGGAGTCACTAAAGAAGGCTGCAGAAGGGTCAAAAGAGGAGACCCCGGAAAAGATAATTGAACTGAAGGGTCTACCGCCTGGTGTCCTGGGGAGTGGAAAAGACTCCAGAAAGACACAAAAGTCTATAGTAAACCTCAACAATGGGCTTGAAGAGTCCCTGGGTGGAAATCCCACAGAGTGTCTAAGGAAGAATGGTGGTACTCCTACAACTGCTGTTATACCAGAACAGAGTGAAGAGCAGCTGGAACAGAAGGCCCAAGAGTGGGGCGCTACTAACAAGCTGGTGCGAGAAACTAAGAAGAAGACCAAGGCCCTCTCCTTGGCCAGGGCCCTTGAAAAAGCGCTTAAAGAGGACCTTTCATTACTTCTAAAGATATTAACTAACTATGCTCACATGTAGAGCGGCGCCCAGGGATCTCCCTGCACTTACTATTATCCCTGGGCGCCGCTCCATTCTCCCGGTATAGGCTCCGGTCTCTGTGCTCACAAAGTTATAGTAGGCGGGGACTTGGTTATAGTGGGCGGCGCCTGCCCTTCATCTCCTTCATCGCAGCGCAGAGCTCATATCCTGGGAGAAAAAAAAACTCCCAGGCTGTGAGCTCTGCGTGGCGATTGGCCAGCGCTATAGCCTGGGAGTTTTTTTTTCTCCCAGGATATGAGCTCTGCGCTGCGATTGGCCAGCGCTACAGCCTGGGAGAAGGAGCTGAAGGGCAGGCTCCGCCCACTATAACTTTGTGAGCACAGATACCGGAGCCTATACCGGGAGAACGGAGCGGCGCCCAGGGATAATAGTAAGTGCAGGGAAATCCCTGGGTGCCGCTCTCCATGTAAGCATCGTTAGTTAATATCTTTAGAAGTGATGAAAGGTCCTCTTTAAGGAGCGAGATGAATTGGAGAGGCTGAACAAGCAACTCAGAGCAGAGATGGAAGATCTCAGGAGCTCAAAAGATGAAGTCAATGAGTTGGAGAAGTCTCAGCGTGCGGCAGGTGAAAGAAAAGGAGAAACCTGAAGAGGAGGATTTTCTGAAGATGGATGATCTTTCTGCTGAAGCCGTTGATGGGGCTGATGTGGATGCAGAAGCCAAGAGACTCGTGGCGGGGTGTAGCCAATACTTGGTCATGCAAGACATTACTTCAGCCAGCGGTCTTCTGGGGAAGAAATATGAGGGGACTGACGCCCACCATAAAGATGTTGTCTACTGCTGTGAGGTGGCTATCGTAGAGCCTGCACAAGAGGAGAACAGTTTCTGGAGTGAACCTCTGGAGGGATTGCCAGAAGACGACGAGTCTGGTGAAGACCCTGATGTCCCCGGTACCTCTAACCCTGATTAGAAAGAGGAGGAGGAAGAGCTAAGAATGCAAGTATGTGAGGCTGTGTCCGAGAAGGATGAAAAGGCTATCAAAGTGACTGAAGACTCCAAAAGAGACTCAAAGGCTGAAGAAGCTGAGATTGATGAGTTGGAGTGGGAGAAATCCTCGGATGTTCCCAAGACCAAAGATAAGGCTGAAGAAGAGTCTGCCGAAGTGGGGGAACAGTTCAGTCGAGAGTTGCAGCAGTCCAAGGAAGGACATGAGGAGCATGTGCTGATGCCAAATGTGGAGAGAAAAAGAAAAATGAAAAGAGGCCACGGGTGCGAAAACACATCATCCTCACATGTGGAAAAGAGTACTGGGTCATGAGATGGGCAAGAAAATCCTGTAGGTCTTATCTGCCCTGTACTAAACTCATGCGGGTCATAAACCAGGAGCTATTGGCCTGGGTCTGGCAGAATAAGGGGAAGACTGTAGGCCAGGTTGATGCCCTCTCACGAGCATCTTGGTTGAATGCTGGTGTTAACCCCTACGGGGTTGAACAAAGGGGGGGGATATGTGGCAGTGGAGCTGCCAGAAGGCCATTGAAGTGGCATATCTTACCCAGAACAAGCTGGATGAGAACAAGAAAGGTTGGGAAAATTAGTATTTTCCCACTGTCTGCAGCAGTCAGGCTGGTAATGGGGATAATTATCAGCCAGCTGAGGAGCTTGGATAAATCTGGGCTGAGCACCTCAATCAGGGCTCCCAGTCTGGGAAGGAGCCGGCTGTGTCAAGGCCTCTGGGAGCCGGGACCCTCTAACCCTGTGTGTGGGGTAAGCACTGGTGATGTGTCTTGGGGAGCTGGGTGGTAGACCCAGATCCTGATAGAGAGGGAGTGTATACTGTATAGTCAGTGGCCAGGCGGCCGAGGATTTATTTTTATGATTTTGTTGTACTGCTGTGATGACAATAAAGCTGGTCGTGGCCAGTTTGCACCTGAATCTACAGTGGTGGAGTGGCTTCTTGATGTGTGCCAACCGTCTAAAGACGGCGATCTGGAAGAGCTAAATGACCCCGAGTTGTTACAATGTGTATGTGTATTTTACGAATATTCGCTATATTGCTATGTATTCTTGTTTTAGAATATGACGAATATTCTAAAAAACAAAGTTATAGCAATATAGCGAATATATTTGTTATCTTCGTTATATTCTAGAAAGCCAACCATTAGGAACTCAGCTCTAAGTTTTATTCGCAATGCGATTAATATAACCTGTATAAATCGCATTGCAAATTCTACTTAGAGCTGGGTTCCTAATGGTTGGCTTGCTAGAATGACGAAAATCACGTCATATTTGTTAGTTCTAGATAGCCATAGCCAAACAATAGTAAAGTAAGGCCTCTTTCACACTGGCGTTTTATCTTTCCGTCCTAGAGTTCTGTCCTCGGGGCTCTAGGACGGAAAGATACTGTTCAGGATTATCACAATGCATCTTGAATGGAGAGAAATCTGTTCAGGATGCATCAGGATGTCTTCAGTTCAGTAACATAGTATATAAGACCGAAAAAAGACATTTGTCCATCCAGTTCGGCCTGTTTCCTACAAGTTGATCCAGAGGAAGGCAAAAAAACCCTGTGAGGCAGAAGCCAATTTTCCCCACTTAAGGGGGACTCGGGAGCCGCACAGACGGTAAGTATACTTCTCCCGTGCCTCCCCACTACACTTTACCATGGCAGCCGGGACTTTAGCGTCCTGGCTGCCATGGTAACCATTCACAAGAGCTAAACGTCGGATCTGGCGACGTTTTTTGGCCGTAGCAAAATCCGCAGCATGCTGCGGATTTTGCTCCGGCCAAAAATCCTGAAGGCATGCCAGAGGGACGGATCCGGAATTAATGCCCATTGAAAAGCATTAATCCAGATCCTTCTTTAAGCTAAACATCGTTTCGGCGCAGCGCCAGTTCCGACGCTTTCCCGACTCACAATGTTGCCATAGAGGCCTTTTTTATTTTGTTAATAAATCATTTTTTCTGAGTTATAACGCGTGATTTCATTTTTTTATAATATGTTCTTACTGATAACTTTATTGTAAGGCCCCTTTAGTCCAGTGAGGCAAAGCTATGTGTAGGCCTTGAACTACAATGGAAACTTACCATCTGTCTCCTGCTGATGTTGTCCTGATTTTTGAGAGTTCTGTGTAGGCCTTATACTCCACTATTACCAATAACTGCTGCAATTATCCTGACCACTATCTGTTCTGCATAGGCCTTGTACTCCACTATTAACAAAGACTGGTGCTATTATCCTCACTGGAAAAAAAATTTGCCTGGAAAAAATTTGCGTAATGTAACCAAAGTTTTTAAAATAAAACAGAAAACCAAAAATGATTTAAAACCAAACCAAACTTTATAAATAAAATATAAAACAATTGTTTAAACAAACCTAAAATAAAAAATAAATAAAACTAAGACGGGGCTTTCAATTGATCATGCTGGTTGAGCAGCTCCGCTACGGCCTTCTGATGCCACTCCTCCATGGCCTTCATTTCTTGGGTGAATTTCAGCTTGAAAGCCCTCATCCGCCTGGAGTGCTCCCGCTGCAGCAGAATAATTTTCTTTTGCATTTCTTTTAGTACTGCCCAAAAAATAATAATTGTTGAAAATCAGATTAAATAACTTTTATTGATTAGTGTATAAAGGAGCTGGGCATTAAAAAAATCGCAATCAGTTATATAGTTCTTTACTTAGGAATATTTCAATAGAGTATTTTATAAAAAAAAATTGTGGGATCAGTTGACTGTTTGGTACTATTTTTGGGGTGCATACGCCTTTTTGATCGCTTGGGGTTGGAATTTATGTCATGGAACGTTACAAAATATGTATACTGTATAAAATATGTCTGTTTTTGACAGTTTTAAAAAAAAATATTTGTATGGGATTTGCCAAAGGGGTAAGGTCACGCTATATTTTTATAGAGCTGCTTTTTACGGATGCGGCTATACCAATTATGTGTACTATTATTATTTATGTAATTTTTAGATTACATAAATGAATATATATATGAAAAAAGACAATTTCTAATTTATTCTTCTTTAAAAAAATAAAATTTTGTCTTTTTTATTTATCAAAACCCATCTGGATCCTGATGATCCATTGGGTCTGATCACTACACAGTGCATTGCAATAGTCATCTATTGTAATACACTGTATAGTCAGTGCCACACTTACACTAAGGCTGATCAGACCTCAGGGTCTGATCAGCCTTAGGTAAATGGCAACTAGGATGCCTTTGTAAGGCGTCCGGGTGCCATGGCAACCATCTTGCCATTGCGAAAGCAGTGACGGCAAGATGGAAGAGAGAGGGAGCTTTCTCCCTCTCAACCACAGATATCGCAGGCCTGAAACAGGCTTTTTTTTAAAGTGCTGCACTACGATTGGTTAGTCTGCAGAGACAAAACAATCGGAGCGCTTACTAGCAAGGGAACACTCTGATTGGTCCCTTGCCGGCTTACCACTTGTGTCTGCTTCTGGGGAGAGCATAGACTCCGGGGCTGTGACACTTTATAGTGTCACAGCCCCGGGAAGCAGTTTGGGTGTGTCTGTACGTTGAAATGCAGCAAGTCACTTGCATTAAGGGGTTAAAGGATAAAGATTTAACATGTTTATTATGCTGTTCTGGAATAAACTGACACCAGTGACTGACTTCAAACACTCACAACACATATAATTTACCCTCCTGGCGGGGGTGGTCACCAGCTCCTCCACATGAGAACCGGGATGGTCTGAGGATCCGGCATCCTCATGCTGTGGGGTAGGGGCAGAGGGTCCTGCCTGCTCCTGCTCCTCCGATACGTCCTCCTCCACTGCCTTTTTTGAAGGCCTGCAGCGGACTGAGGGGATGGGATCACCTATAATGACAAAATTTTCTTAAGTTATAAAAACCTCATAAAGCATAACTGTACCTATATATTACAGAGTGTTGGTGAGAGATACAAAAGTTATGTAAGCATTGTACCTGGGCAGATTTTGTTTCGGATCTCAGTAATCCAAACCTGGTGTCTCCGCTTCAGGTCGGACCACTTTTTTATAATGGCCATCCACCTGTGTTTCCCATTGTGGGCATAATATAACTCAGAACCGATGCTCCTCAGGATCCGCTGCTTCTCCAAGCGGGACCTAATGGTGTCGTATTTCATCTCTAGCATTCGCTGCAGGATAAAAATGCAACCATATAATCCCACATTTTTAAAATAAAAGTATTAGAAATGTCATCATCTCAACACAACAAATTTTTTTTGAGTGTTTGAAAGTAAAATATTAGATTTAATGTTACAGTTATACATTCGAATTATATTGAAATTGTATGTGTGTGGGGTATGAGCAATCGGATATTGGCCATCTGAGGAGGGGTATACCTGTCTAGTGAGGTGACGGTACGGTATGGGGTGTACAGCTGGTCTGCCTCCACATGGTGCACCCTGGGTAACGCTAAATGAACCAGCAAATAATGGCGGTCAAACATTACTTCTCCTGACCAACCAGACGCATATTAGAATCCAAAGACTGTGTGTGTGGAGGGATATACACTGTGGGGTATATAGTGTGGGGTATACACTGTGAGGTATACGGTGTGGGGTATACACTTTGGGGTATATACTGTGAGGCAGGAAAATGGACGTGCATCGTGCATATGAGAGATGTTTCTCTGCTGTCTATACATACATACATACATGCTACCAGAGATAGTGGTGTGATGTTATAACAATACTTAGTGCACCTATCATTAACCCCTTCACGCCCAATGACATAGTTGTACGTCATCGGGCGGTTGTTTAAACATGGCACCTGCTCTTGGCTGATGCGGGCGCCATAACTGCAACCGCCAGTAATGTCGATGAAGAACTTTGAACCCCTCAAATGCCATAATCAATAGTGAACATGGCATCTATATGCGCCAAAAAAATAAAGTTTTACTTTAGGTTTTGCGCTGGACCCCCCGTGTGGCAATCTGAGGGACGGAGCCTGTATGTAGCAGCCTCGCTCTTTGTGAATGACACAAGGCTGCTGCATAGTATTTCCTTGCCTGTAATAGGGCTCCATAGGAAAGTAGGAAAATGCTATTATCATAGACTCCAATAAACTTGTAATCAGGTAGCTGATTGTTATAGTTCCCTGTGGGAACTATCTAAAAGTAAAAAATAATAAAGCAAAAAAAATCACTAAACAAATTAAAAAAATACAAATCATAGGATGGCGCAGAAGGAAAGGAACGCCATACGGCTTTTGGAAGGCAGTTTTTGCTGGACTGGTTTTTTGACACCATGTCCCTTTTGAAGCCCCCCTGATGCACCCCTACAAGTGACCCCCATTTTAGAAACTATGGGATAAGGTGTCCGTTTTGCTTGTACTGTTTTAGGGTAAATATGAATTTTAGCGGTAGGGCAGCCTAAAGGGGGCCACCCTAATATGAAGTGACTGTAAGATGGTGTGGGTGGGTGGGTGAAATCAGCTGAATCGGCTTCAGCCTGGGCCCACAGGTGCCTATAAATAGCCTAGTAACCAGCCAGCCTGGGCCCACAGGTGTGTATATAACTAGCCTTGTAATCAGCCTCCCCTCCCACAAATACAGCAAAGGTATTTGCTTAATACTTGTGGTCGGATCGGCTATCAGAAAGGTGTACCTAACCTATCTACAACAAGCAGTAGAATTGTGACATAACTGCTGCGGTAGGGCAGCCTAAAGGGGCCAAAAAGAGCAGACCTTAGTTTAGAGCAAAACATATACATACCATTACGACACCCACTTTGAAAGCAAAGACACTACACAATGAAGGTGTGGAATATACCGTACATATCACAAAGACTTCTATGTACCTTACCTCTTTGTCACGTGCGCCGACACGCCATACTTGGAGGTAGCTAATGTTGATGCTTTTGAAAGAGTGGTTGGTAATCATAAACGATTTACTCCTATGTTGATCAACATATAACGAGACGGTCTGAATCCTGAGAGCTGCAGACTGAAACAACAATGGTGAATCTGATGGAAGGGCCTAATTGAAGTCCAACCATTCGCCAAGGGCCCTGCTCGGACACCAACTGTTAATGGTAGCAAAATACTTTACCTATACTTATTCCCCAGGCCACCGCTTTAATTATTATATTTTTTTTTATAAAGGACCCAAAAAGTTAGAAGATGGCGTATGCCGTCTAACTCTAGTAATGGATTAAGTGAAATGTGTAGACTCACCAGGCCGGGGGAACCATAAGCATGAATACATGGCTGTTGCAATTAACGAGCTAATGTTGCCTGTAATGAGGACAGAAAACGTACTCACCATACTAGCAGTTGTGACAGGAAATAAGCTTAAGGTCGTGATAAACTATGTATGCTACGCCTGTAGTAGTGAAAGGACTTGTTCTGTCCTTAGACGTGACAGACTACGTATATTGTGCCTTATTCTTGTACCTCCTACTGGAAGATGGACCGGTACCCAGGAACTAGCTGAGACCCCAACCACCATCAGCCCGAGTTTGAAGATGAAGTAAGCATGCCTGTAATGAAGACATAATGTACACACAATGCATGTGCTATGACAGGAAAAGCTTAAGGTCATGATAGACTTCGTATGCTGCACCTGTAGTCGTGCTAGGACTCATCGTGTCAGTAAACGTGACAGACTTCGTAAATCGCCTGTAGTGGTGACAGGACTCTCTGTGGACGAAACTGATGCCATAGTATGTATGTGTGTATGTATGTATATATATATATATATATATATATATATATATATATATATATAAAAAATTTTTAATTTTTATTTTTTTACTGAGCAACCCCTGGAGAGGCGGAATTTGAGAAACGTTAAAAAATGAGACCACAGGGTCAGCTTCCTGGGGGAATTGGTCTAAAATGCAAGGACGGGCAAGAGAAAAGTAACAGCGGGGAGCGAGGGAAGCAAGAACCTGGAGAGGGTAAGCGGGAGAAAATGGTAACCTGGGAGAAGGTGATATCCGAAAAGGAAGGCTTGGGATGACTGCTTGAAAAGAAAACAATGAAGACCTACAACAATAATGTGAGTGAAGCTCTAATTGCAAAGGCCACGCATGCGAGCCCCCACAAGAAGAATTGTATTGCAAGCCACAGCTGACCTAGCTATGCGAGCGGGCCTATTTTGCAATTTTGTGTAAAATATAAACTGAGAAGCCATGCGTGAGAGACTAATGATGGAGCCAAGTGTGAGAGAGACTAATGGCGGATAGAGATGGCCCGAACTATCCGCCGGCGAACAGTTCCCGGCGAACATAGCTTGTTCGCCTCTGCCGGGCGAACATATGCGATGTTCGGTCCGCCCCCTATACATCATCATTGAGCAAACTTTGACCCTGTACCTCACAGTCAGCAGACACATTCCAGCCAATCAGCAGCATACCCTCCCTCCCAGACCCTCCCACCTCCTGCACAGCATCCATTTTAGATTCATTCTGAAGCTGCAGTCTTAGTGAGAGGAGGGAGAGTGTAATTGCTGCTGATTTAATTGGGAAATCGATAGCTAGGCTAGTGAATTCAGTGTCCACTCCAGTCCTGAAAGACTCATCTGATCTCTGCTGTAAGGACAGCGTCCTGACAGCACCCCAAAAGCCCTTTTAGGGCTGCAACATTAGTCTGCTTTTTTTTCTCCATATACATATTGCAGTTGCCTGGCCTGCCTGTGTGTGAGGAGCTGCAGGCCCACAGACTGTAGTGTGCCCACTGCCAGTGCCCACCCCTGTCATTCCGTGTGGCACAGGACTTTGCATCAAAAAAGGCATTTAATTTTTACACTTTAATCTAAGGTTAGTTGCCTGCCAGTGTGTGTCAGGCTGACTTCCACTGACTGTAGTGTGCCCACTGCCAGTGCCCACCACTCATACCGGCTGGCACAGGACTTTGCATAAAAAGGCATTTAATTTTTACACTTTAGTGTAATTTCAGCTGCTTGCCTGCTGCTAGTGTGTGTCAGGCAGACTTCAACTGACTGTAGTGTGCCCACTGCCAGTGCCCACCCCTGTCATACCGTGTGGCACAGGACTTTGCTTAAAAAAGGCACTTAATTTTTACACTTTAATCTAAGGTTAGTTGCCTGCCAGTGTGTGTCAGGCTGACTTCCACTGACTGTAGTGTGCCCACTGCCAGTGCCCACCACTCATACCGGCTGGCACAGGACTTTGCATAAAAAGGCATTCAATTTTACACTTTAGTGTAATTTCAGCTGCTTGCCTGCTGCTAGTGTGTGTCAGGCCGACTTCAACTGACTGTAGTGTGCCCACTGCCAGGGCCCACCCCTGTCATCCCGTGTGGCACAGTACTTTGCATCAAAAAAAGGCATTTAATTTTTACACTTTAGTGTAATTTCAGTTGCTTGCCTGCTGCCAGTGTGTGTCAGGCCCGCTTCCACTGACTGTAGTGTGCCCACTGCCAGTGCCAACCACTCATACCGGGTGGCACAGTACCTAGCACGCATAGTACCACTTATCTAAAAAAAAAAAGATAGGCAGAGGCAGGCCACCCCGCAGGGGCCGTCGTGGTCGTGGTGCTGTGATTTCCACTGTCCCTGGAATAATGCCCAGTTTTCAGAGGCCACGTACCCATACCACATACCACTCATATCGGGTGTGACAGTAAATTGCACGGCGCAGATGCAGTGACCGTGGTTTAAAACAGAGTGGAGGGAGCCAGCGTTTTTTTAACCATCTCCCCGTTCGAAAAATCAATTCAATTCATCTTTTGGGGACCCTTGGTGTTGTACGTGGCTGGGTGGAGGAAGAAACCTTCAATGACATCACCGGGACGTGGCTAGCTTGGTATCCAATCTTGTGCAAATGGACTGTTTGCGGTTGTTTGCGGTGCATTAAAAGGGGAGTTTGGTCTGTCAATGTCTGTGAAGCGGGCGTAACCCTTACACTACCTGATCGATACAACATCATACCTGATCGTATACAAACACTGGATGTTTTAAAGCACGTTATTCCAAACAATTTAGGAATGTTAGTTGATTTATGCCCTTTATGGATTAAAACCCGACTCTGCGTCCACTACGTAATTTTCCATGGGAGTTTTGCCATAGATCCCCCTCCGGCATGCCACAGTCCAGGTGTTAGACCCCTTGAAACAACTTTCTCATCACTATTGTGGCCATAAAGAGTCCTTGTGGGTTTTAAAATTCGCCTGTCTATTGAAGTCTATGGCGGTTCGCCCGGTTCGCCAGTTCGCGAACATTTGCGGAAGTTCGCTGTTCGCGAACTGAAAATTTTATGTTCGCGACATCACTAATGGCGGAGCCAAGCGCGAGAGACTAATGGCGAAGCCATGCGTTGGAGACACTAATGGCGGAGCCATGCGTGAGAGACACTAATGGTGGAGCCATGCGTCAGACTCTAAAGGAGTAGCCATGAATGCGAGACTAATTTTTTTTTAAATTTTTATTTTTTAATAATAAACCACTTATGCAGCACCAGTATGACTTGGGGACTCGCATAACCATGACCCCCCTCCGACAGTAAACCTAGGACACTAAGCAGCTTACAACCATATTGTACCCCTAACGAATAACATGAAGAACGGTCATAGGCCCCGCGGAGCCATGAGGCTGAAGCGGTCATCGGCCCCCGAAGCCAGGACTGAGCTGGATAACATTACAGTGACGATAAGTAATTAAAATGTGAGCCAGACCTGATGGGATATGCATAGACATTAGTGAACCGAACCACGTGCCTAAATAAACATTAAACCAACTGTGAAACTGAACAGCTGGGAGAAAAAAGAGCCAGAGGCATTACAGTTCGCTAAGAGAAGACCCTTATCGTGACAAACGAATGAACAACTTGTCAAACCTAATAGAAAACTTACTCAATAGCCCACTGACCGCTGAGGGACTGTATGGTGAACTGGGGCAGGAGACCAATCTGAGTGAATGCGAACCAGGACTAAAGAACAGCAAAAATTTTATTTTTATTTTTTCTGAAGTGAAACAGAAAAAGTAGGCCTATGGAAAATACTGAGTAACCATGATGTAGCAATGAAAAGAAAATGCAGCTTTAAGTGGAAGCAGAGTATAGCATCTGATGTAAGAACAGGTGGGGGAATGCCGCTCTGGATGTGAGTGGTGCCTAAAACATGGTATGGGCCCAGTTCTGAGCATGAAGAGCAAGGTATAACGCAGCTGTATGAATGCAATCTGAAGTGAGCAGAGTATTAATGTGATGCAACTGCAAACGCATGAACACAGCTCTAGTAGTGAATGGAATATAGGACAAAATCCGACACACGGACGTAGCTTTTGAAGATAACGAACCTAACCATGATCATTCGACCATTAGCGCCCAACCTCCTTGGCCCCAGAGCGCTACAAGTCGCTGACCGTGTAACCAAGTCCGATCCTACCATGAATGCCAGCACTCGCCTGGCACCTTCTGCCATTACCCAGGCACGAACGAACCGCCACATAACGCTGCAGTTTTTTTTTTTTTTTTTTTTTTTTTAAAGATGGTCACCACAACACCACCTCATGTTCCCCTAAGAAAACATAAACGTGTTTGAACATAAACCCTGATGCAAAGTCAATTAATCGACATATAGCGCACCTATAAACCTAGCACAGAACCAGTGACACATGCGTGCCCATAACATACAGTTTATAGATTAAACACACTTACATACAAGAGCAACAGAACTCAAATACAGGCACCTTGACCGATCTGCTTGTGTCCCCATAAACAGACCACTGATATACATTTACCAACACCTTGCATGTCTGGCGGTAACTGTGGACGTAGTAAAACAGGTAACAGAAAACTATGCATTTTTTTTTTTTTTTCGTATGAAATGGATATCAGAAAACATGCGACCATACCTACTCTAGGCGCATGCTACACCAATAACTATATGCAATAGCCCCTAAACAGCTAGACAAAAATACTAACAACAGTCGCTTGACCGTTAGCACCCAACTCTGCTTTGACCCAGAGTACTGCGAATCGCATACCGCACTGTGGGTCCCGTGCCAATAAGTGCAATTCTACAGAGAGTGCCAGCATTCGCCTGGCCCTTTTTGCTGATGCCCAGGTGTGAATGAGCCTCCACATGATGCTGCTGCGTTTTTTTTTTGTTTTTTTTTTAATCGACCATTGATACACAAAACACAGCGTGCATAGCTTGAGCCAACTAACAACTAACGCTCGGCCATTTAGCGCCCAAACTCTGCTTCATCCCAGAGCGCTACATGTCGCGGACCGCAGCGTGGGTCCCGTGCAAACCACTCCGATCCTACCATGAATACCAGCGCCCTCCTGAGACATTCTGCCGTCGCCCAGCCGTAAGGAGCCTCCACACCATGCTGCTGTATCCTAGAGCTGACCCAGAGGTAGTGAAATCAGCTGAATCGGCATCAGCCTGGGCCCACAGGTGCCTATAAATAGCTTAGTAACCAGCCAGCCTGGGCCCACAGGTGTATATAACTAGCCTTGTAATCAGCCTCCCCTCCCACAAATACAGCAAAGGTATTTGCTTAATACTTATTGTCTCCACATTCTGAAAGCCATAGGTTTATTTATTTTTTGGGCGACTGTCTTGTGTAGGGGCTCATTTTTTTCGGGATGAGATGACGGTTTGATTGGCACTATCTTTGGGTGCGTTTGATCGCTTGCTATTACACTTTCTGTGATGTAAGGCGACAAAAAATGGCTTTTTACACCATTTTTATTTTTTTACGGTATTCACCTTAGGGGTTAGGTCATGGGATATTTTTAGAGAGCAGGTTATTACGGATGTGGCAATACCTAATATGTTTACAGTGTGTATTACTCATACAGCTTCCTGCCTGTGAGATCTAGAGGGCTGGATCTCACAGGCTCTTCACCGGAAGGCAGCCCCGATGCTAAGGAAGGCATCGCGCTGCCTTCCCTGCTATCGGGTCCCCGTTACAGCAGCATGGTGACCCGATAGCCACCGCACCCGCCGCCCAATTACACGGAAAAGCCGCAAACCGCAGGTCTGAATTGACCCCCCGGCACATTGTCCCAGGGTGCCTGCTGATTGATTTCAGCAGGCACCCAGTTCTGATCACTGCCCGCCGCGTGGCGGTGATCGGAACTACCCATGACATACCGGTGCGTCATGTGTCCCTAAAGAGGACCTTTCACCGGTCCAAAGTTTGTTAGTGAAAGGTATGTATATGCAGAGCCGGCTCACGTGCTGAAGCTAATTTTGCCTTGGGCGGAGACATCCTATTTTGCCCTGGGTGTCTCCTTCTCCCAGGCTGGAGCACTGACCAATCGCAGCGCTCAGCTCATATCCTGCAATCTTCCAGGATATGAGCTGAGCGCTGCGAATGGCCAGCGCTCCAGCATGGGAGAATGAGACGCCCAGGGCAAAAGAGGATGTCTCCTCCCAAGGCAAAATTAGCTTCAGCACGTGAGCCAATACCGGGGGCTACAGCAGGCGAATGGAGCGGCACCCAGGGATACAAGTAAGTGCAGGGACATCCCTGGGTGCCGCTCTGCATGTACATACCTTTCACTAACAAACTTTGGACTGGTGAAAGGTCTATTTTAAGGGGTTACAAACCCATAAAACTGGGGTGGCATTGCTTTTATTTTGCAATTTTTGTGCATTTTGCATTTTGTTTGGCTTCCCAATACATCTTATGCAATATTAAATGGCGGAGTTAGAAAGTACAACTTGTCCCGCAAAAAACAAGCCCTCATATGGCTATGTGAACAGGCAAATAAAAAGTGATGGCTCTTTGAAGGCAGTGAGCAAAATAAAAGGCTAACAAAAAATCCTCTGGCTTCGACAGGGTTAATGCACTGAAGCAAGATAACATGTTAATTTGTATAAATACATTGGAATAACAAACATGTGATATGTAATACAGTGCTGTAATGTGGAATTACTTACAGTGATCATGAGATCTTCCTCCATTTCTTTAAAATTGCTTGAGACCATTTTCATGCGCGTCACAAACGAGAAATGCACTGCAATTCAAACTTCCACCTGTCAACAAACTCGCAAGACAAAGCCACACCCGTATAGGCTCACATGAATATTTCAATGCGATTCTCACAATAGAAACACCATGTGCATATTGCGAATGCAACTTAGGCAACTTCCTATTGGTTGCCTTGATAGAATGAACGATTATTGAGAATATACCCCGCTGTAAGTTGGATGCGCAATGCGAGTAAACTTACTTAAACTTAGTTCTGTGTATAGGCAACGGTTTCCTAATAATGGTTGGCTTGCTAGAATTAACGAATATGACGAATACGAATATAGCGCTATATTCTCTATATTGGTTAATTCTAGAGAAAGACAAGAAAAAACGGTAGTTAATCCAAACGCTCAAGGAGAGTGGCAATCTCCAAGAGGAGTGGAAAGAGGCGCCAATAGGGTGGGTAGGAATGCAGTAGAAAAAAAGAGAAACGGGAATAGTGTACAAGTCCAATTAGGAGGCAGCTCACCAGTGTCTCTATACAGAGGCACAACCAAATAGTCAGCAGTGGGTGGGTAGAGCTGGAGGGTGTTCCGCTAACCCAGGGAGGGAAAAAGGCAGGAGGATAGGGAGCGCCAATGTGGACTTGAATGGAGTACAAATATATTATAAATAGTTAGTTTGTCATGGACTACAACCAGGTAATGTCCATAAATAAAAAAGATTAAAGCAGTATAAAAAACTCTTGGTGACAATTTGTAAGAACCATAAAACCATAAAAGATTCTGGAGGAGTATTAATTACTCATAGATACAACAAGAGTAGATAGCTGAAATGGTGAAACCAATAAAACAAGGTTTAAAGTCCAAAAGTGGAACACAAAGCACTTACTTCACTGGGGGGCTGTCCACAGGATAAACTCAAGACACCTGGGACAGACACCCCCCGGCCAGGATCGCCCGTAGATCGTAGTGAATGATGGCAGCCGGAGAACCAAGGGCTTCAGATCAAACCCTTTATTAGAATGGATGTGTGGCTCGACGCGTTTCGGGGTTAATATAGTCCCCTTCCTCAGGAGCAGATGCATAGCTACATAGCGAATACAGACTGTTTATATAGATATAGGGAGTACCTGATTGGTGGACAGTGAAAGTGGTTTCCCGCGTTCAAAACCGGAAAGAGAGCCAGATGGCTTCACTTCCGGTTACATGGAGAGCGCAAACCTGCGTTTCACCGGTGGGAGACCGGAAATCCGATGTCATCACTTCCGGTCTCAAGTGGACGCATATGAGCCATAATATATTAGACATAAAATAGCCAATAAATTAAAAAAAAACACAGTATACAAGACAGATATATCGACATAAAGTTAAAAAGTACATATTAAAATAATATAATAATACTCTAACACTATTGGTCCGGCGTTAATTCTGGTCATGGGAACAGAGTATACAAAATGGCATATCAATACATAAATCACAGTAGCCACTGTCCGGCAAGTTGGGGAACTGTACATAGCAGTCTAATCAATATGTGCAACGGTGGGGGATATGGGTGGGGCCCTAACAGTGACTCGCGGTCACGTGAGCAAACGCCAGAACGGGTATCACGTGATCGCAGGTCCTGAGCTGAGAGACAGTACTCAGATATCGTAGGGCAAGGGGGGGATGCCACTAAAAATTATTGTATGAACCAATACATTAATAGGTATACATAGGTGTAATTTAATAAAAATACATGATAATGGATAAGGGAGATAAGGGAGAATATAATTTAATAGATGATCAATGGTGGTAAAGGGGGGAATAAATAAATTAGTACGAATAAATAGTTAGATCACTGGATGAGATAGTTATTAGATTAGTATAATGAATATAATATATCATAAATTGGCAAATGTAGATACATGTAAGTAGAACAAAAAGGTGCAAATAACTATGGATTGATGAATATTAGATCATTGCTACATGATTGGTGAATAATAGATGATTGGTAATTAATGAGTATTAATAAATACATAATTATGAATAATAAGTAGTAGATAATTAATAATTAATTAGTAACTGATGAATTGTAGCTATAGTGGTAGATGGTCACTGATAAATAATTAATAATTGACGAGTAATAATAAATAACAGTAATCAAATTAATAATTAACAAATAATAATCATAGATGAGTAATGATAAGTAAATGGTTACTCATGTTACGATTAAAATGATGGTTAAAATTGCTTGGTGCAGTGGATAGTTAGTTGATGGCCTTTAGTAGTTCGTGTACTCCAATGATTCATTCAAGCCAAAAGGAGCTAATGTATTCAGTTTAAAAATCCAGAACATCTCCTTGCGGCATAGTAACTGAAAAGACTTGGGCACCCATTCAAGGGGAAGTACTCTGAGGGACGATGGGTCGCCCTCATGGTGTGATGAGAAATGGCGAGAGACACTGTGGGTGGCCACTCTACGGGAAATGTTGGAACGATGGTCATTCATACGCTCCCTGAGTGGTTGGGTGGTACGGCCAACATAATATATATTACAGGGGCAAAGAAGCAGGTAGATGACAAAAGTGGTGCCGCAGTCAATTCTATGCCGCAAGGAGATGGTCTCTAGGCAATTATGGTCTCTAGGCAACTTCAGGAAGTTATGAATATCGTGAAGGATCATGGTGCAACATTTGCAGCGTGCCTTCCCGCATCTAAAAGACCCTATAGTGGTCTGGGAATGAGGAGTAACGTGTTTTGTACTCGTGCTGGTAGGCAGTATAGGGCAGGAAGGAGCCAGGATCTCTTTCAGAGTTTTGGCTCTGCGGAAGGTGAGAATGGGGTGCGGGGAGATAGTTTGACCAATGATTGGGTCCATTAATAGGATGGACCAATGTTTTTGAAGAATTTTCCTAATAGTATTATGTTTGACGTTATATCGGGTGATGAGGTTCAGGGGAAATTTGAATGTGTCCTTTTTGGCATTAAGGTTCCGATTTGTGTAATGAATATCTCTTGTAGTGCTGAAAATCTTTTTCTTAGAATCGTTGATAAGTTGTTTAGGGTAACCTTTAGTGTGGAATCTCTCTCCTAATAATTCTACTTGCTTCTTGAGGGTTATATTATCGGAACAGTTTCTCTGTATTCTACGCATTTGGCTGTAGGGAATGTTGTTTTTCCATTTAGAGTGATGACAAATTTTATAATCTAAATAGCTATTGGTATCAACGTGTTTGAAATGGGTTTTGGTTGTAATGGAATCATTTATAATTGTGAGGTGTAAGTCTAAAAAAATGGCTTCTAGGGGACTAGATTCCATGGTGAAAGTGAGACCCCAAGTGTTGTTATTTAGTTCTCGTATGAGGGTGGTAAGGTCTTCCATTCCCCCGTCCCAAATGAAGATGATATCATCGATATATCGTCTAAACAGACGGATATTAGGGTGTGTAAGGAGGCCGTGATGTTTTTCAAATTGACCCATAAAGAGATTGGCATACGATGGGGCAAATTTAGTCCCCATCACCATGCCTTTGTTTTGTAAGTACAGGTTATCTTGAAATGTAAAATAATTGTGTTCTAGTATAAACTGGATGGATTTAAGGACAAACAGGATTTGAGAGTATGGCATGCGGGAATCTGAAGTGAGTGTATTCTTAATAGCTTCTAGACCCAAGGTATGTGAGATGTTGCTATAGAGCGCAGCAACATCAAGAGTGACCCATAGATAGCCTACTTCCCATTGAAATGACTCAAGTGCTTGGAGTAAATGTGATGTATCTTTTAGGTATGATGGTAGCTCAAGGACATAACTCTGGAGTAGACCGTCTATATATTCAGATAGGTTGGTAGTGAGTGATCCTATTCCAGAAATGATAGGTCTGCCGGGGGGGTTAGAAAGGGATTTGTGGATCTTAGGAAGGAAATAAAATCTAGCGGTGGTAGGATGAAGAGTTTTTAGGTATGATTTCAATTTTTTATCAATGATACCCAAAATGTAGCCCTCATCGATAAGCTCGAAAAGTTGCTTCCTATAAGTGGCTGTAGGGTCAGAATGTAAAGGAGAGTAATAGTCGGTGTTGGAAACAATACGAATAGATTCGGCGATGTAGAAGCTGGTGTCCATGATGACTATACCTCCACCCTTGTCTGCATTTTTGATTACTATATCTTTATTCCCAATTAGTGTTTTGATGGCTCTATTTTGTCCAGGGGTAAGGTTCTGAGTAGTAAGTGAGCCTGGATTGCCGAACATGCTTTTGAACTCTGTCATGACAGTATTATAAAAGGTTTCGATGTGTGGGCCTCTACTTTCCAGCGGATAGTAATTTGATTTCGGTTTTACATTAGAAGGGATGAAATTGATGAGGGGCCTGGAAGAGACCAGATCAGTTGTAGATGGTGGGGTATGAATGTAAGCGGTCGGAGATTTTTTTAAGGAAAAATGTCTGTGCAATGTGAGTTTACGGGTGAACTGATTGAGATCTACAAATAACTCAAACAGATTTGGGGGGGAGGTGGGACAAAAGGATAGACCTTTGCTTAGGGTCCTGATTTCTTCAAGACTGAGAAGATGTTTAGACAGATTAAAGATGCCACATTGTTTGGCAAAAGTGGGTAAATCAAGGGTCAATGGAACACTGGAAGGGGTATTTTGGATTTGGGTTTTTTGTATCGAGGAGCGTCTGCGTCTGCCTCCTCTACATCCTCTGTGTCTGGGTTTGGACGTTTCTTTCGGATGCTGGATAAAGGGGTGTAAAAGTGTGTGATTTTCAGAGTTTGAGTTGTAGAGGGAGTCTTTGGTGAGGATATTTCGGTAGGTTTGATGAATGGGCTCAAGGAAAGAATGCTGGTGAGAGTTTGTCTGGGTGGTAGAATGGGATTGGGAGTCCTGATGGTCGGAGAAATCTTCTCTAAAAAAGAGTCTTCAGTGAGGTTGGATGGAAGAGCTAAAAAATGGTCAGAGTCAGATAAGACAGAATGGGTAGAGAAGTTAAGGTGTTCCTGGTTCGCGTGATCTGGAGTGGGTATGAAATTAGAACTAGATACAGACTTGGGTGAAATGAGTGGAGGGATATCAGATATTGATGGAGTGGTCAAAATGGGGAGTTTATTGGTAGGGGAAGTAGTGGTGGGATTGGACGGACTGATGGTCACGGACATGGGAACGGAACATTGTCCGACAGAAGATGTATTCAACTGGTCTGACCTCTTGGGGGAAGCTGGCTGTCTGGGGAATTAGTAGAAGCGATAGGATTATCTGCAGTGAAAGGACAAAGTGGACGAGTGACATTGGTGGACGAGTGACATTTGATCATCTATTAAATTATATTCTCCCTTATCTCCCTTATCCATTATCATGTATTTTTATTAAATTACACCTATGTATACCTATTAATGTATTGGTTCATACAATAATTTTTAGTGGCATCCCCCCCTTGCCCTACGATATCTGAGTACTGTCTCTCAGCTCAGGACCTGCGATCACGTGATACCCGTTCTGGCGTTTGCTCACGTGACCGCGAGTCACTGTTAGGGCCCCACCCATATCCCCCACCGTTGCACATATTGATTAGACTGCTATGTACAGTATATTCTCCCTTATCTCCCTTATCCATTACCATGTATTTTTATTTAATTACACCTATGTATACCTATTAATGTATTGGTTCATACAATAATTTTTAGTGGCATCCCCCCTTTGCCCTACGATATCTGAGTACTGTCTCTCACCCCAGGACCTGCGATCACGTGATACCCGTTCTGGCGTTTGCTCACGTGACCGCGAGTCACTGTTAGGGCCCCACCCATATCCCCCACCGTTGCACATATTGATTAGACTGCTATGTACAGTTCCCCAACTTGCCGGACAGTGGCTACTGTGATTTATGTATTGATATGCCATTTTATATACTCTGTTCCCATGACCAGAATTAACGCCGGACCAATAGTGTTAGAGTATTATTATATTATTTTAATATGTACTTTTTAACTTTATGTCGATATATCTGTCTTGTATACTGTGTTTTTTTTTAATTTATTGGCTATTTTATGTCTAATATATTATGGCTCATATGCGTTCCACTTGAGACCGGAAGTGATGACATCGGATTTCCGGTCTCCCACCGGTGAAACGCAGGTTTGCGCTCCATGTAACCGGAAGTGAAGCCATCTGGCTCTCTTTCCGGTTTTGAACGCGGGAAACCACTTTCACTGTCCACCAATCAGGTACTCCCTATATCTATATAAACAGTCTGTATTCGCTATGTAGCTATGCATCTGCTCCTGAGGAAGGGGACTATATTAACCCCGAAACGCGTCGAGCCACACATCCATTCTAATAAAGGGTTTGATCTGAAGCCCTTGGTTCTCCGGCTGCCATCATTCACTACGATCTACGGGCGATCCTGGCCGGGGGGTGTCTGTCCCAGGTGTCTTGAGTTTATCCTGTGGACAGCCCCCCAGTGAAGTAAGTGCTTTGTGTTCCACTTTTGGACTTTAAACCTTGTTTTATTGGTTTCACCATTTCAGCTATCTACTCTTGTTGTATCTATGAGTAATTAATACTCCTCCAGAATCTTTTATGGTTTTATGGTTCTTACAAATTGTCACCAAGAGTTTTTTATACTGCTTTAATCTTTTTTATTTATGGACATTACCTGGTTGTAGTCCATGACAAACTAACTATTTATAATATATTTGTACTCCATTCAAGTCCACATTGGCGCTCCCTATCCTCCTGCCTTTTTCCCTCCCTGGGTTAGCGGAACACCCTCCAGCTCTACCCACCCACTGCTGACTATTTGGTTAATTCTAGCAAGCCAACCAATAGGAGCGTTGCCTATACACAGAACTATGTTGGATGCGCATCCAACTTTGACATCTTTCCTATTGGCAATAGTAAAGTTGGATGCTCTAAGTTGGATGCGCAATGCGAGTAAACTGACTTAAATTACTCGCATTGAGCATCCAACTTAGTTGGCTTGCTTGCTAGAATTAACGAATATGACTAATACGAATATAGTGCTATATTCGTAATTCTAGCAACCCAAGTACCATTAGGAATGTTGACTATACACAAAATTAAGTTGGACACATAATGCGAGTAATTTTAGTAAGTTTACTCGCATTGCGCATCCAACTTTTACCATGGTCTAGATAACCGTGATTCTCAAATCCGACCGTACATTCTAGCATGGAGGCGTTCCCATGGTGATGGGGACGCTCCATGCACACAGGAAGTTGGCAGACGGGCACTGACTGGAGCAGGCAAGCAGCATGTAGTCCCCCGGACATCTAAGAACAACTGCTTTTGGGAGGTGGGAACAACTTTAAAAAAAAAAAAAAAAGCGAATATAAGAATTTACGAATATATAGCATTATATTCGACATTTTCGCGAATTAGCAAAGTGATGATATTCACGATTTAAATTCACTATTCGAATATTCGCGCTCAACACTAGTGATGTACACTGATATATACAGGCTCCCTGCAGCCAGGAAATGATTTTTAATGCGCTTTGTCACAAATTAATTCCGATTGAATCAAGTTTTTGGGAAAATTCGGCGAAGTGTCCGAATCGAATTTTGAAAACTTTGCTCATCTCTACTAACAATAGATATGCTCAAATTTAAAAAGCTATTACCACCTTTTGCACCTCTATACTATCTTCTATGGTTGCTTTTTACAACATCATGTGTACTTATTGCCAGGTCCTACATAATGTGTATTTATATTTCCTTGTAAATGTTATGTTAACATGTAATGTGCCTAGTTTACCAGCAGATGTCAGCACCAAAGGCAGAGCTAGTTTGTTTAGAGTGGAATTTTCTATCTATTCTAGCCCTCTCTAGAGAAGTAGTTCATTGTTAGCTAGAGTAGTTAGTTGAGCTTACCCCCTCCAAGGGGAAGGCTGTGTGCCAGCCAGCAGAGCACCGTCTGTTCTGCTGGAACAACAGAGAAGAATAAAAAGCTTCAGAAACCAGGAAGAGAGGTTCCCTGGACAAAGACAGAGAAAGATAAAGCTAAAGATACAAATATCGAGATAAAGATAAAGATAAATACACAGTCAGACTACAGAGAGAAGTTACAGCAAACAAAAAGTTTCTATTTAATCCAGTTGACACAGCAGAGCTAGAGAATGCAAATGTATCGGAGCGGAATATGCTTGCCTGCCAGAATTAATTGCAGAGCCTGCTGCTAGCCAATATAAAGTTGGAAGATTGTTCCTTGATGAGTTTATTCAAGTAAAGCTGTTTCAACTTCAGTACAAGTCTGGAATCAATTTATTCTGCAAATCCCTCAACTATTCACCCTATTTGCACTGCTTCAGACAACAATGCCTGGGGTTCCAGGATATCCAGTTCGGAGCACTGTGACACGTGCACATCCACAACATCTAAGGGGACATTCTACACTACCCTTACACCACTCTGGCATTCTTACACTGGGTACCACCTACCACCAACACTATCTACTTCTACTATCTACAGATGAAATGCAACTGGCGTCATGACAAAAACTTATTACACCTTTAAGGGACACCTGACGCCCCCTTCATATGGGAAGTCCGTCCGTTGCACAATGCCTATCATTTCAGCTCTGCTCTACTTGTGGTCCCGATCAGCTTTGTTTATATTGCTGCTGCAATCCCTTTACTATCTCTTCATATGACCGTGTAATGATCCTACTATTGGAGGACAGAGCTCAGCTGCTGAGTCATGTACATTCCCACGTGCTCTGGCTCAGGAGTACGTGATGGTAGGTAGGAATAAACCAAACACTCTCAGTGCATCATCGTTCCGCCTCCTGGCCCTGGCCTACTACACTAATAGTGAAAAGGAGATGCTCCACGGTGGGTCTGTTTCTACAAGTGACCAACTAATAATGTTATATCACCTACGTTAGTATTGTACGTGACGGTGGGGAGATTAAGGTAGTTGGTGGTGGTGGTTAGTATGTTACGTCACATACGGACACCAGGAGGGTACCTGTGCTGCAGGTAGGTATACAGAGGAGGTGGTGATGTAGCAAATGGTAGTGAAACCAAACAATGCAGCGGGGTGTAGTACTAGGCAAATCCAGCGGGTGGCACCAGAGCACTCAGCAATACACAGGCAGTTAGCTTCCAGCAAGCGTGAGTACGCTATACAACCTCTCAGGAGGATACTTGCGGTTAGGGACTCCTGGAGGATGTCCACTCGGGAGGCCCGGAGGAATCCGGAGGAGGTGGTGAGTCCCGGGGGTCAGGTGAGTGGTCAGTGTGCGGAAAGGCAGTGCTATCAGCAACCTCTGTCTGGCGTTCACCTCGGGGTTGTTAGAACGCCAGACTTATGTCTTGCTGATGCTTATGACGCGGCTGGGGGTGTGCCTGAGTGATGAGAATGGACTGGGGGCAGAGCCACCACCCGTCTCCGTGGCGCTGTACCCTCGAGTCTGAGAGGGAGGTTACAGGACCCCCTGCCAATGGAACACACTCCGTGGGTTGCCAGTTTAGAAGGCTAACGCTGATGGAAACGTCGAACGAGCAGAGGAGCATGGACCCCTGCAGCATCCTCCCAGGAGTCCTCCTGCGGACCATAGGATCTCCAACGTATAAGATATTAAAGCCTGTTCCTAGATTCCAGGATCCCCTCCACCTCATACTCCTCCTGCCCCTCGACCTCAACAGGAGGGGCCGGCGGTGGTCGACGGGTCGGGAATGGGTCTGGAACGTGGGGTTTCAGCAAAGAGACATGAAAGGTGGGGTGAACGCCGAGACTTGGGGGTAGGTCCAGGCGCACAGCATTTTGATTAATCCCCGAGGAAATAGGGAAGGGCCCAAAAAAAAAAAAGGAACTGAATTTCCTGGAAGGTGACCTGAGCTTGAGATTATGGGTCGAGAGCCAGACCAGGTCCCCTACTTTGTAATGAGGAGCCGCCCTGCGCCGCAGGTCATAGAAGCGCTTCTGGCATTTCTGGGCCCCTTCAATGTTGGTCTTGAGAAACGCAGTGGTTTGAAGGAGCTTTTGGAAGTAGTTCTCAGTGGCCGGGTTGTTCGATGGTAGGAGGAAAGGAGGGTGGAAACCATAGTTGGAGAAGAAAGGGGTGTGTCCTGTCATAGAACTTACGGAGTTGTTGTACGAGAATTCAGCCAGCTGCAGAAGTGAGTACCAGTCATGTTGTAGGTGGGTGCAATAGCAGCGGAGGTACTGCTCTAGACAACGGTTAATCCTCTCTGTCTGACCGTTGGTCTGAGGATGGTAAGCACTTGGCATTCTTTGCTCTAATTAAAGCCGGGTGCAAAGGGCTTTCCAGAACTTGGACATGAATTGGGAACCCCTGTCCGAGATCAGGATCTTTGGTACCCCGTGGAGTCTGATAATCTGGGTAACAAAGGCCTCTGCAGTTTCAAGCGCAGTAGGTAATTTTGCGAGTGGGACAAAGTGTGTCATCTTCGTTAGGAGGTCCACCGCAACCATGATGGTAGTGTGTTTAGCAGAAGGGTGAGTTCGACAATAAAGTCGATGGACACTGTCTGCCATGGTACCACAGGGATGGGTAGACTGACCAACAGTCCATACGGTGGCCCAACAATATGTTTGGCACAAGCACATATCTCACAGGAGGAGACATATCTCTGAACGGTCTTTCATTCGAGGCCACCAAAATTGCCTTTGAAGCAGGTCGAGGGTTTTCTGAATACCCGGATGCCCTGCTAAGGGGTTGTCGTGGCAGTTCTGCAAGATCTGACAATGGAGTGAGGGAGGAACGTATAGTTTGTCCTTTCTGTACCAGAACCCTTCTGCATCTACCCCCATCTCAGGAAGTAGAGCTTCGGACAGCAGGGCTTCTCTCAACTGGTCCTTTAGGGAGAAGGTGGCGTTGATGATCTTCTCTGGGTGAATGATTCTGTTCGGGGATGGAGTCACCACAGAGGCTTTGTCTTTACGTGATCAGCTTTCCCATTCCTAGCTCCCGGTCTGTAGGTAATGAAAAAGTTAAATCTTTCAAAAAAGAATGTCCATCTTACTTGTCTTGCTGAGAGAGTTTTGCTCTTCTGAATGTACTGAAGGTTCTGGTGGTCGGTAAAAATGATGATTGGCAGTATAGTGCCCTCCAGAAGATGTCTCCAGTGTTTGAGGGCAGCATTTATGGCTAACAACTCTTTCTCCCCAATGGTGTAATTGACTTCTGCTGCGGTCATAGATCTGGAATAGAAGGTGACAGGGTGCAATGGGAGAGGAATGGACTCCTTCTGTGACAAGATGGCTCCAAGTGCTAGTTGGGAAGCATCAACTTCTAGAGTGTACTGTAGCCGAGGGTCAGGGAGCCTAAGAATGGGAGCACTGGTAAATTGGGTCTTTAGGTTATCCAAGGCACTTTGTGCTTGCTGGCTCCAATTGAAACGGTTGGTCGTCTTAGTCAGCTGAGTCATGGGTTTTACAAGAGCTGAAAAGTTACGAATGAATTTTCGGTAGTAATTTGCTAATCCGAGAAACCGCTGGACTGCCTTGCGGTTCCGAGGAATTGGCCAATTCAGGACAGAGGAGATCTTCACGGGATCCATCTGGATGCGTGTTTGGATACAATGTATCCCAGGAAGGTGGTGGAGTGTACTTCGAAGGTGCACTTCTCCAGTTTGGCATAAAGGCTGTGAATACTCAGTCTGGCGAGTACCCATCTGACATGTTTACAGTGGTCCTCGAGGTTGTTGGAGTAGATGAGAATGTCATCGAGGTATACCACCACGCACACATCCAGTAAATCCCTGAAGATGTCATTTATGAAGAATTGAAATGTGGCTAGGGCGTTGCAAAGGCCAAATGGCATCACTACGTACTCATAAAGGCCATACCTGGTCTTGAAAGCCGTCTTCCACTCATCACCTGTCCTCATGCGTACCAAGTTATATGCCCCTTTTAGGTCCAGTTTAGTGAATACTGTTGCTGACTGTAACCTCTCGAGGAGTTCGGAAATGAGTGGCAGGGGTACCTGTTTTTGATGGTCACCCTATTTAGTTCCCTGTAATCGATGATGGGGCACAGGGATTTATCCTTGTTCCTGACAAAGAACATCCCTGATGCTGCTGGTGACGAGGATGGTCTAATGAACCCCTTTTTTAAGTTATCAGCCAGGTATGTCTTAAGGTGACCGAAATCAGGTTCGGAGAGGGGGTATATTCTCCCAGAAGGGATCTTGCAGTTTGGTAACAGGTCAATGGGGCAGTCATAGGGTCTGTGTGGAGGGAGAGATTCTGCATTCTTGAGGCTGAATACATCTGATAAATCCTGGTAAGGTATTGGGATAGGGTTTTCAATCAAGTTGTGATCCTGGGGTTTAGTGCGAGTATCGGCATGTACTTGTGGCAGGTGTCACGGCAGTACTGGGAGTTCAGGGTCAAGGTGAGAGTCTCCCAGAGGAAGGAGGGTTTGTGCAGCTGTAGCCAGGGTAGTCCCAGGACAACAGGGATCTGTGGGGAAGGGACTATGTTAAATGTAATACATTCGACATGATCCCTGAGGGTTACAATCAACAGTGGTTGTGTTTGGTGAGTGATGGAACCAGAGGTAAGTGTACTACCATCATTGACACGTACTAAGACAGGGTTGTTTTTTTCTGTCACTGGTATTTTATTCATACGCACGACAGTTGCATCAAGAAAATTGCCACATGTGCCAGTGTCGATAATCGCTTTAAGGGGTATTCTTTGTTGATCCCACTGTAAAATGAGATCAATTGCAAAATGATTATTTATCAAGGGGTTCGTGGAAAAGAGTTTGAGAGAAGGCCAACACTCACCCTGAAGTCTTCTTTTAAGCTGTGGACAGAAGTCTACTGTATGTTCCGGCTCTCCGCAATACATGCAGAGCTGTTGCATCCTCCTTCTATTTCGTTCAGTTTGGGAAATCTGACCTCTCAGTGCCCCGATCTCCATGGGGACTGGGGTGTCACTTGCGGGTGGTCTTGGAGGGGAGTATGGTACTCCAGAGGATCGTTCGGAACGTCTCTCTCTCTCAGCCGCCTATCCACCGAAATTGCAAGTTTCATCAGAGAGTCCTTGGTAGTGGGCAACTCCGTCCGGGCTAATTCTCTTTTAGAGGTTCTGACAAGCCCAATCTGAACTGGTTGCGTAAGCTAATGTCGTTCCACTCAGACTCTATCTCCCATTGCTTAAATTCCGCAATATAGTCCTCGACTGGTCTGCGACCTTGTTTTAGGGAACGCAGAGCGTATTCGGCTGATATTTGTTTACACAGATCGTCGTAGAGAAGGGCTAAAGCCTCACAGAACCCCTTGAACGAGTGTATAATGGGATCTTCATTTTCCAAGAAGGTGTTGGCCTACGCACGGGGCTCACCCCTTAGGTAGGTGATGGTAGTGCATACCTTAATTTTATCAGTCACGTAAGTTCTCGGTCTCAGGTCGTACATCAGCGTACATGCTGAAATAAAGGAGGGGTAGTGTCTCCTCTCTCCATGGAAGGGTGCGGGGGGACTGATTTTCGGTTCTAGAGGTTCTGGTTGGGGTGCACGGTTGGAAATATTTTCAGAGATGAAGGCTCTGAGAGTCGTGTTTTCGGCCTGTACCTCGGTCATTTTCAAGGTGAGAGCTTCCAATCTCTGGTTGAAAACCACCATGTGAGATCGTAACTCTGCTGGCTCCATCTTTTTGGGTTCTAACAACCTGTAATGATCCTACTATTGGAAGACAGAACTCAGCTGCGGAGTCACGTACGTTCCCACGTGCTCTGGCTCAGGAGTACGTGATGGTAGGTAGGAATAAACCAAACACTCTCAGTGCATCATCGTTCCGCCTCCTGGCCCTGGCCTACTACACTAATAGTGAAAAGGAGACAAGAAATCCTGGGTGTGGGATGCTCCACGGTGGGTCTGTTTTTGCAAGTGAACAACTAATAATGTTATCTCACCTACGTTAGTATTGGACATGACGGTGGGGAGATTAAGGTAGTTGGTGGTCGTTAGTATGTTACGTCACATACGGACACCAGGAGGGTAGCTGTGCTGCAGGAAGGTATACAGGGGAGGTGGTGAAGTAGAAAATGGTAGTGAAACCAAACAATGCAGCGGGGTGTAGTACTAGGCAAATCCAGCGGGTGGCACCAGAGCACACAGCAATACACAGGCAGTTAGCTTCCAGCAAGTGTGAGTACGCTATACAACCTCTCAGGAGGATAGTTGCAGATAGGGACTCCTGGAGGATGTCCACTCGGGAGGCCCGGAGGAATCCGGAGGAGGTGGTGAGTCCCGGGGGTCAGGTGAGTGATCAGTGTGCGGAAAGGCAGCGCTATCAGCAACCTCTGTCTGGCGTTCACCTCGGGGTTGTTAGAACGCCAGACTTGCGTCTTGCCGATGCTTATGACGCGGCTGGGGGTGTGCCTGAGTGACTATAACTGACTGAGGGCGGAGCCACCACCCGTCTCTGAGGGGCTGTACCCTCGAGTCTGAGAGGGACGTTACAGACCGCTGCAGACAATCACTGGCCACAGCAGTGTGAGGAATAATACTTTTGGGAACAGTGACTGGCTGTAGCAGTCATATGAGTAGGTAGGCACATCATTGCTGTGGTAAATTAAAGGGAACCTGTCACCTCAAAAACGCATAAACAACCGCCAGCATTACCTTATAATAGCCCCCAGTCTGTTATTAATTATTAATGTTTGATCAGGTAGTCTGATGATCTATACATTCAAAAAACTATGTTTTAAGTGCCATCTGAGCTATCTTGACAGTCAGCTTGAAGTCAAGGGGGCAGCGGCCTCCTTGCTTCAAGTCATGGTAAGCACGGCCCCTAACCGTTTACTCTTGTGTGTGATTGACAGCCTGCAGTGCGGCCTGGATCACGTAAGTCTTGCACATCGTGTAAGTCTCTGGCTGCAGCTGTTTGCCGGGTTTTATTGGCACACTGTGCATGCGTGAAAGCAATTCCTTTACCCTCCTGAGCTTGATCACTGGCTGTAAGCGCAGGAGAAAGCAAGCCAGTGGTCACGCTTCGCCCCTGACCCCACCAGCAAAACAGGTATAAATAACTTTACCAGAGATGTCATATAAACCCAAGCTGGGCTAAATTGACAATAGTAAGCACACAAAGGAATGAAATTAAAAAATTCGTAGGACACAGAAATATATATTTTTTTCACCACAAGGTAAAAAACAAACAAATAAATAAACACACTGTGCCAGCCCTGATGACATGAATAAAGATGTATCTTCATCATCTTCCTTATAATATGTATAACATGAGTCCACACACTGGGTGTAATCCTCATCATCCCCCCCCATACAATCTAAGGAGTGATGCCATACACTCAAGCACACTGGGTGTAATCCTCATCATCCTCACTATACTGTCTATGGAGTGATGCAGCACACTGGGTGTAATTCTCATCATCCTCACTAGGGATGAGTGGTGGTACCTTGGAAACGAACCCGCGTTTGGGAAATTGTTTTTTTTTACAGTATAAATCAATTTCTGAAGTTATTATGCGAAGTCTTGCGAGACTTTGCAAAGTAATAACTTCGGCTCATCAGAGCCAATACATTCTACTACTGTACAGAGTGCTCGCTCCTGACTTTATGTCAAAATATTTATAAAGCAAAAATGACTTTATATAAAAAGAAAGGATCAAAGAAAAATATAAAGTTATAAGATCCTGCAGGCAGACATAATCGCCTTTAAATTCTTTTATCATAGAAACATAGAATGTGTCAGCAGATAAGAACCATTTGGCCGATCTAGTCTGCCCAATATACTGAATAGCCCCTGGCCCTATCTTATATGAAGGATGGCCTTATGTCTATCCCATGCATGCTTAAACTCCTTTACTGTATTTGCAGTTACCACTTCTGCAGGAAGGCTATTCCATGCGTCCACTACTCACAGTAAAGTAATACTTTCTGATACTACTTTTAAACCTTTGCCCCTCTAATTTAAAACTATGTCCTCTTGTAGCAGATTTTCTTATTTTAAATATTCTTTCCTCTTTTACCGTGTTGATTCCCTTTATGTATTTAACCGCCTCTGGACCGCTGAACGCACGGATGCGTCCAGGCTGCGGCAGGTTTATTCCTCCTGGGCGCATCATCTCGCGAGACGCGAGATTTCCTGTGAACGCACGCACGCGCGCGCTCACAGGATCACGTCGGGAAGAAGTTAAACTACAGCCTGCCAGCGCTGATCATGCGCTGGCAGGCTGTAGAAGGTGAAAAAAATCGCATAACAGCGTCTGATGTGCCTGCTGCTCGTTCCTCGGGTGGTCCCTTTTGCTTGGGACCACCAAAGGAAACATATGTAAGTGCACCAATCACCACACAGACCCCCCCCATCCAAACCCCCCCCCCCTGTCACTGATTAACCACTGATCACCCCCTGTCACCCCCCCCCCTGTAACTAATCACCCCCCTGTAAGGTTCATTCAGACGTCCGTATGTGTTTTGCGGATCCATGGATCCGCAGACCCGCAAAACACGGACACCAGCAATGTGCTTTCTGCATTTTGCGGATCTGCACATTGCCAGAGCTATATAGAAAATGCCTTTTCTTGTCCGCAATTGCGGACAAGAATAGGACATGCTCTATCTTTTGCGGAGCTGCGGCCGGATGTTTGGGGGCGGAAGTTCGCGGCCGCAGCTCCGCAAATGCTGATGCAGAGAGCACATAGTGTGCTCTTCGCATCACCGCCGGCCCCATTCACACAGAATTGCGGAATAGATGCGGACATTTTTGTGGACGTATGAATGGGGCCTTACTATTTATTATTTTTTTTTTTTGCACATTTTTTGGCAGAGATTTTTTCATCCACATTGATTGATGCGAATGAATAAATCTGTGCCGTTCATTTATTTTTTTTTTTTTTTTTTTCAGCCCAGAGGCTGAACGGAAAAAAAAAATCTCATTACCCGTATGCTCAATATAAGGAGAATAGCAGAAACTCCTAATGCTGGCCATACATGTAATGATTGCGGAGATTGTGTTGTTTTTTTTTTTTTTTTTTTTTTTTTTTTCTTACAAAGTCTCATATTCCACTAACTTGTGACAAAAAATAAAATGCTGATGCAGAGAGCACATAGTGTGCTCTTCGCATCACCGCCGGCCCCATTCACACAGAATTGCGGAATAGATGCGGACATTTTTGTGGACGTATGAATGGGGCCTTACTATTTTATTTTTTTTTTTGCACATTTTTTGGCAGATTTTTTCATCCACATTGATTGATGCGAATGAAGAAATCTGTGCCGTTCATTTTTTTTTTTTTTTTTTTTTTTCAGCCCAGAGGCTGAACGGAAAAAAAAATCTCATTACCCGTATGCTCAATATAAGGAGAATAGCAGAAACTCCTAATGCTGGCCATACATGTAATGATTGCGGAGATTGGCTTTTTTTTTTTTTTTTTTTTTTTTCTTACAAAGTCTCATATTCCACTAACTTGTGACAAAAAATAAAATTTTACATGAACTCACCATACCCCTCACGGAATACCTTGGGGTGTCTTCTTTCTAAAATGGGGTCACTTGTGGGGTATTTATACTGCCCTGGCATTTTAGGGGTCACTAAAGCGTGAGAAAAAGTCTGGAATCAAATGTGTAAAAATGCCCTGTGAAATCCTAAAGGTACTCATTGAAATTTGGGCCCCTTTGCGCACCCAGGCTGCAAAAAAGTGTCACACATGTGGTATTGCCGTACTCAGGAGAAGTAGGGCAATGTGTTGTGGGGTGTATTTTTACATATACCCATGCTGGGTGAGAGAACTTTTTAATTTTTTTTTATACAAAGTTGACAATTTACAGAGATACAGCCTGGGTGCACAAAGGGGCCCAAATTACAACGCGTACCTTTTAGCTTTTACATGGCTGCTCAAAATTTCACTTTTTTGCACCATAGTTTGTAAACGCTATAACTTTTACACAAACCAATAAATATGCACTTATTGGATTTTTTTTTAACAAAGACATGTAGAACAATAAATTTAGAGAAAAATGTATATAGAAATCTAGTTTAAAAAAAAAAATTACAATAGAAAGTGAAAAATGACATATATTTTTTTTTGCAAAAATTTCGGGCATTTTTGATCAATAGCAAAAAAAGTTAAAATGTCAGCAGCAATGAAATGCCACCAAATGAAAGCTCTATTAGTGAGAAGAAAAGGAGGTAAAATTCATTTGGGTGGTAAGTTGTATGACAGAGCAATAAACGGTGAAAGTAGTGTAGTGCAGAATTGTAAAAAGTGGCCTGGTCATTAAGGGTGTTTATGCTAGGGGGGCTGATGTGGTTAAAACTTTCTATCATATCCCCTCTGTCTCTTCTTACTTCCAAGCTATACATGTTAAGGTCCTTTAACCTTTCCTGGTACGTTTTGTCCTGCAATCCATGTAATAGTTTAGTAGCTCTTCTTTGAACTCTCTCCAAAGTTTCAAGATCCTTCTGCAGATATGGTCTCCAGTACTGCACACAATACTCCAAATGAGGTCTCACTAGTGCTCTGTAGAGTGGCATGAGCACCTCCCTCTTTCTACTGTTAATGCCTCTCCCTATACACCCAAGCATTCTGCTGGCATTACCTGCTGCTCTATGACATGGTCTGCCCACCTTTAGGTCGTCTGATATAATAACCCCTAAATTCCTTTCCTCAGATACTGAGGTTAGTACTGTATCACTGATTTTATATTGTGCTCTTGGGTTTTTACGCCCCAGGTGCATTATCTTGTACTTATCGACATTAAATTTTAGTTGCCAGATTTTTGACCATTCCTCTAGTTTTCCTAAATCCTTTTCCATTTGGTGTATCCCTCCAGGAACATCAACCCTGTTATCGAGAATCTTAATTAGTTTTGTGCAAGCAGTGAAACAAACGGGACAATTGTCTATGCAAAATATATAATAATTTATTTACAAAAGTTAGATACCAAATCAATAATAATGCAAAGACAAATATGAAAACAAATTTAAGACGTAATACCAAAATACAGTGTAGTACCAAAATATGCCACTAGATGCCAATAGACACAACACCAATTTACCAGCACTCTCGGACAAGTCAATTCAATGATAATGAGAATATGCCAATTCTGTTCACAATTTATCACCGATATCACCAATCAACGCAATAATACGCAATAATTCAAATAATGAAAATGAAAGGTATGAACCCTTGCTCTGTCACCCTATAACCAATCTTGGATATGTGGTACCATGTAACACAACTTATAAATTCTCAACTAGGTATCAGACTAAAGCCTCATTCACACGTCAGTGTTTTGGTCAGTGATTTCCATCAGTGATTGTGAGCCAAAAACAGGATCGGAGCCTCCACAGACATAAGGTCTAAGGGAAAGATCTGCACCTGCTCTGTGTTTAGAGTCGCACCTGGTTTTGGCTCAGAATCTCTGATGGAAATCACTGACCGAATACTGACTTGTAAATGAGGCTTAAGGAATATACAAATTCCCAAAGGACTTGTCCTCTTCCAAACAATATTTGATCTTCATTTAGCAATATGCATTGTTGCTAAGAAAATGATCAACATTGATAAGGCTCCTAACTCTACATATCCACACAATACAGTGATATTTGGCCTTATACCGAGTGAGGTAATCTATAAATATTACACATGTTCTTTTGGCCTCGTGTTTCTTTGTTTCTCTGTTTCTGGGCTCCTTTGTTTGGGATCTTTTCATCTGTGATTTTCGTCTATGTTCTCCTATCCTCCTGGTATGTGGTAATTATCCCCATCCTTATCTAATGACCACAACCTTCCAGATTAGGGTCTTCCAATCAGGTTGGATGGGTGTGCTCATATGGTAATAATCCTATGAAATCATATTTACCCAGAATGCAATATTGATGTGAATGGTGTCATGATATCCATCTGTCTCCAGATGGCACTGTTGTGTAACATATCAACATCAGACTTTTTAAGACTTAACTTACATATTGTGACTTTATGTTACACATTATACCTTTGACCTTTGCAACCTCAATGAGGAGGGATACTTCTTTGACACTCTGAAACTATTTTCGCAGACTTAGTGGAACCATCAAGATTTTCCTAGACTGTTGGATTTATGGGTTTGATAAGAAATGCAATGGGCCTTACACTCACACTGTGGATTCGTATATATATTCTAACTGTCTAAATGACTGATTCATTAGGTTAGAATAACATTTGATCCTCTGAGTAAGTCCCATTAGCAGAAAGTCAACTGAAACGCTCTTCATATATCCTAATACATATTCTCTTAGTGAGATACAATCGGCATAATATATATATATATATATATATATATATATATATATATATAGTGGGGCAGTGACAGGCCTCATGGCTGATAGTAGAGAGGAATGGCAGGATTATCCATCTTTTTCCCATCAGTGGGATGGGACAGGTGCCACAATCAACGGAGCATAAAGCTGTCCTCAAAGTGAGATGGGTGTGTCTTGTGTTGTACAGAAGCCTGGAAGGGTCTGAGCTGGGAGTGCTGAGAGACCACGAGGCTGAGATTAGCCTGAAGTTTGGGGGGTCCCGCGACACCTAGGGATAAGGGTCGCATGGTCAGCATCGAGCGGACGAATAGACCACAACCCCCCAAAAGACACCGGTGAGGTAGCAGCCAGAAGGCTGATGGACAATAGGCTGGGAAAGCCACATTGGTTCCGTGTGTTTGAACGGTGACTTAGGTGGTACAGTGACACACTGTGTCGAGTTAGAGCCCAGCCGGGCAGGTGTTTGTTTTGATTTATTTATGTTGATGCTGGGACAATAAAGCAATGTTTGGCCCCTAAAGCTGCGGTGGACGACAATCTGTGTCTGAATGATCCCCGAGACCAGAGCAAATCCCTTACTAATATATATATATTAGTAGAAAAGGCACGGCAGCACTCCAATGATAAATCACTCCAATGATTGAATATATATGAATGATCAACTGGCTCCTGCTAAAACTAAATAAAATACTCACATGAATACATACGTTATACTGGTGATTATATAGATAAACATGTACACCTTAAGACATATGTGTCTTAAGGATATCAATTCTTATCTCGTCATAGATTTGCCATAAGCTAAAGATTATTCTCTTCAGACAGGCATGTTTGGAGAAGAGTCATTACACTCCCTACAGATAAGCCCACATCTGTGGCAATAACTTTTAATAAAACGATCTGTATTTAATATGAACTTTATATAGACTAAACTTCCCGTGACATCCTCCTGGCCTATTTCAGCCATCTAGCAGAATTTTGTAACTTTGGCTCAGTCATGCCGTTTAACCACCTCCAGACCGCCTAACGCAGGGATGCGTCCTGCGGGCGACCGGAATGTTCTTCGTAGACGCATCGGTGCATCATCTCGCGAGAGGCGAGATTTCCTGATCATGCGTTGGCAGGCTGTAGATGTTAAAAAAAACTGCATCTGAATCACATTTCAGAAGCTGTGTTGTGGACAAGAATAGGACATGCTCTATCTTTTGCAGAGCTGCGGCCGGATGTTTTGGGGCCGAAACCCGGAAGTCCGCGGCTGCAGCTCTGCTGATGCGGAGAGCACATAGTGTGCTCTCCGCATCACCGCAGGCCCCATTCACACTGAATGGGTCCGCTTCTATTCCGCAGATTTGCGGAATAGATGCAGACATTTTTGCGAACGTGTGAATGGGGCCGTACTTCGCAAGCACTCCTATGTCCTTTCCCCTCCTTTTTTTTTTTTTTGCAAATTTTTTGGCAGAGATTCATTCATCCACATTGATCGATGCGAATGAAGAAATCTGTGGCGTTCATTTTTTTTTTTTTTCAGCCAAGAGGCTGAACGTAAAAAAAAAAATCTCATTACCCGTATGCTCAATATAAGGAGAATAGCAGAAACTCCTAATGCTGGCCATACATGTAATGATTGCGGAGACCCTCAAATGCCAGGTCAGTACAAACATCTCACATGTGACCCCATTTTGGAAAGAAGACACCCCAAGGTATTCCCTGAGGGGCATATTGAGTCCATGAAAGATTGAACTTTTTGTCACAAGTTAGCGGAAAGGGAGACTTTGTGAGAAAAAAAAAAGTCAATTTCCGCTAACTTGTGTAAAAAAAAAAAATCTATGAACTCGCCATGCCTCTCACGATATACTTTGGGGTGTCTTCTTTCCAAAATGGGGTCACATGTGGGGTATTTATACTGCCCTGGCATTTTAGGGGCCCTAAAGCGTGAGAAAAAGTCTGGAATCCAAATGCGTAAAAATGCCTTTCTAAAAGGTACTCGGACTTTCGGCCCCTTTGCGCATTTTGGATGCAAAAAAGTGTCACACATGTGGTATCGCCATACTCAGAAGAAGTAGGGCAATGTGTTTTGGGGTGTATTTTTACATATACCCATGCTGGGTGAGAGAAATATCTCTGTAAATTGAAAACTTTGTATAATTTTTTTTTAAAAGGTTGTCATTTACAGAGATATTTCTCACACACAGCATGGGTATATGTAAAAATACACCAAAACACATTGCCCTACTTCTTCTGAGTACGGCGATACCACATGAGTGACACTTTTTTGCAGCCAAGATGCGCAAAGAGGCCCTAGTTCCAATGAGTACCTTTTAGGAGGGCATTTTTACGCATTTGGATTCCGTGAATACATAGGGGGGTATTCTTTCTAAATAGAAATACCGTAAATCTGGTGTTCCAGCTGTGACTGGACAAGTTTCATAGTGTCCGTCATAAGATATATTATTTTCTGCGGTTAAAATTAATTTTCAAAAATATAAATACCGTAAATCTGGTGTCCCAGCAGTGGCTGGCCAAGTTTAATAGTGTCCGGCAAAGGATTTATTATTTTCTGGGGTGAAATTCAATTGCCAAAATAGAAATAACGTAAATCTAATGTTCCAGCCACTGGACAAGTTTAATACTGTCCGTCATAGGATATATTATTTTCTGCGGTAAAATTCAGTTTCAAAAATATAAATACCGTAAATGTGGTGTTCCAGATGTGGCTGGCAAAGTTTAATAGTGTCCGGCAAAGGATATATTTTTTTTTTGGAGTGAAATTCAATTGCCAAAAGAGCAATACCATAAATCAGTGTCAAATGCATAAGTGTGGTGAGCTCACCCAAATCCCTGGAGGCACAGGACCACGCCGAGGAGCCACAGGCGCCAGAAATCCACAAAGTAAAGCAAAGAAGGTCCAGTTTCCGTAGCAAACGTGAAGAGCTTTATTCACATGGTGCGGTACAGGTTAAAAAACAAGGAGGTACTTGTCTACGCGTTTCGGATCCACATATCTTGATCCTTACTCATGACACAAAGTACAAAAGTATTCAGGCAGCCATTAAATAGACCTCAAGTGCTAAACAGCAGGTCAGTCCCATAATGGCAAAACCCAGCCCACAAAAAAAATAAAAAAAATTAGCCCTATCAAGGCAGCATAAAATTCAATAAAAACAAAACACAAGAAAGACAGAGACATGAGAAACATCAATATTGAAGGATCTATCGTGCCTACGATTTAAGCCTTCCGGAACACGTCTTCATACGAAAAATCCAATAGGACTCTCTGTTGAAAAGTTTTTTCTTTAGATCTCCTCCTCTATGGGAGGGAATAACCCTTTCAACACCTTGTACTCTGAAACCACTCGTGTCACCCATATGAACAGCCACAAAATGTAAACTAGCGGCGGAAATTTTTTTTCTTTAAAATGTGGCACATCAGATAAATGTCTGCAAATTCGCGTTTTTAAACTATTGCTTGTGCAGCCAATATATTGAAGATGACATAGAGAGCATGGTATGCAATAAACAACATATGAGGTGTTGCAGTTTATGTATTGCTTAACTGCAAAAACCTCATCAGTAGTAGTAGTAGACTGCACCTGATTACCAGTGTGAATATAGGCACAACAAGTGCAGATTTTTTGACCACACTTGTAAGTGCCTACATGTCTAACCAAGTAGGTTTTATTGTGGCTTGATCCACAAACAAAGAAGGACTAATTTTGTCGGCAATGGTAGTTGCTCTGCGAGAAATACGTTTTATGCCTTCCTTGACTATGTCATGCCACGGATTGTCTTGTTGTAAGACAGATAATCGTCTTCTGATGATATTGCAAATCTGCAAATATTCAAGACTATAATTAGTCGCAAAAATGGGAGTGGATTGAGAAAAATTATTTTTTCGTTTAAATTTGTGTTTAGGAAAAACTAATTCAGTGCGTGATATGGACAAGGCAGCTTTTTTCTCATTTTCAAGCAAACCGCTCGGATATTTTCTCACCATTAAGCGGCTGGCCACAGCATCCAAAGCCGCACTGCAAACACCATCTTGTGAACAATTGCGTCTGATGCGAATAAATTCCCCTTGGGAATGTTTTTAACAACATGTGTGGGATGGCAGGAGTCAGCATGCAAAATTGTATTGCCTGCCGTGTCCTTACGGAAAGAACAGGTGTGAACACTGCTCTCCTCAACATCACCTATAACATGCAAATCCAAGAAGGGAACAGTATGCGCATCAGAGTGAATGGTAAATTTTAAACCCAATACATTATTGTTTAGAAAGGATTCCAGGAGTGGCACGGCCACTGCACCCCCTGACCATACGAGGAGCAGGTCATTAATATAACGGCCGTACCACTCCATGGAAGACCCACACGGATTGTCACCAGAGAAAAGATGGGTATGTTCCCACCATGCAACATAAATATTTGCCATGGAGGGTGAAAATTCCGCCCCCATGGAAACTCCAGTTTTTTGCAGGAAAAAAGACTGATCAAACATTCCGGGTTTCCTACGCGATACCAGATCTATATTACAAGTGTTTTTTAATTATCCCTGGAAGCCGGACTACATGTGGATTACAGCTGATATAACATCTTTATATACTATCATACCACAAGATTTAGCGATGGTCTCTCTGAGTTGGTTCCTGGACATTTACACTGATTTGTCTACTGACTTTAAACAGTTTATTCAAAAGGTAGTTTTTTTCTTATTAAAGCATATTTTTTTTATGTTTGATCAGTCTTTTTTCCTGCAAAAAACTGGAGTTTCCATGGGGGTGAAATTTTCACCCTCCATGACAAATATTTATGTTGCATGGTGGGAACATACCCATCTTTTCTCTGGTGACAATCCGTGGGGGTCTTCCATGGAGTGGTACGGCCGTTATATTAATGACCTGCTCCTCGTAGGGTCAGGGGGTGCAGCGGCCGTGCCACTCCTGGAATTCTTTCTAAACAATAATGTATTGGGTTTAAAATTTACCATTCACTCTGATGCGCATACTGTTCCCTTCTTGGATTTGCATGTTATAGGTGATGTTGAGGAGGGCAGGGTTCACACCTGTTCTTTCCGTAAGGACACGGCAGGCAATACAATTTTGCATGCTGACTCCTGCCATCCCACACATGTTGTTAAAAACATTCCCAAGGGGAATTTATTCTCATCAGACGCAATTGTTCACAAGATGGTGTTTGCAGTGCGGCTTTGGATGCTGTGGCCAGCCGCTTAATGGTGAGAAAATATCCGAGCGGTTTGCTTGAAAATGAGAAAAAAGCTGCCTTGTCCATATCACGCACTGAATTCGTTTTTCCTAAACACAAATTTAAACGAAAAAATAATTTTTCTCAATCCACTCCCATTTTTGCGACTAATTATAGTCTTGAATATTCGCAGATTTGCAATATCGTCAGAAGACTATTATCTGTCTTACAACAAGACAATCAGTGGCATGACATAGTCAAGGAAGGCATAAAATGTATTTCTCGCAGAGCAACTACCATTGCCGACAAAATTAGTCCTTCTTTGTTTGTGGATCAAGCCACAAAAAAACCTACTTGGTTGAGACATGTAGGCACTTACAAGTGTGGTCAAAAAATCTGCACTTGTTGTGCCTATATTCACACTGGTAATCAGGTGCAGTCTACTACTACTGATGAGGTTTTTGCAGTTAAGCAATACATAAACTGCAACATCTCATACACTCACCTAAAGAATTATTAGGAACACCATACTGTTGGACCCCCTTTTGACTTCAGAACTGCCTTAATTCTACGTGGCATTGATTCAACAAGGTGCTGATAGCAATCTTTAGAAATGTTGGGCCATATTGATAGGATAGCATCTTTCAGTTGATGGAGATTTGGGGGATGTACATCCAGGGCACGAAGCTCCCATTCCACCACATCCCAAAGATGCTGTATTGGGTTGAGATCTGGTCACTGTGGAGGCCATTTTAGTACAGTGAACTCATTGTCATGTTCAAGAAACCAATTTGAAATGATTCGAGCTTTGTGACATGGTGCATTATCCTGCTGGAAGTAGCCATCAGAGGATGGGTACATGGTGGTCATGAAGGGATGGACATGGTCAGAAACAATGCTCAGGTAGTCCGTGGCATTTAAACGATGGCCAATTGGCACTAAGGGGCCTGAAGTGTGCCCAGAAAACATCCCCCATACCATTACACCACCACCACCAGCCTGCACAGTGGTAACAAGGCATTATGGATACATGTTCTCATTCTAGATAGAAAGGTAATTTGCAACAAAGCAAAGGCAGCTCACCCCTGATGACCGCTGAATGGGAGCACGGAATAGTCCTCTGGTGGACACATCAAAGTAATGCGAAAAAAACTCCAGCTCACCAAAATCCAAGCGATTCTTTATTGAAGTTCATAAAAAATTCCAAAACATCAGGACAAACATACCACACCGTTACGCGTTTCGGGCCTCTTACAGATATGGGCCCTTCATCATGACTGGTGCAACATACAAAAAGAGACATCTTAAAAGCCCAGCTCACACCTGAATTCCTAACTGCCAGGTCACATGGTGCAAACACCTGTGCCGACTAGATCAGGAAAAGGGGAGGAGCAGGGTACTCTAAAGTACACAAAGGTATGGATAAAATATATACCATATAAAATCAAAGAAAAATGACATGCTCTCTCAATACTGTAATATCAGATCAGATTTCCTATTTAAGCCTTGCGGGATGCGTGTTTTTAATTTAAACATCCAGTAGGATTCCCGGTTCAATAATTTTCTCCTCATATCCCCTCCTCTGGTTGGCACGAATACCCTTTCAATACCCTGTACTCTAAGTTTGCTGGTGTCGCCGCCATGCACAACCGCAAAATGTGCACTGGCGGCTGAAACATTCCGGGTGCGATAATGCGGCACATCAGATATGTGCTTTCTTATGCGAACCTTCAGGGGGTTGGACGTGCAGCCCACATATTGTAGGTTGCAGAGACTGCACATGATGACATAAATCACATTTCTTGTGTTGCAATTAATGTAGCTATTTATCGTGTGCTCTTGGCCATCTGCACAAGAGACAACCACTTTAGCCACATATAGGTAATCACAGCAAAGACATATATGATGGCCACATTTATAGCAACCCTTGGTGGCTAGCCAGGTTGGTATGGTTTTTACCCCCTCACTAAACAGACTGGGACTGACCATGTTACCTATAGTTGGAGCCCTTTTGGCCGCACACCTGATCCCATCATCAATAATATTAAACCATTCATTTTCGTATTTCAAAACTGGCAAGTGTTTCTGAATAATTTTACAGATTTCTTCATATTCAACACTATATTGTGTGACAAAGGTAACCGGCATTTTGTGCTTACTATTCTTTTTTCTCCTATATCCAATTTTTTGATCAGTTTGAGTGATTAGAGAATCTCGATCTAATCTTGCCACCTGATCTTTGTGTATCTGCATATGACGTTTCACATAGGACCTGGCTGTTAATCTTTTCATGAGTTCATTACTCTCCTGATCTCCTGTTTACGACAAATTCGGACTCTACTATTTGAATGTCTCAACAGAAATGGAGACTCCTCAGACCAGGCAACGTTTTTCCAGTCTTCAACCGTCCAATTTTGGTGAGCTCGTGAAAATTGTAGCCTCTTTTTTTTCCTATTTGTAGTGGAAATGAGTGGTACCCAGTGGGGTCTTCTGCTGTTGTAGCCCATCCGCCTCAATGCTGTGCGTGTTGGGGCTTCAAAAATGCTTTGTTGCATACCTCGGTTGTATCGAGTGGTTATTTCAGTCAATGTTGCTCTTCTATCAGCTTGAATCAGTCGGCCCATTCTCCTCTGACCTCTAGCATCAACAAGGCATTCTCGCCCACAGGACTGCCGCATACTGGATGTTTTTCCCTTTTCACACCATTCTTTGTAAACCCTAGAAATGGTTGTGCGTGAAAATCCCAGTAACTGAGCAGATTGTGAAATACTCAGACCGGCCCGTCTGGTACCAACAACCATGCCACGCTCAAAATTACTTAAATTACCTTTCTTTCCCATTCTGACATTCAGTTTGGACATTAGGAGATTGTCTTGACCAGGACCACACCCCTAAATGCATTGAAGAAACTGCCATGTGATTGGTTGACTAGATAATTGCATTAATGAGAAATAGAACAGGTGTTCCTAATGATTCTTTAGGTGAGTGTATGTTGTTTATTGCATAACATGCTCTCTATGTCATCTTCAATATATTGGCTGCACAAGCAATAGTTTAAAAATGCGAATTTGCAGACATTTATCTGATGTGCCACATTTTAAAGAAAAAAATGTTTCCGCCGCTAGTTTACATTTTGCGGCTGTTCATAGGGGTGACACGAGTGGTTTCAGAGTACAAGGTGTTGAAAGGGTTATTCCCTCCAATAGAGGAGGAGATCTAAAGAAAAAACTTTTCAACAGAGTCCTATTGGATTTTTCGTATGAAAACATGTGTTCCGGAAGGCTTAAATCGTAGGCACGATATGATCATTCAATATTGATGTTTCTCATGTCTGTCTTTTTTGTGTTTTTGTTTTTATTGAATTTTATGCTGCCTTGATAGGGCTAATTTTTTTTATTTTTTTTTGTGGGCTGGGTTTTGCCATTATGGGACTGACCTGCTGTTTAGCACTTGAGGTCTATTTAATGGCTGCCTGAATACTTTTGTACTTTGTGTCATGAGTAAGGATCAAGATATGTGGATCCGAAACGCGTAGACAAGTACCTCCTTGTTTTTTAACCTGTACCGCACCATGTGAATAAAGCTCTTCACGTTTGCTACGGAAGCTGGACCTTATTTTCTTTACTTACCATAAATCAGTGGTTTCAGCAGTGGCTGGCCAAGTTTAATAGGTTCCGGCAAAGGATTTATTATTTTCTGGGGTGAAATTCAGTTGCCAAAATAGAAATACCGTAAATCTGATGTTCCAGCTGTGATTGGACAAGTTTAATACTGTCCGTCATAGGATATATTTTTTTCTGCGGTGAAATTCAGTTTCAAAAATATAAATAACGTACATTTGGTGTTCCAGCTGTGACTGGACAAGTTTAATAATGTCCGTCATAGGATATATATTTTTCTGCGGTGAAATTCAGTTTCAAAAATATAAATAACGTAAATCTGGTGTTCCAGCTGTGGCTAGCAAAGTTTAATAGTGTCCAGCAAAGGATCTATTTTGTTATGGGGTGAAATTCAATTGCCAAAATAGCTATACCGTAGATCTGGTGTCGAAGCAGTGGCTGGCCAAGTTTAATAATGTACAGCAAAGGATTTATTTTCTGGGGTGAAATTCAGTTGCCAAATTAGCAATACCGTAAATCTGGTGTTCCAGCAGTGGTTGGCAAAGTTTAATAGTGTCCGGTAAAGGATTTATTATTTTCAGGGGTGAAATTCAGTTGCCATAATATAAATACCGTAAATCTGGTGTTCCAGCTGTGACTGGACAAGTTTCATAGTGTCCGTCAAAGGATATATTATTTTCTGCAGTGAAATTCAGTTTCAAAAATATAAATACCGTAAATCTGGTGTTACAGCTGTGGCTGGAAAAGTTTAATAGTATCCTGAAAAGGATATATTTTGTTCTAGGGTAAAATTCAATTGCCAAAATAGCAATACCATAAATCAGTGGTTTCAGATGTGACTGGCCAAGTTAAATGTGTCCTGCAAAGGACATATTTTGTTCTGGGGTGAAATTCAATTGCCAAAATAGCAATACCATAAATCAGTGGTTTCAGCTGTGGCTGGCCAAGTTTAATAGTGTACAGCAAAGGATATATTTTGTTCTGGGGTGAAATTCAATTGCCAAAATAGCAATACCGTAAATCTGTCCAGCTGTGACTGGATAAGTTTCATATTGTCCGTCAAAGGATATATTATTCTCTGTGGTGAAATTCAGTTGCAAAAATAGAAATACCGTAAATCTGGTGTACCAGCTGTGACTGGACAAGTTTAATAGTGTCTGGCAAGGGATTTATTATTTTCTGGCGTGAAATTCAGTTGCCAAAATAGCAATACCATAAATCAGTGGTTTCAGCTTAGGCTGGGCAAGTTTAATAGTGTCTGGCAACAGATATATTTTGTTCTGCGGTGAAATCTAATTGCCAATATAGCAATACCCTGAATCTGGTGTTCCAGCTGTGACTAGACAATTTCCCTAGTGTCCGAAAAAGGATATATTATTTTCTGGGGTGAAAGTCAGTAGCAAAAATATAAAAAAAAAGTAAATCTGGTGTCCCTGCAGTGGCTGGCCAAGTTTAATAGTGTCCGGCAAAGGATATATTTTTTTCTGGGGTGAAATTCAATTACCAAAATAGCAATACCCTGAATCTGGTGTTCCAGCTGTTGCAGGCCTAGTTTAGATCTGTCCGTAAAATAGTATATATTTTATGAGGGCAAATTCAATTCCCAAAATAGCAATACCATAAATCAGTGGTTTCAGCTGTGGCTGGCCAAGTTTAATAGTGTACGGCAAAGGATATATTTTTTTTTACTGGGGTGAAATTCAATTGCCAAAATAGCAATACCGTAAATCTGCTGTTCCAGCTGTGACTTGACAAAATTTATCGTGTCCGTCATAGGACATATTATTTTCTGCGGTGAAATTCGGTTTCAAAAATAAAAATACCGCAAATCTGGTGAACCTGCTGTGACTGGACAAGTTTAATTGTGTCCAGCAAAGGATAGATTTTGTTTGGGGGTGAAATTCAATTGCCGAAATAGCAATACCATAAATCAGTGGTTTCAGCTGTGGCTGGCCAAGTTTAATAGTGTCTGGCTAGGGATATATTTTGTTCGGGGGTGAAATTCAATTGCCGAAATAGCAATACCATAAATCAGTGGTTTCAGCTGTGGCTGGCCAAGTTTAATAGTGTCTGGCAAAGGATATATTTTGTTCGGGGGTGAAATTCAATTGCCGAAATAGCAATACCATAAATCAGTGGCTTCAGCTGTGGCTGGCCAAGTTTAATAGTATACAGCAAAGGATATATTTTTTTCTGGGGTTAAATTCAATTTCCAAAATGGCAATACCATAAATCAGTGGTTTCAGCTGTGGCTGGTGTGGGGGTTTGCTCTGGTAGGCAGATGGTAGCGGTGGCAGTATAGAGGCTCAGGAGACAGGCTTTGTGTCCACACTGTGCTCTTTTATTCACGCCAGTGCATCACATCAAAACTGTGCAATTCACACCACAGAAAAGTTCATAAACCCCACCTCCCACAACGAAGTCCCAAACGCAGCCGGCGTCTTGGTGCCTGTTCACACAGTCTCTCACGTCCGTGATCAGTACTACACCTTGTCGTGGGGCGGGTTTGTCCAAGTTCGTACAAGTTAGACAGGCCACTTGTCGGCCTGGACAAGGGAATGGCTCCGGCCACAGGATCCCTTCTTTTGGCCCTTCCCGGAGCCTGCAGCAACTGGGCAGTCTTTGTTAGCAGAGCGGACTACAGAGCTCAGCCCGACCATGCGATCAGCCTCCCGTACAGCCTCCTGCAGTGAGACAGGAGAGCACACTTCATCACCCCACAGTCAGTGAGCATCAAACTTATATTCACAGCCCTGGGTGTAGCAGGAGGACCACACCCACCGAGCATAGTGAAGGATTAACTCCTTCCCTACCCAACTAAGGCCAGAGATAACCAACCTGCCAGGATCAGTGTAGACTGACACCAACAACCGAATCCCGTCCAGCCGTTGTGGTCCGTGGGGAACAGACACCCACCCTGCTCTTTGCCTGTTCCCAGTAAGAGCCGGCCCGGACCGCTGTGTGACAGCACTCACTGCTGACAAAACACAAAAGACCCGGCTCTTACTCCACCGGGGCCACGACCCCCGGTGGCACGTATCTTCCACCCACTACCACTCCAGACACTCTCTTACACTGGCCAAATTTAATAGTGTTCGGTAAAGGATATATTTTGATCTGGGATGAAATTCAATTGCCAAAATAGCAATACCCTGAATCTGGTGTTCCAGCTGTTGCAGGCCTAGTTTTGATCTGTCCGTAAAAGGGTATATTTTTGTTCTGGGGTGAAATTCAATTGCCAAAATAGCAATACCCTGAATCTGCTGTTGCAGGTTTAGTTAAAATCTGTCCGTAAATGGGTATATTTTTTTCTGGTGTAAAAGTCAGTAGCAAAAATAGAAATACCCTTAATCTGGTGTTCCAGCTGTGACTGGACAAGTTTAATAGTATCCGTCAAAGGATAGATTTTGTTCTGGGGTGAAATTTAATTGCCAAAATAGCAATACCCTGATTCTGGTGTTTCAGCTGTGACAAGACAATTTACTTAGTGTCCGTCAAAGGATATATTATTTTCTGGGGTGAAAGTCAGTAGCAAAAATAGAAATACAGTAAATCTGGTGTCCCAGCAATGGCTGGCCAAGATTAATAGTGTACGGCAAAGGATATATTTTTCTTCTGGGGTGAAATTCAATTGCCAAATTAGCAGTACCATAAATCAGTGGTTTCCGCTGTGGCTGGCCAAGTTTAATAGTGTATGGCAAAGGATAGATTTTTTTTTTTCTGGGGTGAAATTCAATTGCCAAAATAGCAATACCGTAAATCTGCTGTTCCAGCTGTGACTTGACAAGATTCATAGTGTCCGTCAGAGGATATATTATTTTCTGCGGTTAAATTCAGTTTCAAAAAGAGAAATACCACAAATCTGGTGTACCAACTGGGACTGGACACGATTAATTGTGTCCGGCAAAGGATTTATTATTTTCTGGGGAGAAAATCAGTTGCCAAAATAGCAATACCATAAATCAGTGGTTTCAGCCGTGGCTGGCCAAGTTTAATAGTGTCCTGCAAAGGATATATTTTGTTCTGGGGTGAAATTCAATTGCCAAAATAGCAATACCATAAAACAGTGGTTTCAGCTGTGGCTGGCCAAGTTTAATTGTGTCCGGCAAAGGATAGATTTTGTTATGCGGTTAAATTTAATTGCCAACAAAATAGCAATACCCTGATTCTGGTGTTCCAGCTGTTGCAGACCTAGTTTAGAACTGTCCTTAAGAGGTTATATTTTTTTCTGGGGTGAAATTCAATTGCCAAAATATCAATACCAAAAATCTGTGGTTTTAGCTGTGGCTGGCCAAGTTTAATAGTGTACGGCAAAGGATGTTTGTTTTTTTTTTTCTGGGGTGAAATTCAATTGCAAAATATCAATACCATAAATTAGTGGTTTCATCTGTGGCTGGCCAAGTTGAATAGTGTCCAGCAAAGAATATATTTTGTTATGGGGTGAAATTTAATTGCCAAAATAGCAATACCGTAAATCGGGTGTTCAAGCTGTGACTGGACAAGTTTCATAGTGTCCGTCAAAGGATATATTATTTTCTACGGTGAAATTCAATTTCAAAAATAGAAGTACCGCAATTCTGGTGTACCAGCTGTGACAGGACAAGTTTCATAGTGTCCGGCAAAGGATATATTTTGTTCTGGGGTAAAATTCAATTGCCAACATAGCAATATCATAAATCAGTGGTTTCAGCTGTGGCTGGCCAAGTTTAATAGTGTCTGGCAAAGGATATATTTTTTTCTGGGGTGAAATTCATTTGCCAAAATAGCAATACCATAAATCAGTGGTTTCAGCTGTGACTGGACAAGTTTCATAGTGTCCGTCATAGGATATATTATTCTCTGCGGTGAAATTCAGTTTCTAAAATAGAAATACCGCAAATCTTGTGTACCAGTTGTGACTGGACAAGTTTCAAAGTGTCCGGCAAAGGATTTATTATTTCCTGGGGTGAAAATCAGTTGCCAAAATAGCAGTACCATAAATCAGTGGTTTCAGCTGTGGCTGGCCAAGTTTAATAGTGTCTGGCAAAGGATATATTTTTTTCTGGGGTGAAATTCAATTGTCAAAATAGCAATACCATCAATCAGTGGTTTCAGATGTGACTGGCCAAGTTAATTTTGTCCTGCAAAGGATATATTTTGTTCTGGGGTAAAATTCAATTGCCAAAATAGCAATACCGTAAATCGGGTGTTCCAGTTGTGACTGGACAAGTTTCATAGTGTCCGTCATAGGATATATTTTGTTATGGGGTAAAATTCAATTGCCAACATAGCAATATCAAAATTTTGTGGTTTCAGCTGTGGCTGGCCAAATTTAATAGTGTCCGGTAAAGGATATATTTTGTTCTAGGATGAAATTCAATTTCCAAAATAGCAATATCATAAATCGATGGTTTCAGCTGTGGCTGTCCAAGTCTAATAGCGTCCGGCAAAGGATATATTTTGTTCTGGGGTAAAATTCAGTTGCCATAATAGAAATACAGTAAATCTGGTGTTCCAGCTGTGACTGGACAAGTTTAATAGGATCCGTTAAAGCAGGCATGCTCAACCTGCGGCCCTCCAGCTGTTGCAAAACTACAACTCCCAGCATGCCCGAACAGCCTACAGCTATCAGCCTACAGCAGGGCATTGTGGGAGTTGTAGTTTTACAACAGCTGGAGGGCCGCAGGTTGAGCATGCCTGCGTTAAAGGATAGATTTTGTTCTGGTGTGAAATTCACTTGCCAATATAGCAATACCCTGAATCTGGTGTTCCAGCTGTTGCAGGCCAAGTGTTAATCTGTCCGTAAAAGGGTATATTACACTCAAGGTGTATATACATTTGCTGAAAGGGTCATCCTCATTAACTTCACACGCTACCGTGCATCTCCCATTGTATTTCTGTCTGTTAAAGGGTATATTACACAAGATTTTAAAATACAATTGCTGAAGGCATAATCCTATATATTTTTTCTCACGCTACTGTGCATCTCCAAGTGTAAATCTGTCCATAGAAGGATACCTTTCATCCAGGGCCTAAATACTAGCCCTAAAAGAGATATTCCCCTAAATCAGTGGTTACTGCTGTGCCTGGATTAGTGTAATACGCTACATAAAAAAATAGGCAGATAGTGTTAGGTGCCTGTAAAAAAATGGCCTGAATTTGAAATCAACCGCGGACGTGGTCATGGTGGTATTAGCATACCCTCTGGTGCTGGGAAAGGACGTGGCCATTCTGCCACAGCCACACATCCTAGTGAACCAACTACCTCAGGTTCCAGTACCTGCCAGAATTTACAGCGATATTTGGTGGGGCCCAATGCCGTTCTAAGGCCCGAACAGGTACAGGCGCTAGTCAATTGGGTGGCCGACAGTGGATCCAGCACGTTCACAACATTATCTCCCACCCAGTCTTCTGCAGAAAGCGCACAGGTGGCGCCTGAAAACCAAGCCCATCAGTCTGTCACATCATCCCCATGCATATCAGGGAAACTGTCTGAGCCTCAAGTTATGCAGCAGTCTCTTATGCTGTTTGAAGACTCTGCTGGCAGGGTTTCCCAAGGGAATCCACCTAGCCCTTCCCCAGTGGTGGAAGACATAGAATGCACTGATGCCCAACCACTGATGTTTCCTGATGATGAGGACATGGGAATACCACCTCATCGGAGTCCGCACGTCTCTGATGATGACGAAACACAGGTGCCAACTGCTGCGTCTTTCTACAGTGTGCAGACCGAACAGGAGGTCAGGAAGGAAGACTGTGGAAGACGATGCAGGGGACAATGAGGTCCTAGACCCCACATGGAATGAAGGTCGTGCCACTGACTTTCATATTTCAGAGGCAGTGGTGAAACCGAGCCAACAGCGTAGCAAAAGAGGGAGCAGGGGGAAAAAGCAGAACAGCCGTCCCCAAGAAAGTTCGCCTGCTACTGGACACCGCCACCAGGGACCGAGCACCCCAAAGGCAGCTTCAAGGAGTTCCCTGGCATGACACTTCTTTAAACAATGTGCTGACGACAGGACCAGAGTGGTTTGCACGCTGTGCCATCAGAGCCTGAAGCGAGGCATTAACGTTCTGAACCTTAGCACAACCTGCATGACCAGCCATCTACATGCAAAGCATGAACTGCAGTGAAGTAAACACCTTAAAAGCAAGGAACTCACTCTGGCTCCCCCTGCTCCCTCTTCTGCTGCTGCCTCAGCCTCTTCCTCCGCCTCGGGAGCAACGTTGGCACCTGCCGCCCACCAAACAAAGGATGTGCCACCGACACCACCACCTGCGTCACCAAGCATCTCCACCAAGTCACACGGCAGCGTTCAGCTCTCCATCTCACAAACCTTGGAGAGAAAGCGTAAATTCCCACCTAGCCACCCTCGAGCCCTGGGCTGAATGACAGCATTTCTAAACTACTGGCCTTTGAAATGCTGTCATTCAGGCTGGTGGACACAGACAGCTTCAAACAGCTGATGGCCATGGCTGTCCCACAGTATGTTGTTCCCAGCCGCCACTACTTCTCCAAGACAGCCGTGACTTCCCTGCACAACCAAGTATCCGATAAAATCAAGTGTGCACTGCGCAACGCCATCTGTGGCAAGGTCCACCTAACCACAGATACGTGGACCAGTAAGCACAGCTAGGGACGCTATATCTCCCTAACGGCACACTGGGTAAATGTAGTGGCGGCTGGGCCCCAGGCGGAGAGTTCCTTGGCGCACGTCCTTCTGCCGCCAAGGATCGCAGGGCATCGTTCTTTGCCTCCTGTAGCCTCCTCCTCCTACTCGGCTTCCTTCTCCTCTGCTTCCACCAGCTCATCCAGTCAGCCACAAACCTTCACCACCAACTTCAGCATAGCCCGGGGAAAAAATCAAGGCCCCACAGAGCGCAGGAGTTGTGGCGGGGTATTGAACAACAGACCGACCAGTGGTTTCTGCCGGTGGGCCTCAAGCCCGGCCTGGTGGTGTGCGATAATGGGCAAAATCTCATCGCAGGTCTGGGACTAGCCGGCGCATGTGCTGAATTTGGTGGTGCAGAAGTTCATTCACAACTACCCCGACATGTCAGAGCTGCTGCATAAAGTGCGGTCCGTCTGTGCGCGCTTCCGGCGTTCACATCCTGCCGCTGCTCGCCTGTCTGCGCTACAGCGTAACTTCAGCCTTCCCGCTCACCGCCTCATATGCGACGTGCCCACCAGGTGGAATTCCACCTTGCACATGCTGGAGAGACTGTGCGAGCAGCAGCAGGCCATAGTGGAGTTTCAGATGCAACACACACGCGTCAGTCGCACTGCGGAACAGCACCACTTCACCACCAATGATTGGGCTTCCATGCGAGACCTGTGTGCTCTGTTGCGCTGTTTCGAGTACTCCACCAACATGGCCAGTGGCGATGACACCGTTATCCGCATTACAATACCACTTCTATGTCTCCTTGAGAAAACGCTTAGGGCGATGATGGAAGAGGAGGAGGCCCAGAAGGAGAAGGAGCAGAAGGATGAGGGGTCATTTTTAGCAATTTCAGGCCAGTCTGTTAGAAGTGGCTCAGAGGGAGGTTTTTTGCAACAGCAGAGGCCAGGTACAAATGTGGCCAGCCAGGGCCCACTACTGGAGGACGAGGAGGATGAGGAGGAGGTGGAGAAGGATGAGGATGAAGCAGGTTCACAGCGGGGTGGCACCCGACACAGCTCAGGCCCATCACTGGTGCGTGGCTGGGGGGATACGGAGGACGATGACGATACGCCTCCCACAGAGGACAGCTTGTCCTTACCTCTGGGGAGCTTGGCACACATGAGCGACTACATGCTGCAGTGCCTGAGCAACGACAGCAGAGTTGCCCACATTTTAACGTGTGCGGACTACTGGGTTGCCACCCTGCTGGATCCCCGGCCTTCTCTAGTGGTGGGTGAAATGACGCATGATTCCTTGCTGTGGGACCTCTCTCCTCTGTCTGGGTGCTGGGGCCGAAATAACTGAAAGTGGCCTTTTCCAGTGGTGGGTGATATGACGCATGATTCTCTGCTATGGGACCTCTCTCTAATTGATATTGGTTAATTTTTATTTATTTTATTTTAATTCATTTCCCTATCCATTTGTTTGCAGGGCATTTACATACATTTTTCTGCCTTTTGCTGCCCTTTAGCCCTTTCCTGGACTATTTTACAGCCTTTTTAGTGCCCTAAAGTTCGGGTCCCCATTGACTTCAATGTGGTTCGGGTTCGGGATAAAGTTCGGGTTGAGTTCGAATCCCGAATCCGAACATTTTCGGGAAGTTCGGCCCAACTTCTCGAATCCGAACATCCAGGTGTTCGCTCATCTCTACCCACCACTCATACCGGGTGGCACAGGACTTTGCATAAAAAAAGGGCATTTAATTTCTACCCTTTAATGTAAAGTTAGTTGCTTGCCAGTTTCTGTCAGGTCCACTTCCACTAACTGTAGTGTGCCCACTGCCAGTGCCCACCACTCATACTGTGTGGCACAGGACTTTGCTTAAAAAAAGGCATTTAATTTCTATCCTTTAATCTAAGGTTAGTTGCCTGCCAGTGTGCGTCAGGCCCACTTCCACAGACTGTAGTGCGCCCACTGCCAGTGCCCACCACTCATACCGGGTGGCACAGTACCTTGCACGCATAGTACCACTAATCGAAAAAAAAAATGACAGGCAGAGGCAGGTCACCCCGCAGGGGCCGTTGTGGTGCTGTGATTTCCTTTGGCCCTAGAATAATGCCCAGTGTTCAGAGGCCACATACCCTGAACTCGAAAAATTCTGAGGACATAGTTGACTGGCTTACACTGGACACCCAATCTTCTACTGCTTCCGCTCGGAACCTTGATGCACCATCCTCCTCCAGCTCAGCTTCGGGCACCTCTCAAGTTACCACTCGCCCGCCGCCACCACAAACACTAGCACCACAGCCGCTTCATTTGATCTGCCAGAGGATTTATTTACACATCAGTTGGAAGAAATGAGTGATGCGCAACCATTATTGCCAGAGGATGTAGATAACAGGGATATGTCTCAGTCAGGCAGGATTACACACATGGACGTACGGTGTGATGATGATGACGTTGTACCCGCTGCTGCTTCCTTTGCTGAGTTGTCAGATACAAGATGACGATGTGTTCACGGATGCCAAGTGGGTGCCTGCTCGAAGAGAAGAAGAGGGGGAAAGTTCAGAAGGGGAGACAGAGAGAAGCAGTAGACTAGTTGGAATCAGGGGGAGGTCATCGCAAGGAGTTAGTGGCACAGTCAGACAGCATGTATCGGCGTCAGCCAGACAGCACGCCAGTCAACGCATGCTGTTGCCACCACCAGAATGCCGCCATTGCAAAGCTCAGCAGTGTGGCATTTTTTTTGTGTGTCTGCCTCTGATAACAGCAATGCCATTTGCAACCTGTGCCAAAAGAAACTGAGTCGTGGGAAGTCCAACACCCACCTCGGTACAACTGCTTTGCGAAGGCACATGATCTCTCATCGCAAAAGCCAATGGGATCAACACATGTGTACAAGCCGCGCACAAACTCAAAGCCACTATCCTCCTCCTGGTCCAGCATCTTCAGCCACGTCAACCACTGCTGTCCTCCTTGCCCCCTCTCAACCACCCGCCACTCCGCCTCTCACCTTCAGCAGTTCCATCTCATCTGCCCACAGTCAGGTGTCTGTCAAGGAATTGTTTGAGCGTAAGAAGTCAATGTCACAGAGTCATCCCCTTGCCCGGTGTCTGACAGCTGGCTTGACGGAACTCTTAGCCCGCCAGCTTTTACCATACCAGCTGGTGGAGTCTGAGGCCTTCAAAAAATTTGTCGCTATTGTCACCACAGTGGAAGGTACCCGGACAAAAAATTTTTTCACAGAAGGCAATCCCTGATATGGGACGTAACAGGGATTAAACTGACAGGAATAGTACTATTTAAGACACCACTAATATAGTGTCACAGCACATTGCTCTGTGCACGTGCAGTGCCCCAGTTTGGGAGTATGAGGACCGACCAAGCTGCTTTTTCCATCTCCCGGTTCCTAAAATTAATTCAGTGTGGTGTATTAGAGTTTGGTCTGTCACTGTGAGGGCAGTCGAAGGTACCCGGCCTACATTTTTTTTCACAAAAGGCAATCCCTGATATGGGACTTAACAGGGATTAAACTGATACAAATAGTACTAGTTAAGACACCACTCATATCGGGTGTGACAGTAAATTGCACGGCGCAGACGCAGTGACCGTGGATTAAAACAAATGGGAGGGAGCCAGCGTTTTTTTAACCATCTCCCTGTTCGAAAAATCAATTCAATAAATGGACCCCAGATTGGGGACGTAACAGGGATTAAACTGATGAGAAGAGAACTACAGAAAATAACACTTATATCGGGTGTGAGAGTAAATTGCACGGCGCAGACGCAGTGACCGTGGATTAAAACAAAGGGGAGGGAGCCAGCATTTTTTTAACCATCTCCTCGTTCGAAAAATCTATTCAATTCACCTTTCGGGGATCCTTGGTGTTGTACGTGGCTGGGTGGAGGAAGAAACCTTCAATGACATCACCGGGACATGGCTAGCTTGGTATCCAAACTTGTGCAAATGGGGAGTTTGCGGTTGTTTGCGGTGTATTAAAAGGGGAGTTTGGTCTGTCAATGTCTGTGAAGCGGGCGTAACCCTTACACTACCTGATCGATACAACATCATACCTGATCGTATACACACACTGGATGTTTTAAACCACATTGTTCAAAAAAATGTAGGATTGTTAGGGAGTTTTGCCATGGATCCCCCTCTGGCATGCCTCAGTCCAGGTGTTAGTCCCCTTGAAACAACTTTTCCATCACTACTGTGGCTAGAAAGAGTCCCTGTGGGTTTTAAAATTCACCTGCCTATTTAAGTCTATGGCGGTTTGCCCATTCGCGAAAATCTGAGGAAATTCGCGTTCGCCGTTCGCGAATGGAAAATTTTATGTTCGCGACATCTCTACCCCTGAGGTACCCCACTATTGACAGTTGCCCAATCTGAGTGTGTACTGTTAATAACCCCCCTTTGTTTTCTGTCACTCAGCCCACTTACAGACATTTTCTCCCCGTCCGAGCATCCTCATTTTATATACTAACCCTATGTGGTACAGTGTCAAATGCTTTGGAGAAGTCCAGATATACAACATCCATTGATTCGCCGCTGTCAAGTCTAGAACTTACCTCCTCATAGAAACTGATTAAATTCGTTTGGCATGACCGATCCCTTATGAAGCCATGCTGATATGGCGTTATTTGCTTATTTTCATTAAGATACTCCAAGATAGCATCTCTCAGAAAACCTTCAAACAGTTTCCCCACAACAGATGTTAAACTTACCGGCCTATAGTTTCCAGGCTCTGTTTTTTTACCCTTTTTGAATATTGGTACCACATTTGCTATGCGCCAATCCTGTGGAACATTCCCTGTCAGTATAGAGTCCGCAAATATCATAAATAAGGGTCTGGCTATGACATTACTGAATTCCCTTAGGATACGGGGGTGTATGCTATCTGGTCCTGGCGATTTGTCTATTTTAATCTTTTTAAGTCACTGTTGTACTTCTTCTTGGGTCAGACAGGACACTTTTAATGGGGGATTTATTTTTACATTCAGCATTTCTTCTGACAGTTTATTTTCTTCAGTGAATACATTGGAAAAAAAAATATTTAACAGCTTTGCTTTCTCCTCGTCGCTCTCTGCAACTCCCCCTTCGTTACTCTTTAAAGGGCCGACACCTTCAGATTTATACTTAACATTTATATAATTGAAGAAAATTTTAAGGTTAGTTTTACTCTCTTTGGCAATTAATCTCTCGGTCTCTAGTTTGGCCGCTTTTATTTGTTTTTTTACATGTTCTATTTTTTTCCTTATAGTTTTTCAGTGCTTCCTCGCTACCCTCCTGTTTTAGTGATTTATATGCTTTCTTTTTTTCAATTATTGCTTTCTTTACATTTATTTTTATCCACATTTGTTTCTTTTTGTTCCTTAACCTTTTATTCCCATACAGTATGTACCTCTCACAATGAGAAATTAGGATGCTTTTAAAGATATCCCATTTTGTGGCTGTATTTTTATTTCTGAGGACTTTCTCCCAGTTAGTTAGGCCTATGGCCTCGCTTAGTTGGCTAAATTTAGCTTTTTTGAAGTTTGGTATTTTTGTTCCTCCCTGTAGAAATGCTCTTTTGGATGATAATTGGAAGGTTATTACTTTATGGTCACTATTTCCTAGGTGTCCCCCAATTTGCACATCTGTTGTTCTGTCAGGTCTATTGGTTAATACTAAGTCCAGTATGGCTGTCCCTCTAGTCGGGTCCTGAACCAGTTGGGAAAGGTAATTGTCTTTGGTTATTGCCAAGAACCTGTTTCCCTAATATCTATTTCCTTGAAATTAATATCTAAAATACAAATGGCAGACAGATCCAGTGTGCATAGGTGTAGTGATGAGGCTGTTGAATAGACCAACCTCTTAAAGGGCCACTAACCTTGCCGGCTCTCTTCTCACCATGTGTTGTGTAACACAGTCATTTCAGGGGAGAAGATGACTGTAGGGCAGGAGAATACAGTCTATTGTTACCAGTTATCAGTCATTTCAAGGTGGGTAGAGGATGACTGTATGACAGGAGAAAACAATCTATTGCTACCGGTTATCAGGCATTTCAGGCTGTGGAAATGTTAACTGTTCTCAGATGGCTGAATTACAGGTATTGCAGAAACCACTGTGCTCACCAATGATCTCTACTTTGTCATGCATCTTCAGTGCTTACATATCTAGGGTGATTTTTCACATTGAGGTTTTGGAGTCAAAGGTGCAGTAAATCAGCCAAGTACCACTGTGATATTGGGTGCGGGGCCTTGCTTTCAATTACAGTTAGAATTATTTTAAGTGCAAAAAATATTGCAAAATAGCGCTACAATAAAATTAATTTAATGCTAAAATAAAATTTAAAAAGAGATAGATAGATAGATAGATAAATAGATATTAGAAGATAGATAGATAAATAGATGATAGGTAGATAGATGGCTAAATAGCTCGATCAATAGATAGATAGAATGATAGATAAATAGACATGTAATAGTTATATAGTTAGATAGATATTAGGTAGTACAAACCATTAGAAAACGTGGTGTTAAACAGGCAGGATATGCTCAAACCCACATGCGGTTGTGCATATATATAGGGGAGCATATCCTGTACTTGTAGTCCGTTGCCTATGGCAATTAACAGCAAAAAATGCATACAATGAAAGATGCCAGCAACGGATCATAAGTACCACAATAACCATCCTACATAAGGTAACAATTATGTGGATGTGAAGAACAATCAAAGACTAAACAAAAGCAAAGACATTTGCACTCTGCGATAATACTAAACCCTCACACTGATGTAAAATTGAGAGGTTAGTTCGACATATCCTACTAGGAGGACATGTCTTAAGCTGTAGCAATGCGCCAAGGTCTCTCAAGTAGCCCGAGGCCCTATCACTCACCTACCTGTGCCGTTTGGGCAATACCAGGGGCCAGTGGGTGGATTAAGGGAGCATAAGGCCTGACTCACAGACAGCTTACCAGCAACCTCCAGCATGTAGCCATGACTGCAATGGGAGGTGGGAAGTGCCTGTGAGCCCCACCCGAGACTGGCTGATATGGCCCAGGGCCTAAACAGATGCACCTGAATATAGCCTGTAGATGAAAAACAGGTAGGTTTAAATAGGAGTTTATACACTTCCATACATAAGACTATACAAACCATTAGAAAACGTGGTGTTAGACAGGCAGGATATGCTCAAACCCACATGCGGTTGTGCATATATATAGGGGAGCATATCCTGCACTTGTAGTCCGTTGCTTATGGCAATCAACAGCAAAAAAATGCATACAATGGAAGATGCCAGCAACGGACTACAAGTACCACAATAACCATCCTAAAAAGGTTAACAATTATGTGGATGTGAAGAACAATCAAAGACTAAACAAAAGCAAATTTAGGTGCACTTTATGATAATACTAAACCTTCCCACTGATGTAAAATTGAGATGTTAGTTCGACATATCCTACTAGGAGGACATGTCTTAAGCTCGGGCACCGTGCCAAGGTCTCTCAAGTAGCCCGAGGCCCTATCACTCACCTACCTGTGCCGTTTGGGCAATGCCATGTGCCAGTGGGCGGATTACGGGAGCATAAGGCCCGACTCACAGACAGCTTACCAGCAACCTCCAGCATGTAGCTATGCCTGCAATGGGAGGTGGGAAGTGCTGGTGAGCCCCACCCGAGACTAGCTGATATGGCCCAGGGCCTAAACAGGTGCACCCGAATGTAGCCTATAGATGAAAAACAGGCACATTTAAATAGGAGTTTATACACCTCCATAAATAAGACTATACAAATCTTTAGAAAACGTGGTGTTAGACAGGCAGGATATGCTCAAACCCACATGCGGTTGTGCATATATATAGGGGAGCATATCCTACACTTGTAGTCCGTTGCTTATGGCAATCAACAGAAATTATTAGGTAGTAGATAGATAGATATCCAGATAGATAAATAGATATGCGGTAGATAGTAGAGTTGAGTGAACACCTGGATGTTCGGGTTCGAGAAGTTCGGCCGAACTTCCCGAAAATGTTCGGGTTCGGGATCCGAACTAGACCCGAACTTCATCCCGAACCCGAACCCTATTGAAGTCAATGGGGACCCGAACTTTTGAGCACTAAAAAGGCTGTAAAATAGTCCAGGAAAGGGCTAGAGGGCTGCAAAAGGCAAAAAAATGAAGGTAAATGCCCTGCAAACAAATGTGGATAGGGCAATTAATTAAAATAAAATAAATAAAAATGAACCAATATCAATTGGAGAGAGGTCCCATAGCAGAGAATCAGGCGTCATATCACCCACCACTTGAGAAGGCCACTTTCAGTTATGCAGGCCCCAGCACCCAGACAGAGGAGAGAGGTCCCACAGCAAGGAATAAGGCGTCATATCACCCACCACTGGAGAAGGCCACTTCCAGATATTTAGCCCACGGCACCGAGACAGAGGAGAGAGGTCGCATGGCAGAGGTTCAGGCTTCATGTCACCCACCATTGTAACAGGCCACTTTCAGTTATTTAAGCCCCAGCGCCCAGATTGAGGAGAGGTTCATTCAACTTTTGGGTTGCACCGCAAGATCATGGTAAAGTTAAAAAAATGAGGATTCAATAAAGAAGTGCCCCGGAGTACAAGAATACATGGTTGAGGGGGAGGCAGTTATAAATGTCTATTCTGCACAAGGGAGGGACAAGTCCTGTGGGATCCATGCCTGGTTCATTTTTATGAACGTCAGCTTGTCCACGTTGGCTATGGACAGGCGTCTGCGTTTGTCAGTAATGACGCCCCCTGCCGTGCTGAATACACGTTCAGACAAAACGCTGGCTGCCGGGCCGGCCAGCACCTCCAAGGCATAAAGTGCTAACTCTGGCCACGTGGACAATTTGGAGACCCAGAAGTTGAATGGGGCTGAACCATCAGTCAGTACGTGGAGGGGTGTGCAGACGTACTGTTCAACCATGTTAGTGAAATGCTGCCTCCTGCTAACATGTTCCGTATCAGGTGGTGGTGCAGTTAGCTGTGGCGTGGAGACAAAACTTTTCCACATTTCTGCCATGCTAACCCTGCCCTCAGAGGAGCTGGCCGTGACACAGCTGCGTTGGCGACCTCTCGCTCCTCCTCTGCCTTCGCCTTCCACCTGTTCCCCTGTGACATTTGGAACTGCTCTCAGGAGCGCGTCTACCAGCGTGCGCTTGTACTCGCGCATCTTCCTATCACGCTCCAGTGCAGGAAGTAAGGTGGGCACATTGTCTTTGTACCGGGGATCCAGCAGGGTGCAAACCCAGTAGTCTGCACACGTTAAAATGTGGGCAACTCTGCTGTCGTTGCGCAGGCACTGCAGCGTGTAGTCGCTCATGTGTGCCAGGCTCCCCAGAGGACAAGCTGTCCTCTGTGGGAGGTGAATTGTCATCGTCCTCCGTATCCCCCCAGCTACGCACCAGTGATGGGCCTGAGCTGTGTCGGGTGCCACCCCGCTGTGAACCTGCTTCATCCTCATCCTCCTCCACCTCCTCCTCCTCGTCCTCCAGTAGTGGGCCCTGGCTGGCCACCTCCTCTTCTGGCTGAAAGTGCTAAAAATTACCCCTTATCCTCCTCCTCCTCCTCCTCCTCCTGGGCCACCTCCTCTTCCATCATCGCCCTAAGCGTTTTCTCAAGTAGACATAGAAGTGGCATTGTAACGCTGATAACGGTGTGATCATCGCCACTGACCATGTTGGTGGATTACTCGAAACAGCGCAACAGGGCGCACAGGTCTCGCATGGATGCCCAATCATTGGTGGTGAAGTGATGCTGTTCCGCAGTGCGACTGAAGCGTGCGTGCTGCAGCTTAGACTCCACTATGGCCTGCTGCAGCTCGCACAGTCTCTCCAGCATGTGCAAGGTGGAGTTCCACCTGGTTGGCACGTCGCATATGAGGTGGTGAGCGGAAAGGCCGAAGTTACGCTGTAGCGCAGATAGGCGAGCAGCGGCAGGATGTGAACGCAAGAAGAGCGCACAGACGACCCGCACTTTATGTAGCAGCTCTGACATGTCGGGGTAGTTGTGAATGAACTTCTGCACCACCAAATTCAGCACATGTGCCAGGCAAGGGATGTGCATCAAAGCGGCTAGTCCCTGAGCTGCGACTAGATTTCGCCCATTATCTCACACCACCAGGCCGGGCTTGAGGCCCACTGGCAGAAACCACTCGTTGGTCTGTTGTTCAATACCCTGCCACAACTCCTGCGCGGTGTGGGGCCTGTCCCCCAAACATATGAGTTTCAGAATGGCCTGCTGACGTTTACCCCGGGCTGTGCTGAAGTTGGTGGTGAAGGTGTGTGGCTGACTGGATGAGCTGGTGGAAGCAGAGGAGGAGGAAGCCGAATAGGAGGAGGAGGCTACAAGAGGCAAAGAATGATGCCCTGCAATCCTTGGCGGCGGAAGGACGTGCGCCAAGGAACTCTCCGCCTGGGGCCCAGCCGCCACTACATTTACCCAGTGTGCAGTTAGGGAGATATAGCGTTCCTGGCCGTGCTTACTGGTCCACGTATCTGTAGTTAGATGGACCTTGCCACAGATGGCGTTGTGAAGTACACACTTGATTTTATCGGATACTTGGTTGTGCAGGGAAGGCACGGCTGTCTTGGAGAAGTAGTGGCGGCTGGGAACAACATACTGTGGGACAGCCATGGCCATCAGCTGTTTGAAGCTGTCTGTGTCCACCAGCCTGAATGACAGCATTTCAAATGCCAGTAGTTTAGAAATGCAGGCATTCAGGCCCAGGGCTCGAGGGTGGCTAAGTGGGAATTGATGCTTTAGCTCCAAGGTTTCTGAGATGGAGAGCTGAATGCTGATGTGTGACATGGTGGAGATGCTTGGTGATGAAGGTGGTGGTGGTGTCGGTGGCACATCCTCTGTTTGGTGGGCGGCAGGTGGCAACATTCCTCCCGAGGTGGAGGAAGAGGCCGAGGCAGCTGCAGAAGAGGGAGCAGAGGGAGCCTGAGTGAGTACCTTGTTTTTAAGGTGTTTATTTCACTGCAGTTCATGCTTTGCATGTAGATGCCTGGTCATGCAGGTTGTGCTAAGGTAAAGAACATTAATGCTTCGCTTTAGGCTCTGATGGCACAGCGTGCAAACCATTTGGGTCAGGTAAACATTATAGGAAACATAAGTGGTTGTGCATCAGTGCATTCTATGTCTTCCACCACTGGGGAAGGGCCAGGTGGATTCCCTTGTTCAGTCTTCAAACAGCATAAGAGACTGCTGCATAACTTGAGGCTCAGACAGTTTCCCTGATATGCATTGGGGTGATGTGACAGACTGATGGGCTTGGTTTTCAAGCGCCACCTGTGCACTTTCTGCAGAAGACTGTGTGGGAGATAATGTTGTGAACGTGCTGGATCCACTGTCGGCCACCCAATTGACTAGCGCCTGTACCTGCTCAGGTCTTAACATCCTTAGAATGGCATTGAGCCCCACCAAATATCGCTGTAAATTCTGGCGGGTATTGGAACCTGAGGTAGTTGGTTCACTAGGAGGTGTGGCTGTGGCAGAATGGCCACGTCCTTTCCCAGCACCAGAGGGTCCATTAACACCACCACGACCTCGTCCACGTCCCTACCTAGATGTTTTCCTCATTGTTACCGTTCACCAAGCACCACAATAATAAAAAAAAAATTTGGCCGAATGTATTGATTTCAAATTCATGCCTTTTTTTTTAAAGGCACCTAACACAATCTGCCTATTTATTTATGTACCCTATTACACTAATCCAGGCACAGCAGTAACCACTGATTTAGGGGAATATCAATTGTAGGCCTAGTATTTAGGCCCTGGATGAAAGGTATCCTTTTATGGACAGATTTACACTTGGAGATGCACAGTAGCTTGTGAAAAAATATGTAGGATTATGCCTTCAGCAATTGTATTTTAACACTTTGTGTAATATACCCTTTAACGGACATAAATACAATGGGAGATGCACGGTAGCGTGTAAAGTTATTGAGGATGACCCTCTCAGCACTTGTATATATACCTTGAGTGTAATATACCGACAGATTAACCCTTGGCCTGCAACAGCTGGGACACCAGATTCAGGGAATTGCTATTTTGGCAATTGAATTTCACCGCAGAACAAAATATATCCTTTGCCGGACACTATTATACTTTGCCAGCCACAGCTGAAACCACTGATTTATGATATTGCTATTTTGGCAATTGAATTTCACCCCAGAACAAAATATATGTTTTGGCGGACAATATTATACTTTGCCAGCCACAGCTGAAACCACTTATTTATGGTATTGCTATTTTGGCAATTGAATTTCACCCCAGAACAGAATATACCCGTTTACGGACAGATTAACACTTGGCCTGCAACAGCTGGGACACTAGATTTAGGGTATTGCTATTTTGGCAGTTGAATTTCACCCCAGAACAAAATATATGTTTCGGCGGACACTATTATACTTTGGCAGCCAGTGCTGGGACACCAGATTTAGGGGATTGCTATTTTGGCAATTGAATTTCACCACAGAAAATAATCTATCCTTTGCCAGACAGCAGACAGTATTATACTTGGCTATCCAAAGCTGGAACACCAGATTTAGGGGATTGGTAATTTGGCAATTGTAATTACCCCTTAATAAATTATCGAAATTGCTATCCTTGCTATTCTCGGGGTGACAATAAGCACAGCCAATCCCCTGATGTTGGATATAGCAAAAAAAAAAAAAAAATAGTATTGATGGATTGACTTGGTGGCAGCTTGTTCTGGTGCACCACAAGTCACAAAATGTCCGCCGATCAACCCAGAAAAAAAGTGACAGAAAACGCTCTGTGCAGCCTAAAAACCAGTGAGCAATTAACTAACAGAAGTTGAATCATTCACATCTGTAGATCGATCACTTCATTAGGTGCTAATGCTGACTTTTCCCTGCCTAATCTCACCTCACAGAAGCTGCGTCCTCTCCCTACACTAATCAGAGCAGTGTGACGTGCGGCGCTACGTGACTCCAGCTTAACTAGAGGCTGGGTCACATGCTGCACTTGGCCAATCACAGCCATGCCATTAGTAGGCATGGCTGTGATGGGCTCTTAGGGCAAGAAGTAAAATGCTAGCTGATTGGCTGCTGTGCAGCCCTTCAGAAAACGGGAAGAAATCACCTAAAAAACAGACCTGAACCCGAACTTTTTTGAAAATGTTCGAGTCCGTGTCCGGAACACCCCAAAATTCGGTACGAACCCGAACTATGCTCGAACTGTTTGCTCAACACTAGTGGTGAGCACTGGCAGTGGGCACACTACAGTCAGTGAAAGTTGGCTTGACACACACTGGCAGGCAACTAACCTTAGATTAAAGGGTAAAAATGAAATGCCTTTTTTTGTGCAAAGTCCGGTGCCACACGGTATGAGTGGTGGGCACTGGCAGTGGGCACGCTACAGTCTTTGGGCCTGAAGCTCCTCACACACGGGCAGGCCAGGCAACTGCAATTTATATATAGAGAAAAATGAAAATAAAAGCAGACTAATGTTGCAGCCCTAAAAAGGGCTTTTTGGGGTGCTTTGACGCTGTCCTTACAGCAGCTGAGTCAACAGAACACTGACCTAGCTAACGCTTTCTCTATGAATTCAGAATTTTCAGCACAGCAGCAGCTGCAATCTCCCTGCTCTTCAGAATGAATCTAAAATGGCTGCCCTTTTTATAGGAGATGGTAAGGTGTGGGAGGGAGGGTGCTGATTGGCTGGAATGTGTCTGCTGACTGTAAGGTACAGGGTCAAAGTTTGCTCAATGATGATGTATAGGGGGTGGACCGGACATCGCATATGTTCGCCGGCGAATAGTTCGGGACATCTCTACTCAGGGGTCAGTACTGGGCCCTATTCTTTTCAATATATTTATTAATGATCTTGTAGAAGGCTTGCATAGTAAAATATCAATTTTTGCAGATGACACTAAACTGTGTAAAGTAATTAACACTGATGTGGACAATATACTGCTACAGAGGGATCTGGATAGATTGGAGGTTTGGGCAGATAAGTGGCAGATGAGGTTTAACACTGAGGCCTCTTTCATACTTGCGTTCTGAGGATCCGGCGGGCACTTCCTTCCCGCCGGATCCGTCAGAACGCAAGTGGACTGACAGCATTTGAAGACTGATCAGTATCCTGATCAGTCTTCAATATGCTTTCACTGTTACCATGGCAGCCAGGACGCTACTGGAGTCCTGGCTGCCATGGTACTCAGCAGCAGTGTACTCACCTGCGCTGCGCGCCGGGCGCTCCTAATGACGTCACAGGTCCGGGCGGCGCATAGATCAATGCGCCGCCCGGACCTGTGATGTCATAATGGAGCGCCCGGCGGCCGCACCGCAGGTAAGTACACTGCTGGGTTGTACTTATCATGGCAGCTAGGACTCCAGTAGCGTCCTGGCTGCCATGGTAACCGATTGGAGCCCCAGCTTACACTGGGGCCCTGATCGGAACGGCTGCTGCGCATGCGCAGCGCTAAACGTCAGACCCGGCAATGCGCTGAATCGACGTTTAGCTTAATGCCGGATCCGGAATAATGCTCTTCAATGGGTATTCATTCCGGATCCGGCATTGCGGCATGTCTTCTGGCTTTTTGGACAGAGACAAATCCGCAGCATGCTACGGTTTTGTCAACGTCCAAAAAACGTTGACATACTGAACGGATGACATCCTGATGCATCCTGAACGGATTCCTCTCCATTCAGGATGCATTAGGATTATCCTGATCAGTTTCTTTCCGTCCTAGAGCCCCGACGACGGAACTCTAGGACGGAAAGAAACAGCGCTAGTGTGAAAGAGCCCTGACTAATGTAAAGTTATGCACATGGGAAGGAATAATGCAAGTCACCCATACATACTAAATGGTAAAACACTCGGTAACACTGACATGGAAAAGAATCTAGGAATTTTAATAAACAGCAAACTAAGCTGCAAAAAGCAGTGTCAGGCAGCTGCCGTCAAGGCCAATAAGATAATGGATTGCATCAAAAGGGTCATAGACACCCGTGAGGGCAACTAAAGTAATAACTGGAATGGGGCAACTACAGTACCCTGAAAGATTATCAAAATTAGGGTTATTCACTTTAGAAAAAAGACGACTGAGGGGAGATCTAATAACTATGTATAAATATATCAGGGGTCAGTACAGAGATCTCTCCCATCATCTATTTATCCCCAGGACTGTCACTGTGACGAGGGGACATCCTCTGCATCTGGAGGAAAGAAGGTTTGTACAATAAAGGAATTCAAGAGGGCACTGGATGTATTTCTGGAGTGTAATAATATTACAGGCTATAGCAACTAGAGATGGGTGGTCGATCCAGGGAGTTCTTCTGATTGCCTGAATGGAGTCGGAAAATAATTGTTTACTCCCCTTAAGGGGGGAAAATTGGCTTTTACCTCACAGGGTTGTTGTTTTTTTGCCTTCCTCTGGATCAGCTGGCAGGATGACAGGCCGAACTGGATGGACAGATGTCTTTTTTGGCCTTATGTACTATGTTTCTATGTTACTAATTTTATTATGTATTTTGTATTATATATTTTTATTAGATACTTTTTATATGTTATATTTATTATTTATTATTGTTTACATATTTTTATATTTTAACTTTATATTTTTATTTTAGTTACTTTTATATTTATTATTTATAAATGTATATTTTATTTATTGTTTACATTTTGTATTTGTATTTTTAACATTTATTATTTAGACCTAAAATATTTAACATTTAAATTTTAGATTCATATTTTTATAATTTTAAATGTATTTATATTTTATTAGTTTTTATGTTTTTCCACATTTATTAGTTATTTATATTTTAATGATATTTATATTTTTCCACATTTGTGATATATTTCCATTTTTATATATGCATTTTTCCATATTTATTATTGTTTATAGTTTTGTTCACTACTATTAACAGGGTTTATATTTATTATTGTTTACATATTATTATTATTTTAGTTTTTTAGTTTTATTAAAACATTTTATTATGTAGCTTTTATTTTTTATTTTAGTTGTTTTAATTATTATTTATAAATTGTTTTTATTTGTTGTTTATATTTTTTATTTATATTTTTAACATTTACTAGTTAGACCTAAATATTTTACATTTAAATTTTAGATTCATATTTTTCATTTATATTTCAGCTTTATAATTTCTATTTAGTATGGGCAAGGCTGGCCTTAGGTGTTCAGTCGCCTTGTGAGAGCTAATTTTGTGTCCCCCCATGTCATGGGCCAGTAGCCAGAGTGCCCCCCTATTATGTGCCAGTAACTCCCTTTTGTGCCAGTAGTCCCCCCTTATGTGCCAGTAGTCCCCCCTTATGTGCCAGTAGTCCCCCCTTATGTGCCAGTAGCGCCCACCCTATCATGTTCCAGTTTTGAAAAAAAAAACTAAGAAAAAACACTTATACTTACCTCCATGTCAGTCATGTGATGCAGGCCTCTTCCGGCCTGTGTCCTTCGCTGTACTGCTCCAGCGCCGCGATGACATCATCGTGCCGCCTACACCAACCTCTGATAGGCTGCCAGCCTAGTGCTGGCAGCCTACCAGAGGAACAGGGAGTGGACACGCCTCTCCCTCCTCTGCCGCAGCACATACAGATGACTATGGAGATAAGCGCAATGGAAGCGCTCATCTCCTGCTGTGCCCAGCCCTACTGCCGTCCGCCCCAGGGCCGCGGCAGGCCAGTCCGGCATGTAGGCTGTAGGTAGCATCTGAGAGCTGTGTTGGCCACCGGGCGCCCCTGTTGCCCTGGCGCCCTGTGCAGCCGCACAGCTCGCACACCCCAAAGGCCGGCTCTGAGTATGGGCTTTTGCATGTTACATTTATTTTTATACTTATTATTTTTAATTATTTTTAATTTTTTAACATTTTTATATTTAGATTTTGACATTTATTATTTTTATATTTATTTACATTTTGTCTTTTATGTTTTTCCACATTAATTAGTTATTTATATTTTAATGATATTTATATTTTTCCACATTTTGATTTATTATTTACATTTTAATATTTGCATTTTTACACTTTTATTCTTGTTTATATTTTTATTCACTATCATTACCAGGAGAGACTGACCTTTGTCAAGATGAATCAGGCGTGGACCAACCAGGATTTCCAACAACCAATTCCTGATGCGTTAGACTAGATCATCCATGGTGCAACACCAACAATTTGATACAAGAGACCGATTTCTTCAGACTACCTGCCTCAGCTACTACTTTGATGCTGCAACCCGCCTGATGCCAAACATTTAATGCCAAGTGCTCCTTATTTCACCCACCTTTGTCAGCGGGTACTAGTATTGCCACCCAACGCCCCACTCTGTTACTGGGTCACTTTGTGGTCTCCTGATGCAGCTGCTGCTGACATCTCCACATTATTTCACCTAGCCACTCTGTGGCCTACTCATGCTGCTGCCACCTCCAAACTTTGTTATTGTGCCACTCTCTTGCCTGCTTATGCTGCTGCCACCTCCACACTCTGTCATTGTGCCGCTCTGTGGTCTCCTCATGCTGCTGCCATCTCCAGACTCGGTTACTGTGCCACTCTGTGCCTTACCCATGCTGCTGCCACCTCCAGACTCTGTCATTGTGCCGCTCTGTGGTCTCCTCATGCTGCCACCACCTGCAGACTCAGTCGTTGTGCCACTCGGTGGCCTCCTCATATTGCTTCAACCACCAGACCGTCATTGGGCCACTCTGTGGTCTCCTCATGCTGCTTCCACCTCATCACTATGTCATAGGGCCACTCTGTGGACTACTCATGCTGTTCCCACCCTCCCCACTTCATGACTGGTCCACTATTGAGGCTTTCGGCCTGGCTGACATTATCATTTATTTAACACTTCTTCTGATCTGTCAGAAGGAAGGAAAATCGAGATGCAAAACGGATCCTGTCTGTGTAGCAGCTTTAATGCTTGGTCCCATCAGACGTGGCTTATGATTTGGTAGCCAAAAGCAGGAGTGAAAAGCACAGAAGACATGCAAATATTCCATTCACGTGTCATCTCGGTTTTAGAGCCACTCCAGTTTTTTTTTTGCCTTTAGCAATACTGATGGATTATTGAGCAAATGCTGACCGAGTGAAGGCATATGCTCCACAGACAGGATCCGTTTTTTGTGGGTTATTGTTCTGATGGTTTAGAGGAAGGGCAAAATAATCGATGACGTCAATACAACTTTACTGCTGACACCCTCTCCACTCTGTCAGGGGGGACTCTACTTATATAAGCGTTTAATAGAACAGGTTCTGTAGACATCTATTTGGAATCAGCTGACGAGGGTGTAAAAGGAGTGCGTTTCTTCTTGACGCTAACATCTACCTGTAAGGCTGATTTGATACTTGAGTTATTTGGTCAGTTTTGGCCCCGTGACCACCAAATAAGTGAAGTATGCAATCATTCTAAGAGCCACTACTGCCATCTGCATGTCATACGGACTCACAGTATTATTTACTACCAAAGCAGACTCCCTATGCGTGTTACTGCAAGGCACAGTGTTCCACACCACTTTAACGGCTCTCAGCAGTGAGGAAATAGACATTTTTGAACATAATTCACTCACACTGGGTGCAATCCTCATCATCCTCACCATACTTCCTATGGAGTGACTCTGCACACTCATGTACACTGGGTGTAATCTAGTGTTGATCGAGCACCCAAGTGCTCGGGTGCTCGGGCCAAATACATCGGGATGCTTGGGTGCTCTACAGAGCACCCGAGTATAATGGAAATCAGTGGGAGAACCCAAGCATTAAACCAGGCACGCCCTGCTCTGAAGAGGGGAGGGTGCCTGGTCCATAGGAAAAGTTCAGAAATTAATGGAAACACCAATGAAATGGTTCGGAAACAGCATGGGGAGGATGTCTGGATGCATCTTGGACTCCTAGGTCGCTGCTGGGAAAGATGTTGTCCAAGTAGAACGCCACTTTTACATACTGACAATAATACGGACAAAACCAAAAATAAAATTGATTTTAGAGGAAAAATTGTTAGGAAACATTCTTTCCTGTATATTTACTTGTATAAAGTGCAAGTGCTGCCAAAAATTACAAGCAAGAGGTACTCTGATACAACCTGCATATCACATAAAGGAGGGCCTCATTCACATGGTGCTACAATTGTTCATGTAGTTGGACGCCTACACTCATAAAGCCTATGCAGTGAAAGGGCTGCCAAAAATTACAAGGAACCCACACTTCAATACACACTTTGTTACACATAAAGTAGGGCATCATACATACCCTTGAAAAATTATGATTGATGGCCTGCTGGTGACCCTTTAAAACATTTGGAGCAAGGGCCTGCTGATCTGAGCATCTAAAAGATTAGGGACGAGGGCCTGCTGCTGAGCTGACCCTCTAAAACATTAGGGGCGAGGGCCTGCTGCTGAGCTGACCCTCTAAAACATTAGGGGTGAGGAGGGTCTGCTGGCAAGCTGACCCTCTAAAAAATTATATGCGGGAGCTTGCAGGTGAGCTGACCCTGTAAAGCATTATATGTAAGGGCGTGAAGGTGAGCTGACCCTGTAAAAGATAATAGGTGAGGGCTTGCTGGTGAGCTGACCCTCTAAAAAATTATATGCAAGGACCTACAGGTGAGGTGACCCTTTGAAACATTTTATGTGAGGGCCTGAAAGTGAGCTGACCCTGTAAAACATTATATGCGAGGGCCTGCAGGTGAGCTGAACCTGTAAAAGATTGCAGATGAGGGCCTGCTGGTGAGCCACTTACCCACATTTTGCTGCCTTTTGCCTTGTGGATAGGGAAATAACCTAAAATAAAATAAATTAAAAATTATTAACCTGCAACTCGGAGAAAGAGGTGGATGTGGAGTCGGTGGTTGAGGAGGCGTTGAATGTGGTGTTGTAGGTGGAAGCGGCGATGGAGGAGGAGGAGGTAGCTAGCTAACAATGTTGTGTGGTTTTTTTTTTTTTGTTTTTTTTTTAATTGGGGGAGCCCCCAAATAATGGGACAGATAAATAAATGAAATCAAAGAATAAGTGCACTTGAGTACCAGAATGTATGGTTGAGGCGGGTATAAATGTCTATTCTGCACAAGGTACAGACAAGTCTTGTAGAATCCAAGCCTGGTTGATTTTAATGAACGTGCCGTGCTAAATTCACATTCAGACAATACACTGGCTTCAGGGCAGGCCAACACCTCCAAGGCATAAAGGGCAAGCTCAGGCCATGTGGACAATTTGGAGACCCAGAAGTTGAATGGGGCAGAACAATCAGTCAGTATGTGTAGGCGTGTGCACACGTACTGTCCCACTATGTTGTTCAAATGCTGCCTCCTGCTAAGACGTTTCATATCAGCTGGTGGTGCCAGTTGCTGTGGCGAGGTGACAAAGCTTTTCCACATGTCAGCCATGCTAATCCTGCCTTCTGAAGTGCAGGTGGTGACCCAGCTGCGTTGGCGACTTCTTGCCCTCCTCCTCCTCCTCTGCTTTAGCCTTATGCTTCCACTGAGCCCCCGGTGTCAGGTGTGAATGCCATTAGCAGTGCGTCTACCAGCTTTGGCTTCTTCCGATCACGCTTCAGTGGCGGAATTAAGAACAGCACGTTGTCCTTGTAACGGGGATCTATCAGGGTGGCCATCCAGTAATCTGCACAAGTTAGAATGTGGGCAACTCGGCAGTCGTTGTGCAGGCACTGCAGCATGTAGCCGCTCATGTGTGCCAGGCTTCCCAGAGGCAACGACAAGCTGTCCTCTGCGGCAGGTGTATCATCTGTGTCCTCCGTATCCCCCCAGCCACGCTCAGGTGATGGCTGTGAGCTGCTTTGGGTGCCACCCTGCTGTGAACACAGTTTTTTCTCCTCTTCCTCCTTCTCCAGAACTGTGCCCTGGCTGGAGTGGACAATTGTGTACCTGGCCTATGTTGGTGCAGGAACCCACCCTCTGAGCCACTTGTATATGGCCTTATAATTTAAGGGTAAGGCATGAATATGTTTTTGTTTATTTATTCAGTTTATCTGACTTATAGCTATTTAAATATGTTTATAAGTAAATTTGTAAATAGTTTGTGAATGGGCATTAATGAGTGGTTTAAGTGAAAGGGTGGGGAGGTGTAGGGTGGGAGTCTGGTCAGGTTAATTGTATCATTTTTGTTACGATTTATAATAAAAACTCCTGATAAACGATAAATTACCCAACAATCTAACCGTGAAATTGTCCAACCAGAATCTAAGAGCTGGATTAACTGAATTGATTTTCACTGTCAGGTGTTCAGTGTAACAGATCCCCCTGTTCTAAAGATGTGTTTTGTTTTTTTTTTGTTTTTTTTTACACAGGGCCTTAGATACCTACTCTTAACAATGGACGCAGACATTTATGTGTATCAAGGACATAGGTGTAGACACACTTCCAGACATTCAGACTGCTCTAACTACCAGACTGAACTAATAAATTATAATACACAAGATAACACTCTGGTCCATTGTCTGGGTAAATACACAGTGTTTACTTGTAAGCTATATGACCAAGCCCCTGCTTGTGAGTGCGTTATCTTTTATGATATTGATTGGTTGCTGTAGTTTGTGTGACTGTATAAAAGGCCGAGCTGTGGCCATCAATAAAGAGTTATTCTTCACCCTCAGTCTAGAGTCTTGTCTCTTATTGGGGGTAACCAATATACAGCTATCACACTAGCGATTGGAAGAGCTTCTTCACTTGGAGCACCACTGGATGCTGAGCAGACTCCTCAACAATCGGGAAAAGGACACCCTCCAGCGGTGGAAACCCCTCTACACCCCGGGGTAACCGCTACATTGGTGGCAGCAGTGGGATTGGTCCTATCTTCCCAGAGGAGTTACTACATCCATGGAGAATCGGTATGAGAAACTGAAACGGCTAACGTTGAAGGATTTGCTGGAGAGTCGTGGGCGTTCGGCTAGTAACCGACCACAACAAGAACTTATAGCTGAATTGCTCGAATTGGACAAAACACCATGGCTAACTCCAACCCACCGAACGGAGAAGAGGACGAGATCCAGAGAATCGTACAAAGGAGGTTGACACTCTATGGCCGAACCCACCTGTGGAACTGGTAACCCAACTTCTCAAAGCAGCGATAGAGGAGGCAAATGAGAAAAGAGCCTATCACCTACAGGTACTGACAGCACAAAGACCAGAGAGCTCAACGGTATTACCGATTGTGACCTCCAGCAAGCGGAATAAGATACCCTTTGCAGCATTTAAAGTATACCAAGAGACAGATGGGGAGAGAGATGGATATTTGGCCGACTTTCAAAGGCAATGTGCGCTACATCAGGTGCCACCCAAGGAATGAGTTACAATTTTGTCTGGCAAACTGGCGGGAAAGGCCAATGAAGCTTTTCGTGCCATCCCAAATGAGGATGTTACAAATTATGCCATGGTAAAGGAAGTGATACTGTTCCGGTATGCCATGACCACCGAAGCATAGCGGCGACGGTTTAGGGAGACAAAACGGAAAGAAAGAGATTCTTACTCAGTGGGCCTGTACGCTCCACAGGACCACATCCGATTGGGTACAGGGATGCCAAGCTGTTCTTGCTCGAACATTTCATAGGAGCATTACAACCAGGCCTGAAGGAATGGGTTCAGGATCGACTGCCACTCACCCTACAGGACGAAGCATGCCTGGCAGATGAGTATACGGATTCCCGACGGCCAGAACCAACTGCTGTACGTCCTCGTCCAGAGCCGACCGCTAAAAAAAATACCTCCTAGGGCAGAGTTCCGTGCTCCGGTCCCGCCAGCCCCAACCCGCTACTCTGGACCCCCCAGGTTCCAGGAAATCCAGTCCCGAGTACGGTGCCATGGATGCCAACAGCTGGGACACATCAGGAGCAACTGCCCCCTGGAACCCCCCTGGTCCAACTGGGGAGGACCCTCCAACTGGCCCCAACCTACACCAGCTCCCCACTGTGTGGAAGCCGAGGCGGAGGAATACATAGGGGTTCTATACGAGGCTGACCCCATCCATGCTGCCGCTCTGGACAACAGCACCACCAAGAGGTACTGGTCAATGGGCAATCAGAGAAGGGCCTTCGAGACTCTGGGGCCACCCTGGCGCTCATACAGCGACACTTACCACTTTACAAATCACTGGTTAGACCACACATGGAGTACTGTGTACAGTTCTGGGCTCCTGTGAACAAGACAGACATAGCAGAGCTTGAGAGGGTTCAGAGGAGGGCAACTAAAGTAATAACTGGAATGAGGGGACTACAGTACCCTGAAAGGTTATCAAAATTAGGGTTATTCACTTTAGAAAAAAGACGACTGAGGGGAGATCTAATAACTATGTATAAATATATCAGGGGTCAGTACAGAGATCTGTCCCATCTATTTATCCCCAGGACTGTGACTGTGACAAGGGGACATCCTCTGCGTCTGGAGGAAAGAAGGTTTGTACACAAACATAGAAAAGGATTCTTCACTGTAAGAGCAGTGAGACTATGGAACTCTCTGCCTGAGGAGGTGGTGATGGTGAGTACAATAAAGGAATTCAAGAGGGCACTGGATTTATTTCTGGAGTGTAATAATATTACAGGCTATAGCTACTAGAGAGGGGTCGTTGATCCAGGGAGTTATTCTGATTGCCTGATTGGAGTCGGGAAGGAATTTTTTTTCCCCTTAAGTGAGGAAAATTGGCTTCTGCCTCACAGGGGTTTTTTGCCTTCTTCTGGATCAACTTGTAGGAAACAGGCTGAACTGGATGGACAAATGTCTTTTTTCGGTCTTATATACTATGTTACTATGTTACTTTGTCCACAATAATGATCGCCACAGGAAGACTGTCGCCGTCCGCATCGCTGGAGGAGCTATTTATCGTCTCCCCACTGCCCGGGTTGATCTAAACTGGGGAGCTGGATCTGGTATTGTATAAGTGGGAATAATGAACAACCTTCCAGCCAAAGTATTGCTGGGCACCGACCTTGGGCCGCTTACCTCAGCCTATGCTCCTACCACAGCCGCTCATCTAGTCACCACCCATGCTCAAACCCACACCGCAGAGAACAACCCACCAGTCAGGGAGACCCCGGTAAGACATACTGACCCCTTGACTACGACCTTAGCCATGACGACCCTAGCCTGGGATACCCCAGAAGAATTTGGTAGGGGGACTAGGGTTGACCTCTCCCTCCAGAAGTATCACCTTTGGGCAGAGACAGGTCAGCCAGGTTCAGAAGGGAAAAAATATGTATGGGAACAAGACAAGCTATACCGGGTGTCTGACTTCCGTCACCCTGGGGCCGCCCCTTTACAGAAGCACCAGTTGGTAGTTCCAAGAAAGTACTGACGGGAGCTTCTTCAAATAGGGCATGACATTCCCTTAACAGGACATTTTGGAATGGCGGGAACCTCTCACCGAGTAACCCAGCACTTCTTTTGGCCGGGTGTCTTCACAGATGTGCGACATTATTGCCGGACCTGCGATGTCTGCCAGCGGGTTGGAAAAAGGTGGGATCACCCCAAGGTGGAGCTGCTATCCATGTCCATCATAGAAGATCCCTTCAGCTGGATAGCAGTCGACCTGATAGGGCCCCTCAAAGGCCCTAGTCCATCCGATAAACGTTTGTTTCTCACCGTGGTGGACTATGCCACCCGTTATCCCTAAGCCGTTGCTTTATCTAATATTCAGGCAGACACCATTGCCAATGCCTTGTTTGGGATATTCACTAGGGTGGGTTTCCTTAGGGAGATCCTCTCCGAACAATGGAGCCAGTTCACAGCTGAACTGACTAATCAATTATGGAAAGTCTTCCAAATTAAGTCCCTTCTTAGCGCCCCGTATCACCCCCAGACCAACAGCCTCTGTAAGCGCTTTAACTGTACCCTTAAACAAATGTTGAAAACGTTCACAGACGAATACCGTAACTGGGAACGGTTACTATCTCACCTCCTGTTTGCGTACAGAGAGGTGCCGCAGGAATGCACTGGATTCTCTCCATTTGAGCTACTGTATGGGCGAAGGGTGCGAGGACCCCTGGAGCTCATCAGGGAGAACTGGGAGGGAACCCCTGAGCAAGAGGGAGCCCCCGTTGTGTCATATGTGGTGCAGCTCCCAGACCGCATGGAACAGCTGGCAAAGATGGTTAAGGAAAACCTGCAGAGGGCCCAGGAGCGGCAGAGGGTATGGTACGATTGGGGGTGCTTGCCAACGGACGTTTCTAGTAGGAAAGAAAGTCTTAGTGTTGCAACTGACCAAACATGATAAATTGCAAGCAGCCTGGCAGGGCCCTTACACATTGGTAGAAAGCGATATCTCATATGTAATCGCCAGAGACAAAGATGAGAGGGTACATAAGTAGAGTTGAGCGAACACCTGGATGTTCGGGTTCGAGAAGTTCGGCCGAACTTCCCGAAAATGTTTGGGTTCGGGATCTGAACTCGACCCGAACTTCATCCCGAACCCGAACCCCATTGAAGTCAATGGAGACCCGAACTTTTGGGCACTAAAAAGGCTGTAAAATAGTCCAGGAAAGGGCTAGAGGGCTTCAAAAGGCAGCAAAATGTAGGTAAATGCCCTGCAAACAAATGGGGATAGGGAAATTAATGAAAATAAAATAAAATAAATTAAAATTAACCAATATCAATTAGAGAGAGGTCCCATAGCTGAGAATCAGGCTTCAAGTCACCCACCAATGGAGAAGGCCACTTTCAGTTATTTAGGCCCCAGCACCCAGACAGAGGAGAGAGGTCCCACAGCCGAGAATCAGGCGTCATATCACCCACCACTGGAGAAGGCCACTTTCAGTTATTTAGGCCCCAGCACCCAAACAGAGGAGAGAGGTCCCATAGCACAGAATCAAGCTTCATATCACCCACCACTGGAGAAGGCCACTTTCAGTTATTTAGGCCCCAGCACCCAGACAGAGGAGAGCGGTCCCACAGTAAGGAATAAGGCGTCATGTCACCCACCACTGGAGAAGGCCACTTTCAGTTATTAAGGCCCCAGCACCCAGACAAAGGAGAGAGGTCCGATAGCACAGAATCAAGCTTCATATCACCTACCACTGGAGTAGGCCACTTTGAGTTATTTAGGCCCCAGCACCTAGACAGACATCATGTCACCCACCACTGGAGAAGGCCACTTTCAGGTATTTAAGCCCCAGCACCCAGACAGAGGAGAGCGGTCGCATGGCGGAGGTTCAGGATTCATGTCACCCACCATTGTAACAGGCCACTTAGTTATTTAGGCCCCGGCGCCCAGATTGAGGAGAGGTTCATTCAACTTTAAGTTGCACTGCAAGATCATGGTAAAGTTAAAAAAATGAGGATTCAATAAAGAAATGCCCCGGAGTACAAGAATACATGGTTGAGGGGGAGGCAGTTATAAATGTCTATTCTGCACAAGGGAGGGACAGGTCCTGTGGGATCCATGCTGGTTCATTTTTATGAACGTCAGCTTGTCCACGTTGGCTGTGGACAGGCGTCTGCGTTTGTCAGTAATGACGCCCCCTGACGTGCTGAATACACGTTCAGACAAAACGCTGGCCGCCGGGCAGGCCAGCACCTCCAAGGCATAAAATGCTAACTCTGGCCACGTGGACAATTTGGAGACCCAGAAGTTGAATGGGGCTGAACCATCAGTCAGTACGTGGAGGGGTGTGCAGACTTACTGTTCAACCATGTTAGTGAAATGCTGCCTCCTGCTAACACGTTCCGTATCAGGTGGTGGTGGTGTTAGCTGTGGCGTGGAGACAAAACTTTTCCACATTTCTGCCATGCTAACCCTGCCCTCAGAAGAGCTGGCCGTGACACAGCTGCGTTGGCGACCTCTCGCTCCTCCTCTGCCTTCGCCTTGGGCTTCCACCTGTTCCCCTGTGACATTTGGGAATGCTCTCAGGAGCGCGTCTACCAGCGTGCGCTTGTACTCGCGCGTCTTCCTATCACGCTCCAGTGCAGGAAGTAAGGTGGGCACATTGTCTTTGTACCGGGGATCCAGCAGGGTGGCAACCCAGTAGTCTGCACACGTTAAAATGTGGGCAACTCTGCTGTCGTTGCGCAGGCACTTCAGCATGTAGTCGCTCATGTGTGCCATACTCCCCAGAGGTAAGGACAAGCTGTCCTCTGAGGCAGGCGTATCGTCATCGTCCTCCATATCCCCCCAGCCACGCACCAGTGATGGGCCTGAGCTGTGTCAGGTGCCACCCCGCTGTGAACCTGCTTCATCCTCATCCTCCTCCACCTCCTACTCGTCCTCCAGTAGTGGGCCCTGGTTGGCCACATTTGTACCTGGCCTCTGCTGTTGCAAAAAACCTCCCTCTGAGCCACTTCTAACAGACGGGCCTAAAAGTTCTAAAAATGACCCCTCCTCCTCCTGGGCCACCTCCTCTTCCATCATCGCCCTAAGCGTATTCTCAAGGAGACATAGAAGTGGTATTGTAACGCTGATAACGGTGTCATCGCCACTGGCCATGTTGGTGGAGTACTCGAAACAGCGCAACAGGGCACACAGGTCTCGCATGGAGGCCCAATCATTGGTGGTAAAGTGGTGCTGTTCCGCAGTGCGACTGATGCGTGCGTGCTGCAGCTGAAACTCCACTATGGCCTGCTGCTGCTCGCACAATCTCTCCAGCATGTGCAAGGTGGAGTTCCACCTGGTGGGCATATGAGGGGGTGAGCGGGAAGGCCGAAGTTCCCCTGTAGCGCAGACAGGCGAGCAGCGGCAGGATGCGCGCACAGACGGCCCTCACTTTATGCAGCAGCTCTGACATGTCGGGGTAGTTGTGAATAAACTTCTGCGCCACCAAATTCAGCATATGCCCCAAGCAAGGGATGTGCGTCAAACCGGCTAGTCCCAGAGCTGCGACGAGATTTCGCCCATCATCGCACACCACCAGGCCGGGCTTGAGGCCCCCCGGCAGAAACCACTGGTCGGTCTGTTGTTCAATACCCCGCCACAACTCCTGCGCGGTGTGGGGCCTGTCCCCCAAGCATATGAGTTTCAGAAGGGCCTGCTGACGTTTAACCCGGGATGTGCTGAAGTTGGCGGTGAAGGTGTGTGGCTGAGTGGATGAGCAGATGGAAGAAGAGGAGGAGGAAGCCGAGTAGGAGGAGGAGGCTACAGGAGGCAAAGAATGATGCCCTGTGATCCTTGGCGGCGGAAGGACGTGCGCCAAGGAACTCTCCGCCTGGGGCCCAGCCGCCACTACATTTACCCAGTGTGCAGTTAGGGAGATATAGCGTCCCTGGTCGTGCTTACTGGTCCACGTATCTGCGGTTAGGTGGACCTTGCCACAGATGGCGTTGCGCAGTGCACACTTGATTTTATCGGATACTTGGTTGTGCAGGGAAGGAACGGCTGTCTTGTAGAAGTAGTGGTGGCTGGGAACAACATACTGTGGAACAGCCATGGCCATCAGCTGTTTGAAGCTGTCTGTGTCCACCAGCCTGAATGACAGCATTTCAAAGGCCAGTAGTTTAGAAATGCTGGCATTCAGGCCCAGGGCTCGAGGGTGGCTAGGTGGGAATTTACGCTTTCTTTCCAAGGTTTGTGAGATGGAGAGCTGAATGCTGACGTGTGACATGGTGGAGATGCTTGGTGATGCAGGTGGTGGTGTCAGTGGCACATCCTCTGTTTGGTGGGCGGCAGGTGGCAACATTCCTCCCAAGGCGGAGGAAGAGGCCGAGGCAGCAGCAGAAGAGGGAGCAGGGGGAGCCAGAGTGAGTTCCTTGATTTTAAGGTGTTTACTCCACTCCAAGGTTCAGAACGTTAATGCCTTGCTTCAGGCTCTGATGGCACAGCAAGCAAACCACTCGGGTCATGTCATCAGCACATTGTTTGAAGAAGTGCCATGCCAGGGAGCTCCTTGAAGCTGCCTTTGGGGTGCTGGGTCCCTGGTGGCGCTGGCCAGTAGCAGGCAAACTCTCTTGGCGGTGGCTGTTCTGCTTTTTGCCCCTGCTCCGTCTTTTGCTTAGCTGTTGGCTCGGTCTCACCACTGCCTCTTCCTCTGAACTATGAAAGTCAGCTGCACGACCTTTATTCCATGTGGGGTCTATGACCTCATCGTCTTCTGCATCGTCTTCCACCCAGTCTTCCTCCCTGACCTCCTTCTGTTCAGTCTGCACCCTGCAGTAAGACGCGGCAGTTGGCACCTGTGTTTCGTCATCATCAGAGACTTGCTGACTCTGATGAGGTGGTATTCCTATGTCCTCATCATCAGGAAACATGAGTGGTTGTGCGTCAGTGCATGCTATGTCTTCCACCGCTGGGGTAGGGCTAGGTGGATGCCTTTGGGAAACCCTGACAGCAGACTCTTCAAACAGCATAAGAGACTGCTGCATAACTTGAGGCTAAGACAGTTTCCCTGATATGCATGGGGGTGATGTGACAGACTAATGGGCTTGATTTTCGGGCGCCATCTGGGCGCTTTCTGCAGAAGACTGGGTGGGAGATAATGTTGTCAACGTGCTGGATCCTCTGTCGGCCACCCAATTGACTAGCGCCTGTACCTGCTCAGGCCTCACCATTCTTAGAACGGCATTGGGCCCCACCAAATATCGCTGTAAATTCTGGCGGGTACTGGAACCTGAGGTAGTTGGTTCACTAGGACGTGTGTCTGTGGCAGAATGGCCACATCCTCTCCCAGCACCAGAGGGTCCACTGACACCACCACGACCGCGTCTGCATCCCTTACTAGATGTTTTCCTCATTGTTGCGGTTTTCCAAGCACCACAATAAGAAAAATTATATGTGAAGATGCCCAATGTGAAGATGTCAAATTCAGGCCTTTTTTTAAAGGCACCTAACACTATCTGCCTAGTTATTTTTGTACCGTATTACACTAATCCAGGCACAGCAGTAACCACTGATTTTAGGGAATATCAATTGTAGGTCTAGTATTTAGGCCCTGGATGAAAGGTATCCTTTTACGGACAGATTTCAAATAGGCCTGCAACTGCTGGAGCACTAGATTTATGGAATTGCTATTTTAGCAATTAAATTTCACCATGGAAAGAAATATACCCTTTTACGGACTAATTTCAAATAGGCCTGCAACTGCTGGAACACTAGAATTAGGGTATTACTATTTTAGCTATTAAATTTCACTACAGACAGAAATATACCCTTTTACGGACTTATTTCAAATAGGCCTGCAGCTGCTGTAACACTAGAATTATGGAATTGCTATTTTAGCTATTAAATTTCACCACAGACAGAAATATACCCTTTTACGGACAGATTTCAAATAGGCCTGCAACTGCTGGAACACCAGATTTAGGGAATTGCAATGTTTGCAATAGAATTTCAACACAGAAAGAAATATACCCTTTTACGGACTGATTTCAAATAGGCCTGCAACTGCTGGAACACTAGATTTTTGGAATTGCTATTTTAGCAATTAAATTTCACCACAGACAGAAATATACCCTTTTATGGACAAATTTCAATTAGGCCTGCAACTGCTGGAACACTAGATTTATGAAATTGCTATATTAGCAATTAAATTTCACCAATCACCACACAAAGAAATATACCCTTTTACTGACTGATTTCAAATAGGCCTGCAACTGCTAGAACACTAGAATTATGGAATTGCTATTTTAGCAATTAAATTTCACCACAGACAGAAATATACCCTTTTACGGACAGATTTCAAATAGGCCTGCAACTGCTGGAACACCAGATTTAGGGAATTGCAATTGATTTAGGGAATTGCAATGTTTGCAATAGAATTTCAACACAGAAATAAATATACCCTTTTACGGACTGATTTCAAATAGGCCTGCAACTCCTGGAACACTAGATTTATGGAATTGCTATTTTAGCAATTAAATTTCACTATAGAAAGAAATATACCCTTTTACGGACAGATTTCAAATAGGCCTGCAACTGCTGGAACACTAGATTTATGAAATTGCTATTTTAGCAATAAAATTTCACCATAGAAAGAAAAATACCCTTTTACGGACTGATTTCAAATAGGCTTGCAACTAACGGAACACTAGAACTATGGAATTGCTATTTTAGCAATTAAATTTCACCATAGAAAGAAATATACCCTTTTACGGACTGATTTCAAATAGGCCTGCAACAACTGGAACACCAGATTTACTGTATTTTTATTTTTGGAACTGTATTTCTCCACAGAACAAAATCTATCCTTTGACGGACACTAGGGAAATTATCCAGTCACCGCTGGAACACCAGATTCTGGGAATTGCTATTTGTGCAATTAAATTTCACCCCAGAAAAAAAATATATATTTTGGCTGACAGTTTTACACTTGGCTAGCCATAGCTGGAACACCAGATTCAGGGGATTGCTTTTTGGCAATAAAATTTCAACCCCAGAAGAAAAAATATATATTTGGCTGACAGTTTTACACTTGGCTATCCACAGCTGGAACACCAAATTCAGGGGATTGCTTTTTGGAAATTAAATTTCAACCCAGAATTTTTTTTTATTATGGCTGACAGTTTTACACTTGGCTGGCTAGCCTAGCTCGAACACCAGATTCAGGGGATTGCTATTTAAGTGAATTTCAGTTTAACCACTCAATAATATATAGAAAAATCTTTCCTGAGTTACTAGGGGTGACAAAATAAGCACAGCCAAGCCCCTGATGTAGGATATGGCAAAAAAAAACCTACTATTGAAGGATTAATGGACTTTGTGGCAGCTTGTGCTGGCGCACCACAAGACACAAAATGTCCGCCGCCGATCATCCCAGAAAAAAGTGACAGAAAAACGGTCTGCCCAGCCTAAAAACAGTGAGCAATTCACTAGCAGTAGTTGAATGATTCACAGCTGTAGATCTTTCACTTCATTAAGTGTTTTTGATGAGTTAATCCCTGCCTATCTCGCCCTAACGCAGCAGCTGCATCCTATCCCTACACTAATCAGAGCAGAATGACGTGCGGCGCTCTGTGACTCCAGCTTAAATAGAGCCTGGGTCACATGCTGCTCTTGGCCAATCACAGCCATGCCAATAGTAGGCATGGCTGTGACAGCCTCTTGGGGCAAGTAGTATGACGCATGTTGATTGGCTGCTTTGCAGGCTTTCAAAATGCGCCATAGAAATCTCCGAACAACGAACCCGAACTTTTGCGAACTATGCTCGAACTGTTCGCTCAACACTATACATAAGGCCTTCCACATTAATATGCTCAAAGCATATCAAGAAAGACCCGAGGACATAAATGCCGTCTGACGATCCAGACAGCTTACCGTTACCTGACCTCTTGAGGAGACAGCGCAAGACCAATCCCCTTAGTCAAATAAAACTAGGGAACAAGTTCTCCCAAGAATCAGGGTACACCACACTAGCTACTCATAGGGTAGAAACCCCAGGCCAGGCGCCGATTAGGCAAACCCCGTACCAGATACTTGACGCTGTCAGAGGCGGCATGAGGGAGGAGATACAGGAAATGTTCAGGCTAAGAGTCATTGAGCCCTCCAATAGTCCCTGGGCATCCCCAGTAGTCCTGGTACCAAAGAAGGATGGGACTACCCGGTTCTGCGTAGACTATCGGCAGCAAAATGACAAAACTGTGACAGATGCCTACCCCATGCCCCGAGTGGATGAGTTATTGGATCGCATTGCCAGGGGACAATATCTGACCACCACTGACCTCTATAAGGGGTACTGGCAGATTCCCCTGGTCGAAGAGGATATCCCCAAGTCGGCTTTTTTCACCCCGTTTAGTTTGTACCAACTTAGAGCCATGCCATTCGGGATGAAAAACGCCCCAGCCACGTTCCAACGCTTGGTGGATAGACTACTTGATGGCTTTCAGGATTTCGCTTGCGCATACCTGGATGACATTGCGATCTATAGCGAGTCCTGGAAGCAGACATTTATGTGCATCAAGGACATACAGTAGGTGTAGACACACTTCCGAACATTCAGACTGCTCTAACTACCAGACTGACCTAATTAATTACAATACACAAGATAACACTCTGGTCCATTGTCTGGGTAAATACACAGTGTCTACTTGTAAGCTACATGACCAAGCCCCTGCTTGTGAGTGTGTTATCTTTTACAATATTGATTGGTTGCTGTAGTTTGTGTGACTGTATAAAAGGCCGAGCTGTGGCCATCAATAAAGAGAGCTATTCTTCACCCTCAATCTAGAGTCTTGTCTCTTATTGGGGGTAACCAATATACAGCTATCACACTAGCGCTTGGAAGAGCTTCTTTACTTGGAACAGCACTGGATGCTGAGCCAACTCCTCAACAATCGGGAAAAGGACACCCTCCAGCAGTGGAAACCCCTCTACAATCTGGGGTAACAGCTACATTCAGGAATTTGTGCACCACCAAATTCAGCACATGCGCGAGGCAAGAGATGTGTGTCAGACCTGCTAGGCCCAGAGCTGGGATGGCTTACCTGGAAAAGTAGTGGTGGCTGGAAACAACGTACTGTGGGACAGCCACAGCCATAAGTTTTTTAAAAGTCTCCATCCATCTCCACCAGAGAGAATGTCAGCATTTCAAAGGACCAGGAATTTTGAAATCCTGGCATTCAGGGCCAGGGATCGTGGGTGGGTAGGGGGATACTTCCTCTTTCTATTTCTTTTTCTAATTGGAAGATGGACAGCTGATCGCTTCCATGGGATAGTGTGGAGATGCTTGGTGACGGTGAAAGATGTGGTGGCGTTGCTACCACATCCTCTGTTTGCGGGGTGGCAGGTGACACTGTAACTAACTTGTGCTCAGGTTTAGAACGTTTATTTTAATTTCTAAGTATTTTATGTTATTTTAAGTTATTTCCCTATCCAAATTTGTTGGCAGGGCAATTGTCCAACTCTTAGCCCCAGTTTACTTAAATTTCCAGCCCTCTAGCCATTTCCAGGACTTTTTTAGAGCTATTTTAGCGCCCCAAAGTCAGGGTCCCCATTGACTTGACTTTTTTGTGAAGTTCGGCCTAACCAGTCGAACCCGAACTTCCACGTGTCCGCTCAACTCTAATCTCCACACTATGTCTCCTTGCCACTTTGTGGCCTAGTCATGCTGCCACCTACACACTATGTCTCCTTGCCAATCTGTGTTATCATGCGGCTGCTGTTGCTGGCATCTCCACACTGTCACCTTGCCAATCTGTGTTATCATGCTGCTGCTGTTGCTGCCATCTACACACTATGTCACCTTGCCAATCTGTGTTATCATGCTGCTGCCATCTCCACACTATGTCTCCTTGCCACTTTGTGGCCTCCTAATGTTGCCATCTCCACACTATGTCTCCTTGACACTATGTGGCCTCCTCATGCTGCCATCTACACACTGTCTCCTTGGCACTTTGTGGCCTACCCATGCTGCCATCTACACCCTATGTCTCCTTGCCACTTTGTTGCCTCCTCATGCTGCCATCTCCACACTATGATTCCTTGGCATTTTGTGGCCTACGCATGGTGCCATCTACACCCTATGTCAGCTTGCCACATTTTGGCCTCCTCATGCTGCCATCTCCACACTATGTCTCCTTGCCACTTTGTTGCCTACTCATACTGCCATCTCTACACTATGTATCCTTGCTACTTTGTGGCCTCCTCATGCTGCCATCTCCACACTATGTCTCCTTGCCACTTTGTTGCCTCCTAATGCTGCCATCTACACACTATGTCTCCTTGCCACTTTGTGGCCTACTCATGCTGCCATCTCCACACTGTCTACTTGCCACTATGCGGTCTCCTCATGCTGCCATCTACATACTATGTCTCATTGCCACTTTGTGGCCTACTCATCCTGCCATCTACACACTATGTATCCTTTCCACTTTGTTGCCTACTCATTCTGACATCTCCACACTATGTCTCCTTGCCACTTTGTGGCCTAGCCATGCTGTCATCTACACACTATTTCTCAATGCCACTTTGTGGCCTACTCATGCTGCCATATCCACACTATGTCTCCTTGCCAAACTGTGTTATCATGCAGCTGCTGTTGCTGCCATCTACACACTGTCACCTTGCCAATCTTTGTAATCATGCTGCTGCCATCTCCACACTATGTCTCCTTGCCACTTTGTGGCCTCCTCATGTTACCATCTCCACACTATGTCTCCTTGCATCCCAGCTGATTGTTCTCTACATCCACAGTAAGATATCCACTCCAATGGTTTACACACTGAGAGACATAATGACAATACATGACATATTAAAAACATATCCTAATAAAATTTCCACAACAGTCCCTCCTCTTTGTCATATGCTGCTCAGTGTCCCTCGATGATTCTTTTCTTCGGGGGGTGACTCAGGAGGTGGCGTTGGTCTCCGGCTGGTTTGGAATCCTCTGCATCTGGTTCATGGTTTGGTCTTTAGGGTGTCTCGTCTGTTCAAGCTTCGGTAATTCAGTCAGTTAGAGGCTTCTCCCTTAAAAAAAATGAAAAACAAAAACAATATAGAAAGGTCCTCTAATATCCAGTTTTACTGGGTTTTACGGGGTATTTAACATACCTCTGTCTGTTGCCATTAGCAACGTCACAATATCTTACAATGTGCCCAAATCCCCTGCATGCAAAACATCGAATAGCTTATCTCCCTGCACAAAACCTTCTCTGGGCACATGGTGACCTGCCTTGCTGCACAACATTAATCATCCTAGCATGACTAGATCCCACAACACCATCTGAATTAGGTCCTCTTACCACAGATTTACCTGAAGAATCTTCTGCCACTGTAGCAATACTTCCAACCCCAGGGTCAGACAAATTGTCCATCTCCATCCCTGAGTCGGATCCACTTTGTGACCCACAGTCCTCAGACTTTTCCAGACTTACAACCTGTACATTCTCTCTAACCACAGAAACATTACTTTCTAACGGTTCTTTCAATGCCTCTGGCTGTGCTAAGCACTGAGAACGTTCATCTTCTGTCCTCCTGCAGAGAGCAGACAATTCACTTACAGCACACTGCGCGCACGTCAGGCTCTGAGACAACTGTTCATTCTCCCTACGTAGCTCAGTATTACACCTCACAGTACATTCATAATTAGCGCTAGCTTCAGTTGCCTTCTGGACAAGAGTTTTCAATTTAACAATTTCCACTTTTAAATCTTCCACTTCTCCTTCCAAACTCAACTTCAGCCTACAAGACTCCTGATATTTATCCGCTATCCACCGCTTATCCAATTCTGAGCCTGCAGCCATGGATCAGTAGATCCCTTCATAGCTTGAACAATGACCTCTGTGTTTTTCACCTTTGCTATTTTTTTAAAAAATCCTTCCATGATATACGGACACAAACACCACAATTGTTACTACAAAAATATACTGCTATCGATCTCTGACTTGTCTCAATACTTCCAGCACAGAACTACAAATCAAAGTCAAACTCCACATAGAAAGGTTACAGAAAGAGAAAATAACTATTCTGGACCAAACTGACATTTGAGGCAAAAACAAACAAATCGCTTTCCGTAGACACTAAAACGAAAATGTGAACCAGCTTAAACTAAAATGAATTCCTTGTTAAAACCTGCAGCACTAAACTAACCAAGATGTCTGCCAAACGCACATGCTCTTCACACAAAGCAAATCAAAGATGGCCAACAAACCACATGGCATGGTCTTACACAAAGAAAGACAAGATGGTGTCTCCAAAATCCAGCAACCTCTAAATGCTGTCTCTCCTGTACAAACACTAAAACAGAATGCTTCCTCTACAAACCAGAATAACCTCTTACAAAATCACACTAACATATAAGTTACACAAAAACAGAGAAGTTACAACAAGACAAGTAATACTCTATACTGGTCAGCACACACATCACAATCTGACTATACAATCCCTGTACAATAAACTCAGATCCACCAAAAACTACACAACGAAAAATCACTTACCTTGTCTTTACACAAAGCGAAAATGTTCTTTTACCAAGCTGGAATTTCCTCTGACGCAGCAGACAAAATTACACTTTACTATCTCCCCTTTTATCTGCTGTGCAGAGCAGAAAAATCAGTTGATTGTACCTAGCTCGCCATCTGTTGTAGAAATTTCCTTACCCCTTTGCTTACAAGCACGTGTATCAAGCTCCCTTTGTGTAAGGAAAGGCAGCACTATTCTAGTAATCAGATAAGATGCTTCATGGTTGAGAGCCCTGCGGAGACTGCCCTCTCGTCCAGACTGCTTCTTTATTTACATGGACAAAAGGGATAACAATGGGAAGGGGTAGGCCCAACACCTGACCACTCCCTTCATGTACAGTACAAACATACAGGAAGTGATGACACACAACTTTTCTCTCAATCACCACTAGGGGGAATCTTGTTCAGCACCGATCAGTGATCAATGCTCAACAAGGTTCACCAGGATTCTTATGTGGGCCTACTTAGAGGAACAGCGTCACCATCTCCAGCGGTTGATCAGGCGCACTGGAAATAACAAATGCACGTTCCTTTCCGTATATTGTTCTTTTAATAAATGCATCCACACCAAGCCAATAAATCCGCTCTTTGGGCGGGGGCGCTAGCTGGCGCACATACATTTCCCAAGACAACACTGCTCTGCAGCGCATCAGTCTCCCCCTGGCCCACAGCCTAGTGCATAGCACGTAGACTGTTTGCCAGTGGAGACCTCTGCGCCTGGCAGCTGATTGTTCTCTACATCCACAGTAAGATATCCACTCCAATGGTTTACACACTGAGAGACATAAAGACAATACATGACATATTAAAAACATATCCTAATAAAATTTCCACAACACAATCTGTTATCATACTGCTGCCATCTCCACACTATGTCACCATGCCAATCTGTGACATCATGCTGCTGCCATCTCCAAAGTATGTCTCCTTCACAATCTGTGTTATCATGCTGCTGCTGTTGCTGCCATCTCAACACTGTCACCTAGCCAATCTGAGTTATCATGCTGCTGCAATATCCACACTATGTCACCATGCCATTCTGTGTTATTATGCTGCTGCCATCTCCACACTATGTCTCCTTGCCACTTTGTGGTTGAATCATGCTGCCATCTCCACACTATGTATCCTTGCCACTTTGTGGTCTACTCATGCTGCCATCTTCACACTCTGTCTCCTTGCCACTTTGTTGCCTACTGATGCTTCCATCTCCACACTATGTATCCTTCCCAATATGTGTTATCATGCTGCTGCTGTTGCTGGCATCAACACACTATATCACCTTTCCAATCTATGTTATCATGCTGCTGCCATGTCCACACTATGCCAACATGCTAAACTGTGATATCCTGCTGCTGCCATCTCCAGACTATGTCTCCTTGTCAATCTGTGTTATCATGCTGCTGCTGTTGCTGCCTTCTCCACGCTATGTCTCCTTGCCAATCTGTGTTATCATGCTGCTGCTGTGGCTGCCATCTTCACACTATGTCACCTTGCCAATCTGTGTTATCATGCTGCTGCTGCCATTAACACAGGATGTCACCTTGCCAATCTGTGTTATCATGCTGCTGCTGTTGCTGCCATCTACACACTATGTCACCTTGCCAATCTGTGTTATCATGCTGCTGCTGCCATTAACACAGGATGTCAACTTGCCAATCTGTGTTATCATGCTGCTGCAATACCCACACTATGTCACCATGACATTCTGTGTTATTATGCTGCTGCCATCTCCACACTATGACTCCTTGCCACTTTGTGGTCAACTCATTCTGCCATCTCCACTCTGTCTCCTTGCCACTTCGTGGCCTACTTATGCTGCGATCTCCACAGTATGTCTCCTTGCCAATCTGTGTTTCATGCTGCTGCTGTTGCTGCCATCCACACACTATATAACCTTGCCACACTATGTTGTCATGCTGCTGCTGTCTCCACACTATGTCAACATGCCAAACTGTGATACCCTGCTGCTGCCATCTCCAGACTATGTCTCCTTGTCTATTTGTTTTATCCTGCTGCTGCTGCTGTTGTTGCCTTCTCCACACTGTCACCTTGCCAATCTGTGTTAACATGTTGCTGATGTTGCTGCAATCTCCACATTATGTCACCTTGCATATCTGTATTATCATGCTGCTGCAGCCAACAACAACCCAATGTCACCTTGCCAATCTGTGTTATCTTGCTGCTGCTGTTGGTGCCATCTACACACGTTGTCACCTTGCCAATCTTTGTTATCATGCTTCTGCAATAGCCACACTATATCTCCTTGCAACTTCGTGGTCTACTCATGCTGCTATCTCCACACTATGTCTCATTGCCACTTTGTGGCCTACTCATCCTGCAATCTTCACACTATATCTCCTTGCAACTTTGTGGCCTACTCCTGCTGCCATCTCCACAATATGTCTCCTTGCCAATCTGTGTTATCATGCTGCTGCTGGTCCTGCCATTTACACACTGTCACCATGCCAATCTGTATTATCATGCTGCTGCTGCTGTTGCTGCAACCTATACACTATGTCACCTTGCCAATCTGTGTTATCATGCTGCTGCATTCTCCACACTATGTCACCATACCAATCTGTGTTATCATGTTGCTGCCATATCCACACTATTTCTCCTTCCCACTTTGTGGACTCCTCATGCTGCCATCTCCACACTATGTCTCCTTGCCACTTTGTGGCCTCCTCATGCTGCCATCTCCACACTATGTCTCTTTGCCACTTTGTGGCCTTCTTATGCTGCTATCTACATACTATGTCTTCTTGCCACTTTGGCCTCCTCATGCTGCCATCTCCACACTATGTCTCATTGCCACTTTGTGGCCTATTCATGCTGCCATCTCCACACTATGTCTACTTTCCAATCTGTGTTATCATGCTGCTGCTTTTGCTGCCACATCCACACTATGTCACCTTGCCAATCTGTTTTATCATGCTGCTGCTTTTGCTGCCATCAACACAATATGTCACCTTGCCAATCTGTGTTATCATGCTGCTGCTTTTGCTGCCACCTCGACACTGTCACCTTGCCAATCTGTGTTATCATGCTGCTGCTTTTGCTGCCATCAACACACTATGTCACCTTGCCAATCTGTGTTATAATGCTGCTGCAATATCCACACTATGTCAACATGCCATTCTGTGCTATTATGCTGCCGCAATCTCCACACTATGTCACCTTGCTAATCTGTGTTATCATGCTGCTGCCATCAACAAACAATGTCACCTTGCTATTCTGTGTTATCATGCTGCTGCTGTTGCTACCATCTCCAAACTGTCACCTTGCCAATCTGTGTTATCATGCTGCTGCTGTTGCTGCCATCAACACACTATGTCACCTTTCCAATCTATGTTATCATGCTGCTGCCATTTCCACATTATGTCGCCTTGCCAATCTGTGTTATCATGCTGCTGCTATTACCACACTAGGTTTCCTTGCCACTTTGTGGCCTGTTCATGCTGCCATCTACACACTATGTGTCCTTGCCACTTTGTGGCCTCCTCATGCTGCCATCTCTACACTATGTCTCCTTGCCACTTTGTTCCCTCCTCATGCTGCCATCTCCACACTATGTCTCTTTGCCAATCTGAATTCTCATGCTGTAGCTGCCATCTCCACACTGTCACCTTGCCAATCTGTGTTATCATGCTGCTGCAATCTCCACTCTATGTCTACTTACCACATTGTGGCCTCCTCATGCTGCCGTCTCCACACTGTCTCCTTGTAACCTTGTGGCCTACTCATGCTGCTATTTTCACACTATGTCTCCTTGTCACTTTGTGGCCTCCTTTTGCTGCAATCTCCACACTATGTCTCCTTTCCACTTTGTGGCCTCATCATGCTGCCGTCTCCACACTTTGTCTCTACACACTGTCTTCTTGCCACTTTGTGGCCTCCTCATGCTGCCATCTCCACACTATGTCTCCTTGCCACTTTGTGGCCTACTCATGCTGCTATCTACACACTATATCTCCTTCCCACTTTGTGGCCTCCTCATGCTGCCATCTCCACACTATGTCTTCTTGCCACTTTGTGGCCTCTTCTTGTGGCCATCTACACAGTATGTCCCCTTGCCACTTTGTTGCCTCCTCATGCTGCCATCTACACACTGTCTCCTTGCCACTTTGTGGATTACTCATGATGCCATCTCCACACTACGTCTCCTTGCCACTTTGTGGCGTACTTATGCTGCCATCTCCACACTATGTCTCCTTGCTAATCTGTTTTCTTATGCTGCTGCTGTTGCTTACATCTCCACACTGTCACCTTGCCAATCTGTGTTTCATGCTGCTGCAATCTCCACACTATGTCTCCTTGCCACTCTGTGGCCTACTCATGCTGCCATCTCTACATTATATCTCCTTGCTACTTTGCTGCCTCCTCATGCTGACTTCTCCACACTATGTCTCCTTGTAACTTTGTGGCCTCCTCATGCTGCCATCTCTACACTGTCTCATTGCCACTTTGCAGCCTCCTCAGGCTGCAATATACACAATGTATCCTTTTCATTTTGTTGCCTACTCATTCTGACATCTCCACACTATGTATCCTTGCCACTGAATCGCCTTCTCATGCTGCAATCTCCACGCTATGTCTCCTTGCCACTTTGTGGCCTACTCATTTCCACACAATGTCTCCCTGCCAATCTGTGTTATCATGCTGCTGCTGTTGCTGCCATTTCCACACTATATCACCTTGCCAATCTGTGTTATCGTGCTTCTGCTGTTGCAGCCATCAACACACTATGTCACCATAACAATCTGCAATATCATGCAGTTGCCATTTCCACACTTTGTCTCCTTGCCACTTTGTTTCCTAGTCATGCTGCCATCTCCACCTTATGTCTGCTTGCCACTTTGTGTCCTACTCATCTTGTATTTTCCACAGTATGTCTCCTTCCCAATATGTGTTTCATGCTGCTGCTGCTGTTGCTGCCATCAACACACTATATAACCTTGCCACACTATGTTGTCATGCTGCTGCTATCTCCACACTATGTCAATATGCCAAACTGTGATACCCTGCTGCTGCCATCTCCAGACTATGTCTCCTTGTCTATTTGTGTTATCCTGCTGCTGTTGTTGCCTTCTCCACACTGTCACCTTGCCAATCTGTGTTAACATGTTGCTGATGTTGATGCAATCTCCATATTATGTCGCCTTGCATATCTGTATTATCATGCTGCTGCAGCCAACAACAACCCAATGTCACCTTGCCAATCTGTGTTATCTTGCTGCTGCTGTTGGTGCCATCTACACACGTTGTCACCTTGCCAATCTTTGTTATCATGATTCTGCAATAGCCACACTCCTTGCAACTTTGTGGCCTACTCCTGCTGCCATCTCCACAATATGTCTCCTTGCCAATCTGTGTTATCATGCTGCTGCTGGTCCTGCCATCTACACACTGTCACCATGCCAATCTGTATTATCATGCTGCTGCTGTTGCTGCAATCTACACACTATGTCACCTTGCCAATCTGTGTTATCATGCTGCTGCATTCGCCACACTATGTCACCATACCAATCTGTGTTATCATGTTGCTGCCATATCCACACTATTTCTCCTTCCCACTTTGTGGACTCTTCATGCTGCCATCTCCACACTATGTCTCTTTGCCACTTTGTGGCCTTCTTATGCTGCTATCTACATACTATGTCTTCTTGCCACTTTGGCCTCCTCATACTGCCATCTCCACACTATGTCTCATTACCACTTTGTGGCCTATTCATGCTGCCATCTACATACTATGTCTACTTGCCACTTTGTGGCCTACTCATTCTGCCATCTCCACACTATGTCTACTTTCCAATCTGTGTTATCATGCTGCTGCTTTTGCTGCCATCAACACAATATGTCACCTTGCCAATCTGTGTTATCATGCTGCTGCTTTTGCTGCCATCAACACACTATGTCACCTTGCCAATCTGTGTTATAATGCTGCTGCAATATCCACACTATGTCAACATGCCATTCTGTGCTATTATGCTGCTGCAATCTCCACACTATGTCACCTTGCTAATCTGTGTTATCATGCTGCTGCTGCCATCAACAAACAATGTCACCTTGCTATTCTGTGTTATCATGCTGCTGTTGTTGCTACCATCTCCAAACGGTCACCTTGCCAATCTGTGTTATCATGCTGCTGCTTTTGCTGCCATCAACACACTGTGTCACCTTTCCAATCTATGTTATCATGCTGCTGCCATTTCCACATTATGTCGCCTTGCCAATCTGTGTTATCATGCTGCTGCTATTACCACACTGTTTCCTTGCCACTTTGTGGCCTCTTCATGCTGCCATCTACACACTATGTGTCCTTGCCACTTTGTTCCCTCCTCATGCTGCCATCTACACACTATGTCTCCTTGCCACTTTGTGGCCTACTCATGCTGCCAACTCTACACTATGTCTCTTTGCCAATCTGAATTCTCATGCTGTAGCTGCCATCTCCACACTGTCACCTTGCCAATCTGTGTTATCATGCTGCTGCAATCTCCACTCTGTCTACTTACCACGTTGTGGCCTCCTCATGCTGCCGTCTCCACACTATGTCTCCTTGTAACCTTGTGGCCTACTCATGCTGCTATCTTCACACTATGTCTCCTTGTCACTTTGTGGCCTCCTTTTGCTGCAATCTCCACACTATGTCTCCTTTCCACTTTGTGGCCTCCTCATGCTGCCATCTACACACTAGGTCTCATTGCCACTTTGTGGCCTAAACATCCTGCCATCTACACACTATATCTACTTTCCACTTTGTTGCCACTCATTCTGCCATCTCCACACTATGTCTCCTTACCAATCTGTGTTATCATGTTGCTGCTGTTGCTGCCATCCACACACTATGTCACCTTGCCAATCTGTGTTATCGTGCTTTTGCTGTTGCAGCCATCAACACACTATGTCACCATGCCAATCTGACATATCATGCTGCTGCAATCTACACAATATGTCTCCTTGCCACTTTGTGGCCTCATCATGCTGCCATCTCCACACTATGTCTCCTTGTAACCTTGTGGCCTACTCATGCTGCTATCTACACACTATGTCTCCTTGGCACTTTGTGGCCTCCTCATGCTGCCATCTCCACACTATGTCTCATTGCCACTTTGCAGCCTCCTCAGGCTGCAATATACACAATGTATCCTTTTCACTTTGTTGCCTACTCATTCTGACATCTCCACACTATGTATCCTTGCCACTGAATCGCCTTCTCATGCTGCAATCTCCACGCTATGTCTCCTTGCCACTTTGTGGCCTACTCATCTCCACACGATGTCTCCCTGCCAATCTGTGTTATCATGCTGCTGCTGTTGCTGCCATTTCCACACTATATCACCTTGCCAATCTGTGTTATCGTGCTTCTGCTGTTGCAGCCATCAACACACTGTCACCATAACAATCTGTAATATCATGCAGCTGCCATTTCCACACTATGTCTCCTTGCCACTTTGTTTCCTAGTCATGCTGTCATCTCCACCTTATGTCTGCTTGCCACTTTGTGGCCTACTCATGCTGTCATTTCCACACAATGTCTCTGAAAGAGTTAGTGTATTTCTGCAGCCTGGTTCTTCCTTCATCCCGTGAGGCAGACGTCTGGAGAGCTGTGTCAGAAAGAAGCACTAAGCCAGTGACCTTCAAACACAACTCTGGTTTATTCTTATACAGTGTCTACCTTATATAGTACATACATACATAACAAGAGATAGCTGTGTTTCACATTCCATTGTAACAGGCAGAGACCTTCCCATATATGGAAATAAGGCTACTTTAAATATATTCCCCCTCTAGCATGATCTCACCCACCATCCTGTCATCCATACATACCATATGGCTTATTCTATTTAACCCTTCAATCCCCTCTTAAGTCATGAATATGACTTATCTTCTTTCTCTCATAGAGAGGTAAGTAGCATAAGGTTGTCCAGGATCTGTGGGTCTTGGACATATGACGCCAAAGGTCCGTATGAGTGAGGGAATACATTGAATGCACCAACGTATTGTAATCAAGAAAGCAATTATAATTATAATACTGATAAAGAATGTTCTTAACCAACTCAAATCCGGCAGCCAGCTCAATAACCAGTCCCACCAAGAGGATGAATCAACATTCTTTTTGATATTATTGGCGATTTCATGTAACCCTTGAATATGGGACTGGATTCATCTGGAATGGTCAGTTAAATTAAAGCAACACATTCCTTTAAAATCTTGACATCCTATATTGTGTTTAAGTAACAGATAATCCTCAGCAAATCTAGTTTCTAGCACCGCTCCTCTTATGCCTTGTAGATCTAAAAGTATGTCTGATAAATCGGTAGAGGTATTATTCAGAGATTTATCCAAGGCACATGCAATAGAATTTATAGTACGAGCATTATATATAGCCAGTGCAGGTACTCCTAATATAGAAGTGCCCAAACTGATATATTCTGTACGGCTGAGGAGGGGTAAAATAGAGACACAGTTGTCTGATAGAGTCTTGGTAATCGATCTGTAAGCTCTCCTGCTAGGGGGTTGACTGGGAAGGGCCAAAGTCAGCCTGGATAATGCACAGGGACCTCCAATAACATTAGCAGGAATGTTGTAGGTGCTGTTACCACAAGACAAAAACCAACCCTTAGGGAGGATTATATTATAAATAAACTGGGAGTCACTATGGTCTTATTACAACTCATGGAATTGTCTAGGGAGCTAGCAAGCCTACTATTCTTTTTACAGGTGTCGTCAATATAATCATATACACTATTCTTAGGTAATTCACTTTTTATGGCTCCATTATCACAATATAAAGTCATATCCTGGGAAAAGGTAAAACAAGTCTCTGCTACAGTCACATTAATAGTCAGTATTCTAATATTATCCCTGCTATTTCTTAATTTCTGATACTCTCCACAGAAGTCATACAAGGGAATAAAAGATAGTGTATTGTTAGCCCTCGACCAGACTCCAAGGAGGGATTCATCGGGTGTAGGCACAGCAATAACACATGTTTGAATAAGATCCCGTGGGCTCCGTAAGTCTTTAAGGCACAATGAACTTACATTTAGGGCATTTGCCATCCTAACTATACTATTCTGTTCAGTGCTCTTTTATGTATCGACTGATTATTTGGTGCACCACAGAGGAAACTCAGCTCCTCTGGGTGATAAATACATGTAGTAATAAGCCAGACTGGTAGAGATGAGCGAACACCTGGATGTTCGGGTTCGAGAAGTTCGGCCGAACTTCCCGAAAATGTTCAGGTTCGGGATTCGAACTCGACCCGAACTTTATCCCGAACCCCATTGAAGTCAATGGGGACCCGAACTTTTAGGCACTAAAAAGGCTGTAAAATAGTCCAGGAAAGGGCTAGAGGGCTGCCAAAGGCGGCAACATGTAGGTAAATCCCCTGCAAACAAATGTGGATAGGGAAATGAATTAAAATAAAATAAATAAAAATTAACCAATATCAATTGGAGAGAGGTCCCACAGCAAGGAATCATGCGTCATATCACCCACCACTGGAGAAGGCCACTCTCATTTATTTAGGACCAGCACCCAGACCGAGGATACAGGTCCCACAGCAAGGAATCATGCGTCATATCAACCACCACCGGAGAAGGCCACTCTCATTTATTTCGGCCCAGCACCCAGACAGAGGAGAGAGGTCCCACAGCAAGGAATCATGCCTCATATCAACCACCACCGGAGAAGGCCACTCTAATTTATTTCGGCCCAGCACCCAGACAGAGGAGAGAGGTCCCACAGCAAGGAATCATGCCTCATATCAACCACCACCGGAGAAGGCCACTCTCATTTATTTTGGACCAGCACCCAGACAGAGGAGAGAGGTCCCACAGCAAGGAATCATGCGTCATATCACCCACCACCGGAGAAGGCCACTTTCAGTTATTTCGGCCCCACCACCCAGAGGAAAGGTTCATTCAACTTTGGGTTGCACCGCAAGATCATGGTAAAGTTAAAAAAATGAGGATTCAATAAAGAAGTGCCCCGGAGTACAAGAATACATGGTTGATGGGGAGGCAGTTATAAATGTCTATTCTGCACAAGGGAGGCACAGGTCCTGTGGGATCCATGCCTTGTTCATTTTTATGAACGTCATCTTGTCCACGTTGGCTGTGGACAGGCGGCTGCGTTTGTCAGTAATGACGCCCCCTGCCGTGCTGAATACACGTTCAGACAAAACGCTGGCCGCCGGGCAGGCCAGCACCTCCAAGGCATAAAATGCTAACTCTGGCAATGTGGACAATTTGGAGACCCAGAAGTTGAATGGGGCCGAACCATCAGTCAGTACATGGAGGGGTGTGCAGACGTACTGTTCAACCATGTTAGTGAAATGCTGTCTCCTGCTAACACGTTCCGTATCAGGTGGTTGTGCAGATAGCTGTGGCGTGTAGACAAAACTTTTCCACATTTCTGCCATGCTAACCCTGCCCTCAGAAGAGCTGGCCGTGACACTGCTGCGTTGGCGACCTCTTGCTCCTCCTCTTCCTTCGCCTTGGGCTTCCACCTGTTCCCCTGTGACATTTGGGAATGCTCTCAGGAGCGCCTCTACCAGCGTGCGCTTGTACTCGCGCATCTTCCTATCACGCTCCAGTGCAGGAAGTAAGGTGGGCACATTGTCTTTGTACCGGGGATCCAGCAGGGTGGCAACCCAGTAGTCCGCACACGTTAAAATGTGCGCAACTCTGCTGTCATTGCGCAGGCACTGCAGCATGTAGTCGCTCATGTGTGCCAAGCTCCCCAGAGGTAAGGACAAGCTGTCCTCTGTGGGAGGCGTATCATCATCGTCCTCCGTATCCCCCCAGCCACGCACTAGTGATGGGCCTGAGCTGTGTCGGTTGCCACCCCGCTGTGAACCTGCTTCATCCTCATCCTCCTCCACCTCCTCCTCATACTCCTCGTCCTCCAGTAGTGGGCCCTGGCTGGCCACATTTGTACCTGGCCTCTGCTGTTGCAAAAAACCTCCCTCTGAGCCACTTCTAACAGACTGGCCTGAAAGTGCTAAAAATGACCCCTCATCCTCCTCCTCCTCCTCCTCCTGGGTCACCTCCTCTTCCATCATCGCCCTAAGCGTTTTCTCAAGGAGACATAGAAGTGGTATTGTAACACTGATAACTGTGTCATCACCACTGGCCATGTTGGTGGAGTACTCGAAACAGCGCAACAGGGCACACAGGTCTCGCATGGAGGCCCAATCATTGGTGGTGAAGTGGTGCTGTTCCGCAGTGCGACTAACACGTGCGTGCTGCAGCTGAAACTCCACTATGGCCTGCTGCTGCTCGCACAGTTTTTCCAGCATGTGCAAGGTGGAGTTCCACCTGGTGGGCACGTCGCATATGAGGCGGTGAGCGGGAAGGCTGAAGTTAAGCTGTAGCGCAGACAGGCGAGCAGCGGCAGGATGTGAACGCCGGAAGCGCGCACAGACGGCCCTCACTTTATGCAGCAGCTCTGACATGTTGGGGTAGTTGTGAATGAACTTCTGCACCAAATTCAGCACATGCGCCAGGCAAGGGATGTGCGTCAAACCGGCTAGTCCCAGAGCTGCGATGAGATTTCGCCCATTATCGCACACCACCATGCCGGGCTTGAGGCCCACCGGCAGCAACCACTGGTCGGTCTGTTGTTTAATACCCCACCACAACTCCTGCGTGGTGTGGGGCCTGTCCCCCAAACATATGAGTTTCAGAATGGCCTGCTGACGTTTACCCCGGGCTGTGCTGAAGTTGGTGGTGAAGGTGTGTGGCTGACTGGATGAGCTGGTGGAAGCAGAGGAGGAGGAAGCCGAGTAGGAGGAGGAGGCTACAGGAGGCAAAGAATGATGCCCTGTGATCCTTGGCGGCGTAAGGACATGCGCCAAGGAACTCTCCGCCTGGGGCCAAGCCGCCACTACATTTACCCAGTGTTAGGTTAGGGAGATATAGGGTCCCTGGCCATGCTTACTGGTCCACGTATCTGTAGTTAGGTGGACCTTGCCACAGATGGCGTTGCGCAGTGCACACTTGATTTTATCGGATACTTGGTTGTGCAGGGAAGGCACGGCTGTCTTGGAGAAGTAGTGGCGGCTGGGGACAACATACTGTGGGACAGCCATGGACATCAGCTGTTTGAAGCTGTCTGTGTCCACCAGCCTGAATGACAGCATTTCAAATGCCAGTAGTTTAGAAATGCTGGCATTCAGGCCCAGGGCTCGAGGGTGGCTAGGTGGGAATTTACACTTTCTCTCCAAGGTTTGTGAGATGGAGAGCTGAACGCTGCCGTGTGACATGGTGGAGATGCTTGGTGACGCAGGTGGTGGTGTCGGTGGCACATCCTCTGTTTGGTGGGCGGCAGGTGCCAACGTTCCTCCCGAGGCGGAGGAAGAGGCCGAGGCAGCAGCAGAAGAGGGAGCAGGAGGAGCCTGAGTGAGTTCCTTGCTTTTAAGGTGTTTACTCCACTGCAGTTCATGCTTTGCATGTAGATGACTGGTCATGCAGGTTGTGCTAAGGTTTAGAACGTTAATGCCTCGCTTCAGGATCTGATGGCACAGCGTGCAAACCACTCGGGTCTTGTCGTCAGCACATTTTTTAAAGAAGTGCCATGCCAGGGAACTCCTTGACGCTGCCTTTGGAGTGCTCGGTCCCTGGTGGCGGTGGCCAGTATCAGGCGAACTCTCTTGGCGGTGGCTGTTCTGCTTTTGCCCCCTGCTCTTTGCTAAGCTGTTGGCTCGGTCTCACCACTGCCTCTTCCTCTGAACTATGAAAGTCAGTGGCACGACCTTCATTCCATGTGGGGTCTAGGACCTCATCGTCCCCTGCATCGTCTTCCACACAGTCTTCCTCCCTGACCTCCTGTTCGGTCTGCACACTGCAGAAAGACGCAGCAGTTGGCACCTGTGTTTCGTCATCATCAGAGACGTGTGGACTCCGATGAGGTGGTATTCCCATGTCCTCATCATCAGGAAACATCAGTGGTTGCACATCAGTGCATTCTATGTCTTCCACCACTGGGGAAGGGCTAGGTGGATTTCCTTGGGAAACCCTGCCAGCAGAGTCTTCAAACAGCATAAGAGACTGCTGCATAACTTGAGGCTCTGACAGTTTCCCTGATATGCATGGGGGTGATGAGACAGACTGATGGGCTTGGTTTTCTGGTGACACCTGTGCGCTTTCTGCAGAAGACTGGGTGGGAGATAATGTTGTGAACATGCTTGATCCACTGTCGGCAACCCAATTGACTAGCGCCTGTACCTGCTCAGGCCTTACCATCCTTAGAACGGCATTGGGCCCCACCAAATATCGCTGTAAATTCTGGCGGGTACTGGAACCTGAGGTAGTTGGTTCACTAGGACGTGTGGCTGTGGCAGAATGGCCACGTCCTATCCCAGCACCAGAGGGTACACTAACACCACCACGACCGCGTCCGCGTCCCTTACTAGATGTTTTCCTCATTGTTACTGTTCACCAAGCACCACAATAAGGAAAAAAATATTTGGCCCAATGTATTGATTTCAAATTTAGGCCTTTTTTTACAGGCACCTAACACTATCTGCCTATTTGGTTATGTAGCGTATTACACTAATCCAGGCACAGCAGTAACCACTGATTTAGGGGAATATCTCTTTTAGGGCTAGTATTTAGGCCCTGGATGAAAGGTATCCTTTTATGGACAGATTTACAATTGGCCTGCAACTGGTGGGACAACAGATTCAGGGTATTGCTATTTTGCCAGATTAATTTCACCCCAGAACAAAATATATGTTTTAGCAGACATTATGAAATCTGGCCTGCAACTGCTTGGACACCAGATCCAGGGTATTGCTATATTGGCAGGTTAATTTCACCCCAGAACAAAATATATGTGTAAGCGGACACTATGAAATCTGGCCTGCAACTGGACACCAGATCTAGGGTATTGCTATATTGGCAGGTTAATTTCACCCCAGAACAAAATATATGTGTAAGCGGACACTATGAAATCTGGCCTGCAACTTCTTGGACACCAGATTCAGGGTATTGCTATATTGGCAGGTTAATTTAACCCCAGAACAAAATATATGTGTAAGCAGACACTATGAAATCTGGCCTGCAACTGCTTGGACAACAGATCCAGGGTATTGCTATATTGGCAGGTTAATTTCACCCCAGAACAAAATATATGTGTAAGCGGACACTGTGAAATCTGGCCTGCAACTGCTTGGACACCAAATTCAGGGTATTGCTATATTGGCAATTGAATTTTACCCCAGAACAAAATATACCCTTTTACGGACAGATTAGCACTTGGCCTGCAACAGCTGGGACACCAGATCAGGGGATTGCTATTTTGGCAACTGAATTTCTCCCAGAACAAAATATATGTTTTTGCGGACACGATTATACTTTGCCAGCCACAGCTGTGACACCAGATTTATGGTATTGCTATTTTGGCAATTAAATTTCACCCCAGAACAAAATATATGTTTTGTCGGACACTATTAGACTTTGCCAGCCACTACTGGAACACCAGACTCAGGGTATTGCTATTTTGGCAATTGAATTTCACCCCAGAACAAAATATACCCTTTTACAGACAGATTAATACTTGGCCTGTAACAGCTGGGACACCAGATTCAGGGTATTGCAATTTTGGCAATTGAATTTCACCCCAGAACAAAATATACCCTTTTACGGACAGATTGACACTTGGCCTGCAACAGCTGGGACACCAGATTCAGGGTATTGCTATTTTGGCAACTGAATTTCTCCCAGAACAAAATATATGTTTTTGCGGACACGATTATACTTTGCCAGCCACAGCTGTGACACCAGATTTATGGTATTGCTATTTTGGCAATTAAATTTCACCCCAGAACAAAATATATGTTTTGTCGGACACTATTAGACTTTGCCAGCCACTACTGGAACACCAGACTCAGGGTATTGCTATTTTGGCAATTGAATTTCACCCCAGAACAAAATATACCCTTTTACAGACAGATTCATACTTGGCCTGTAACAGCTGGGACACCAGATTCAGGTTATTGCAATTTTGGCAATTGAATTTCACCCCAGAACAAAATATACCCTTTTACGTACAGAACAACACTTTGTCTGCAACAGCTGGGACACCAGATTCAGGGTATTGCTACTTTGGCAATTGAATTTCACCGCAGAACAAAATATACCCTTTTACGGACAGATTAACACTTTGTCTGCAACAGCTGAGACACCAGATTCAGGGTATTGCTATTTTGGCAATTGAATTTCACCCAAGAACAAAATATATGTTTTGGCGGACACTATTAGACTTTGCCAGCCTCTACTGGAACACCAGATTTAAGGTTATAGCTATTTTGGAAAATGAATTTCAACCCAGAACAAAATATACCCCTTTACGGACAGATTAACACGTGGCCTGCAACCGCTGGGACTCCAGATTAAGGGTATTGCTATTTTGGCAATTGAATTTAACCTCAGAACAAAATATATGTTTTGGCGGACACTATTATACTTTGCCAGCCACAGCTGTGACACCAGATTTAAAGTATGGTATTGCTATTTTTGCAATTGAATTTCTCCCCAGAACAAAATATATGTTTTGGCGGATACTATTATACTTTGCCAGCCACAGTTGTGACACCAGATTTATGGTATTGCTATTTTGGCAATTGAATTTCACCCCAGAATAAAATATACCCTTTTACAGACAAATTAACACTTAGCCTGCAACAGCTGGGACACCAGATTAAGGGTATTGCTATTTTGGCAATTGATTTTCACACAAGAACAAAATACATGTTTTGGCGGACACTATTATACTTTGCAAGCCACTACTGGAACACGAGATTCAGGGTATTGCTATTTTGGCAATTGAATTTCACCCAGAACAAAATATACCCTTTTACGGACAGATTAACACTTGGCCTGCAACAGCTGGGATACCAGATTCAGGGTATTGCTATTTTGGCAATTGAATTTTACCCTAGAACAGAATATACCCTTTTACGGACAGATGGACACATTGGCCTGCAACAGCTGGGACACCAGATTCAGGGTATTGCTATTTTGGCAATTGAATTTCACCCGAGAACAAAATATATGTTTTGGCGGACACTATTAAACTTTGCCAGCCACAGCTGAAACCACAGATTTATGGTATTGCTATTTTGGCAATTGAATTTCATCCCAGAACAAAATATACCCGTTTATGGACAGATTAACACTTGGCCTGAAACTGCTGGGACACCAGATTCAGGAGATTGCTATTTTGGCAATTGAATTTTACACCAGAACAAAATATACCCATTTATGGACATATTAACACTTGGTCTGCAACAGCTGGGACACCAGATTCAGGGTATTGTTATTTTGGCAATTAAATTTCACCCAGAACAAAATATATGTTTTGGCGGACACTATTAGACTTTTCCAGCCACTACTGGAACACCAGATTCAGGGTATTGCTATTTTGGCAATTGAATTTCACCCCAGAACAAAATATATGTTTTGGCGGACACGATTATACTTTGCCAGCCACAGCTGTGACACCAGATTTATGGTATTGCTATTTTGGCAATTGAATTTCACCCCAGAACAAAATATATGTTTTGGCGGACACTATTAGACTTTGCCAGCCACTACTGGAACACCAGACACAGGGTATTGCTATTTTGGCAATTGAATTTCACCCCAGAACAAAATATACCCTTTTACAGACAGATTAATACTTGGCCTGTAACAGTTGGGACACCAGATTCAGGGTATTGCAATTTTGGCAATTAAATTTCACCCCAGAAAAAAATATATGTTTTGACGGACACTATTCTACTTTGCCAGCCACAGCTGTGACACCAAATTTATGGTATTGCTATTTTGGCAATTGAATTTCTCCCCAGAAAAAAATATATGTTTTGACGGACACTATTATACCTTGCCAGCCACAGTTGTGACACCAAATTTATGAAATTGCTATTTTTGCAATTGAATTTCAACCTAGAACAAAATATACCCTTTTACAGACAGAACAACACTTGGTCTGCAACAGCTGGGAACCAGATTCAGGGTATTGCTATTTTGGCAATTGAATTTAACCCCAGAACAAAATATACTCTTTTACAGACAGATTAACACTTGGTCTGCAACAGCTGTGACACCAGATTTATGGTATTGCTATTTTGGCAATTGAATTTCACCAAGAACAAAATATTTGTTTTGGCGGACACTATTAGACTTTTCCAGCCACTACTGGAACACCAGATTCAGGGTATTGCTATTTTGGCAATTGAATTTCACGCCAGAACAAAATATACCCTTTTATAGACAGAACAACACTTGGTCTGCAACAGCTGGAAAACCAGAATTAGGATATTGCTATTCTGGCAATTGAATTTCACCGCAGAACCAAATATACCCTTTTAAGGACAGATTAACCCTTGGCCTGCAACAGCTGGGACACCAGATTCAGGGTATTGCTATTTTGGCAATTGAATTTCACCCCAGAACAAAATATATGTTTTGGCGGACACGATTATACTTTGCCAGCCACAGCTGTGACACCAGATTTATGGTATTGCTATTTTGGCAATTGAATTTCACCCCAGAACAAAATATATGTTTTGGCGGACACTATTAGACTTTGCCAGCCACTACTGGAACACCAGACTCAGGGTATTGCTATTTTGGCAATTGAATTTCAACCCAGAACAAAATATACCCTTTTACGGACAGATTATCACGTGGCCTGCAACAGCTGGGACACCAGATTCAGGGTATTGCTACTTTGGCAATTGAATTTCACCCCAGAACAAAATATATGTTTTGGCGGATACTATTATACTTTGCCAGCCACAGCTGGGACACCAGATTCAGGGTATTGCTATTTTGGCAATTGAATTTCACCCCAGAACAAAATATACCCTTTTACGGACAGATTAACACTTGGCCTGCAACAGCTGGGTCACCAGATCAGGGTATTGCTATTTTGGCAATTGAATTTCACCCAGAACAAAATATATGTTTTGGCGGACTCTATGATACTTTGCCAGCTACATTTGAAACTGCTGATTTATGATATTGCTATTTTGGCAATTGAATTTCACCCCAGAACAAAATATACCCTTTTACAGACAGATTGACACTTGGCCTGCAACAGCTGGGACACCAGATTCAGGGTATTGCTATTTTGGCAACTGAATTTCTCCCAGAACAAAATATATGTTTTTGCGGACACGATTATTTTTTGCCAGCCACAGCTGTGACACCAGATTTATGGTATTGCTATTTTGGCAATTAAATTTCACCCCAGAACAAAATATATGTTTTGTCGGACACTATTAGACTTTGCCAGCCACTACTGGAACACCAGACTCAGGGTATTGCTATTTTGGCAATTGAATTTCACCCCAGAACAAAATATACCCTTTTACAGACAGATTAATACTTGACCTGTAACAGCTGGGACACCAGATTCAGGGTATTGCAATTTTGGCAATTGAATTTCACCCCAGAACAAAATATACCCTTTTACGGACAGAACAACACTTTGTCTGCAACAGCTGGGACACCAGATTCAGGGTATTGCTTCTTTGGCAATTGAATTTCACCGCAGAACAAAATATACCCTTTTACGGACAGATTAACACTTGGCCTGCAACTGATGGGACACCAGATTCAGGGTATTGCTATTTTGGCAATTGAATTTCACCCAAGAACAAAATATATGTTTTGGCGGAAACTATTATACTTTGCCAGCAAAAGCTGTGACTCCAGATGCATGGTATTGCTGTTTTGGCAATTGAATTTCACCCAGAACAAAATATATGTTTTGGCGGACACTATTAGACTTTGCCAGCCTCTACTGGAACACCAGATTTAAGGTTATTGCTATTTTGGAAAATGAATTTCAACCCAGAACAAAATATACCCCTTTACGGACAGATTAACACGTGGCCTGCAACTGCTGGGACTCCAGATTAAGGGTATTGCTATTTTGGCAATTGAATTTCACCCCAGAACAAAATATACCCTTTTACGGACAGATTAATAATTGGCCTGCAACAGCTGGAACACGAGATTAAGGGTATTGCTATTTTGGCAATTGAATTTCACCCCAGAACAAAATATACCCTTTTACGGACAGATTATCACATGGCCTGCAACAGCTGGGACACCAGATTCAGGGTTTTGCTATTTTGGCAATTGAATTACAACCCAGAACAAAATAAACCCTTTTACGGACAGATTAACACTTAGCCTGCAACTGCTGGAACACCAGATTCAGGGTATTGCTATTTTGGCAATTGAATATCACCTCAGAACAAAATATACCCTTTTACGGACAGATTAACACTTGACCTGCAACAGATGTTACACCAGATTCAGGGCATTGCTATTTTGGCAATTGAATTTCACCCCAGAACAAAATATATGTTTTGGCGGACACTATTAGACTTTGCCAGCCAGTACTGGAACTCTAGATTAAGGGTATTGCTATTTTGGCAATTGAATTTCACCCCAGAACAAAATATACCCTTTTATGGACAGATTAACACTTGGCCTCTAACAGCTGCGACACCAGATTCAGGGTATTGCTATTTTGGCAATTGAATTTAACGCCAGAACAAAATATACCCTTTTACTGACAGAACAACACTTGGCCTTCAACAGCTGGCACACCAGATTCAGGGAATTGATTTTTTGGCAATTGAATTTCACCCAGAACAAAATATGCCCTTTTACGGACAGATTATCATTTGGCCTGCTACAGCTGGGACACCAGATTCAGGGTATTGCAATTTTGGAAATTGAATTTCAACCCAGAACAAAATATACCCTTTTACGGACAGAACAACACTTGGCCTGCAACAGCTGGGACACCAGATTCAGGGTATTGCTATTTTGGCAAATGAATTTCACCCCAGAACAAAATATACCCTTTTACGGAAAGTACAACACTTGGTCTTCAACAGCTGGGACACCAGATTCAGGGTATTGCTATTTTGGCAATTGAATTTCACCACAGAACAAAATATACCCTTTTACGGACAGATTATCATTTGGCCTGCAACAGCTTGGACACCAGATTCAGGGTATTGCTATTTTGGCAACTGAATTTCACCCCAGAACAATATATATGTTTTGGCGGACACTATTATACTTTGCCTGCCACAGCTGTGACACCAGATTTATGGTATTGGTATTTTGGCAATTGATTTTCACCCAGAACAGAATATATGTTTTGGCGGACACTATTAGACTTTTTCAGCCACTACTGGAACACCAGATTCAGGTTATTGCTATTTTGGAAATTGAATTTCAACCCAGAACAAAATATACCCTTTTACGGACAGATTAATACTTGGCCTGCAACAGCTGGGACACCAGATTCAGGGTATTGCTATTTTGGCAATTGAATTTCATCCCAGAACAAAATATATGTTTTGGCGGATACTATCATACTTTGCCAGCCACAGTTGTGACACTAGATTTATGGTATTTCTATTTTGGCAATTGAATTTCACCCCAGAATAAAATATACCCTTTTACGGACAGATTAACACTTAGCCTGTAACAGCTGGGACTCCAGATTCAGGGCATTGTTATTTTGGCAATTGATTTTCACCCAAGAATAAAATATATGTTTTGGCGTACACTATTATACTTTGCCAGCCACAGCTGTGACACCAGATTTATGGTATTGCTATTTTGGCAGTTGAATTTCACCACAGAACAAAATATATGTTTTGGCGGACACTATTAGACTTTGCCAGCCAGTACTGGAACACCAGATTCAGGTTATGGCTATTTTGGCAATTGAATTTCGCCCCAGAACAAAATATATGTTTTGGAGGACACTATTATACTTTGCCAGCCACAGCTGTGACACCAGATTTATGGTATTGCTATTTTGGCAGTTGAATTTCACCACAGAACAAAATATATGTTTTGGCGGACACTATTAGACTTTGCCAGCCAGTACTGGAACACCAGATTCAGGGTATGGCTATTTTGGCAATTGAATTTCGCCCCAGAACAAAATATATGTTTTGGCGGACACTATTATACTTTGCCAAACACAGCTGTGACACCAGATTTATGGTATTGCTATTTTGGCAATTGAATTTCACCCTAGAACAAAATATACCCTTTTAAGGACAGATTAACACTTGGCTTGCAACAGCTGGGACACCAGATTCAGGGTATTCCAATTTTGGCAATTGAATTTCACCACAGAAGAAAATATACCCTTTTACGGACAGAACAACACTTGGTCTTCAACAGCAGGGACATAAGATTCAGGGAATTGATTTTTTGGCAATTGAATTTCACCCAGAACAAAATATACACTTTTACGAACAGATTATCATTTGGGCTGCAACAGCTGCGACACCAGATTCAGGGTATTGCTATTGTGGCAATTGAATTTCAACCCAGAACAAAATATACCCTTTTACGGACAGATTAATACTTGGACTGCAACAGCTGGGACACCAGATTTAGGGTATTGCTATTTTGGCAATTGAATTTTGCCCCAGAACAAAATATATGTTTTGGCGGACACTATTAGACTTTGCCAGCCAGTACTGGAACACCAGAATCAGGGTATTGCTATTTTGGCAATTGAATTTCGCCCCAGAACAAAATATATGTTTTGGCGGACACTATTATACTTTGCCAAACACATCTGTGACACCAGATTTATGGTATTGCTATTTTGGCAATTGAATTTCACACTAGAACAAAATATACCCTTTTACGGACAGATTAACACTTAGCTTGCAACAGCTGGGACACCATATTCAGGGTATTGCTATTTTGGTAAATGAATTTCACCCAAAACAAAATATATTTTTTGGCGGACACTATTTGACTTTTCTAGCCACTACTCGAACACCAGATTCAGGGTATTGCTATTTTTGTAATTGAATTTCACCCCAGAACAAAATATACCCTTTTACGGACAGATTAACACTTGGCTTGCAACAGCTGGGATACCATATTCAGGGTATTGCTATTTTGGTAAATGAATTTCACCCAAAACAAAATATATTTTTTGGCGGACACTATTAGACTTTGTCTAGCCACTAGCTGGAACACCAGATTCAGGGTATTGCTATTTTGGCAATTGAATTTCACCCCAGAACAAAATATACCCTTTGACGGACAGATTAATACTTGGCCTGCAACAGCTGGAACATGAGATTCAGGGTATTGCTATTTTGGCAATTGAATTTCACCCCAGAACAAAATATATCCTTTTACGGACAGATTATACACTTGGCCTGCAACAGCTGGGACACCAGATTCAGGGTATTGCTATTTTGGCAATTGAATTTCACCCTAGAACAAAATATACCCTTTACGGACAGATTAACACTTGGCTTGCAACAGCTGGGACACCAGATTCAGGGTATTGCTATTTTGGCAATTGAATTTCACCCCAGAACAAAATATATGCTTTTGACGGACAGTATAACACTTGGCCTGCAACAGCTGGGACATCAGATTCAGGGTATTGCTATTTTGGCAATTGAATTTCACCCCAGAACAAAATATACGCTTTTGACGGACAGTATTATCACTTGGCCTGCAACAGCTGCGACACCAGATTCAGGGTATTGCTATTTTGGCAATTGAATTTCAACCCAGAACAAAATATACCCGTTTACGGACAGATTAATACTTGGACTGCAACAGCTGGGACACCAGATTTAGGGTATTGCTATTTTGGCAATTGAATTTCGCACCAGAACAAAATATATGTTTTGGCAGACACTATTATACTTTGCCAGCCACAGCTGTGACACCAGATTTATGGTATTGCTATTTTGGCAATTGAATTTCACCACAGAACAAAATATATGTTTTGGCGGACACTTTTAGACTTTGCCAGCCAGTACTGGAACACCAGATTCAGGGTATTGCTATTTTGGCAATTGAATTTCACCCCAGAACAAAATATACCCTTTTACGGACAGATTAACACTTGGCCTGCAACAGCTGTTACACTAGATTCAGGGTATTGCTATTTTGGCAATTGGATTTCACCCCAGCACAAAATGTATGTTTTGGCGGACACTATTATACTTTGCCGGCCACAGCTGTGACACCAGATTTATGGTATTGCTATTTTGGCAATTGAAGTTCACCCCAGAACAAAATATATGTTTTGGCGGGCACTATTAGACTTTGCCAGCGAGTACTGGAACACCAGATTAAGGGTTTTGCTATTTTGGCAATTGAATTAAACCCTAGAACAAAATATACCCTTTCACGCACAGATTAACACTTGGCCTGCAACAGCTGAGACACCAGATTCAGGGTATTGCTAGTTTGGCAATTAAATTTCACCCCAGAACAAAATATACCCTTTTACAGACTGAACAACACTTGATCTGCAACAGCTGGGACACCAGATTCAGGATATTGCTATTTTGGCAATTGAATTTCACCCCAGAACAAAATATATGTTTTGGCGGACACTATTATAGTTTTCCAGCCACAGCTGTGACACCAGACTTATGGTATTGCTATTTTGGCAATTGAATTTAACCCCAGAACAAAATATAAGTATTGGCGGAAACTATTATAATTTGCCAGCCACAGTTGTGACACCAAATTTATGGTATTGCTATTTTGGCAATTGAATTTCTCCCCAGAATAAAATATATGTTTTGGCGGACAGTATTAGACTTTGCCAGCCACTACTGGAACACCAGATTCAGGGTATTGTTATTTTGGCAATTGAATTTCACGCCAGAACAAAATATACCGTTTTACAGACAGAACAACACTTGGTCTGCAACAGCTGGGACTCCAGATTCAGGGTGTTGTAATTTTGGCAATTGAATTTCACCCCAGAACAAAATATACCCTTTTATGGACAGAACAACACTTGGTCTGCAACAGCTGGGACACCAGATTCAGGGTATTCCAATTTTGGCAATTGAATTTCAACCCAGAACAAAATATACCCTTTTACGGACAGATTAATACTTGGACTGCAACAGCTGGGACCCCAGATTTAGGGTATTGCTATTTTGGCAATTGAATTTCGCCCCAGAACAAAATATATGTTTTGGCGGACACTATTATACTTTGCCAGCCAGTACTGGAACACCAGATTAAGGGTATGGCTATTTTGGCAATTGAATTTCGCCCAAGAACAAAATATATGTTTTGGCGGACACTATTATACTTTGCCAAACACAGCTGTGACACCAGATTTATGGTATTGCTATTTTGGCAATTGAATTTCACCCTAGATCAAAATCTACCCTTTTACGGACAGATTAACACTTGGCTTGCAACAGCTGGGACACCAGATTCAGGGTATTCCAATTTTGGCAATTGAATTTCACCCCAGAACAAAATATACCCTTTTACGGACAGAACAACACTTGGTCTTCAACAGCTGGGACATAAGATTCAGGGAATTGATTTTTTGGCAATTGAATTTCACCCAGAACAAAATATACACTTTTACGGACAGATTATCATTTGGCCTGCAACAGCTGCGACACCAGATTCAGGGTATTGCTATTTTGGCAATTGAATTTCAACCCAGAACAAAATATACCCGTTTACGGACAGATTAATACTTGGACTGCAACAGCTGGGACACCAGATTTAGGGTATTGCTATTTTGGCAATTGAATTTCGCACCAGAACAAAATATATGTTTTGGCAGACACTATTATACTTTGCCAGCCACAGTTGTGACACCAGATTTATGGTATTGCTATTTTGGCAATTGAATTTCACTACAGAACAAAATATATGTTTTGGCGGACACTATTAGACTTTGCCAGCCAGTACTGGAACACCAGCTTCAGGGTATTGCTATTTTGGCAATTGAATTTCACTCCAGAACAAAATATACCCTTTTACGGACAGATTAACACTTGGCCTGCAACAGCTGTTACACTAGATTCAGGGTATTGCTATTTTGGCAATTGGATTTCACCCCAGCACAAAATGTATGTTTTGGCGGACACTATTATACTTTGCCGGCCACAGCTGTGACACCAGATTTATGGTATTGCTATTTTGGCAATTGAAGTTCACCCCAGAACAAAATATATGTTTTGGCGGGCACTATTAGACTTTGCCAGCGAGTACTGGAACACCAGATTAAGGGTTTTGCTATTTTGGCAATTGAATTAAACCCTAGAACAAAATATACCCTTTCACGCACAGATTAACACTTGGCCTGCAACAGCTGAGACACCAGATTCAGGGTATTGCTAGTTTGGCAATTAAATTTCACCCCAGAACAAAATATACCCTTTTACAGACTGAACAACACTTGATCTGCAACAGCTGGGACACCAGATTCAGGATATTGCTATTTTGGCAATTGAATTTCACCCCAGAACAAAATATATGTTTTGGCGGACACTATTAGACTTTGCCAGCCAGTACTGGAACACCAGATTCAGGGTATGGCTATTTTGGCAATTGAATTTCGCCCCAGAACAAAATATATGTTTTGGCGGACACTATTATACTTTGCCAAACACAGCTGTGACACCAGATTTATAGTATTGCTATTTTGGCAATTGAATTTCACCCTAGAACAAAATATACCCTTTTACGGACAGATTAACACTTGGCTTGCAACAGCTGGGACACCAGATTCAGGGTATTCCAATTTTGGCAATTGAATTTCACCCAGAACAAAATATACACTTTTAGGGACAGATTATCATTTGGCCTGCAACAGCTGCGACACCAGATTCAGGGTATTGCTATTTTGGCAATTGGATTTCACCCCAGCACAAAATGTATGTTTTGGCGGACACTATTATACTTTGCCGGCCACAGCTGTGACACCAGATTTATGGTATTGCTATTTTGGCAATTGAAGTTCACCCCAGAACAAAATATATGTTTTGGCGGGCACTATTAGACTTTGCCAGCGAGTACTGGAACACCAGATTAAGGGTTTTGCTATTTTGGCAATTGAATTAAACCCTAGAACAAAATATACCCTTTCACGCACAGATTAACACTTGGCCTGCAACAGCTGAGACACCAGATTCAGGGTATTGCTATTTTGGCAATTGAATTTCACCCCAGAACAAAATATATGTTTTGGCGGACACTATTATAGTTTTCCAGCCACAGCTGTGAACCCAGACTTATGGTATTGCTATTTTGGCAATTGAATTTAACCCCAGAACAAAATATAAGTATTGGCGGAAACTATTATAATTTGCCAGCCACAGTTGTGACACCAAATTTATGGTATTGCTATTTTGGCAATTGAATTTCTCCCCAGAATAAAATATATGTTTTGGCGGACAGTATTAGACTTTGCAAGCCACTACTGGAACACCAGATTCAGGGTATTGTTATTTTGGCAATTGAATTTCACGCCAGAACAAAATATACCGTTTTACAGACAGAACAACACTTGGTCTGCAACAGCTGGGACTCCAGATTCAGGGAATTGATTTTTTGGCAATTGAATTTCACCCAGAACAAAATATACACTTTTACGGACAGATTATCATTTGGCCTGCAACAGCTGCGACACCAGATTCAGGGTATTGCTATTTTGGTAAATGAATTTCACCCAAAACAAAATATATGTTTTGGCGGACACTATTAGACTTTTCTAGCCACTACTGGAACACCAGATTCAGGGTATTGCTATTTTTGCAATTGAATTTCACCCCACAACAAAATATACCCTTTTACGGACAGATTAATAATTGGCCTGCAACAGCTGGAACACGAGATTAAGGGTATTGCAATTTTGGCAATTGAATTTCACCCCAGAACAAAATATACCCTTTTACGGACAGATTATCACATGGCCTGCAACAGCTGGGACACCAGATTCAGGGTTTTGCTATTTTGGCAATTGAATTTCAACCCAGAACAAAATATATCCTTTTACGGACAGATTAACACTTAGCCTGCAACTGCTGGAACACCAGATTCAGGGTATTGCTATTTTGGCAATTGAATATCACCTCAGAACAAAATATATCCTTTTACGGACAGATTAACACTTGACCTGCAACAGATGTTACACCAGATTCAGGGCATTGCTATTTTGGCAATTAAATTTCACCCCAGAACAAAATATATGTTTTGGCGGACACTATTAGACTTTGCCAGCCAGTACTGGAACTCTAGATTAAGGGTATTGCTATTTTGGCAATTGAATTTCACCCCAGAACAAAATATACCCTTTTATGGAAAGATTAACACTTGGCCTCTAACAGCTGGGACACCAGATTCAGGGTATTGCTATTTTGGCAATTGAATTTAACGCCAGAACAAAATATACCCTTTTACAGATAGAACAACACTTGGTCTGCAACAACTGGGACACCAGATTCAGGGTATTGCTATTTTGGCAATTGAATTTCACCCCAGAACAAAATATACCCTTTTACGGACAGATTAATATTTGGCCTGCAACAGCTGGGACACCAGATTCAGGGTATTGCTAATTTTGGCAATTGAATTTCACCCCAGAACAAAATATACCGTTTTACGGACAGAACAACACTTGGCCTGTCAACAGCTGGGACACCAGATTCAGGGTATTGCTATTTTGGCAATTGAATTTCACCCCAGAACAAAATATACCCTTTTACGGACAGATTATCAGTTGGCCTCCAACAGCTAGGACACCAGATTCAGGGTATTGCTATTTTGGAAATTGAATTTCAACCCAGAACAAAATATACCCTTTTACGTTCAGATTAATACTTGGCCTGCAACAGCAGGGACACCAGATTCAGGGTATTACTATTTTGGCAATTGAATTTCACCCCAGAACAAAATATATGTTTTGAAGGACACTATTATACTTTGCCAGACACAGCTGTGACACCAGATTCAGGGTATTGCTATTTTGGCAATTGAATTTCACCCCAGAACAAAATATACCCTTTTACGGACAGATTAATACTTGGCCTGCAACAGCTGAGACACCAGATTCAGGATATTGCAATTTTTGCAATTGAATTTCACCCCAGAACAAAATATACCCTTTTACGGACAGAACAACACTTGGCCTGCAACAGCTGGGACACCAGATTCAGGGTATTGCTATTTTGGCAAATGAATTTCACCCCAGAACAAAATATATGTTTTGGCGGACACTATTAGACTTTTCCAGCCACTACTGGAACACCAGATTCAGGGTATTGCTATTTTGGCAATTGAATTTCACCCAAGAACAAAATATACCCTTTACGGACAGATTAATACTTGGCCTGCAACAGCTGGGACACCAGATTCAGGGTATTGCTATTTTGGCAATTGAATTTCACCCCAGAACAAAATATATGCTTTTACGGACAGTATTATACTTGGTCCTGCAACAGCTGGGACACCAGATTCAGGGTATTGCTATTTTGGCAATTGAATTTCACCCCAGAACAAAATATACCCTTTACGGACAGATTAACACTTGGCCTGCAACAGCTGTGGACACCAGATTCAGGGTATTGCTATTTTGGCAATTGAATTTCACCCCAGAACAAAATATATGTTTTGGCGGACACTATTATACTTTGCCTGCCACAGCTGTGACACCAGATTTATGGTATTGCTATTTTGGCAATTGAATTTCACCCCAGAACAAAATATATGTTTTGGCGGACACTATTAGACTTTGCCAGCAAGTACTGGAACACCAGATTAAGGGTTATTGCTATTTTGGCAATTGAATTTCAACCCAGAACAAAATATACCCTTTCACGGACAGATTAACACTTGGCCTGCAACAGCTGAGACACTAGATTCAGGGTATTGCTATTTTGGCAATTGAATTTCACCTCAGAACAAAATATACCCTTTTACAGACAGAACAACACTTGGTCTGCAACAGCTGGGACACCAGATTCAGGATATTGCTATTTTGGCAATTGAATTTCACCCCAGAACAAAATATATGTTTTGGCGGACACTATTATATTTTGCCAGCCACAGCTGTGACACCAGATTTATGGTATTGCTATTTTGGCAATTGAATTTCACCCCAGAACAAAATATACCGTTTTAGCGGACAGTATTAACACTTGGTCTGCAACAGCTGGGACACCAGATTCAGGGTATTGCTATTTTGGCAATTGAATTTCACCCCAGAACAAAATATATCGTTTTGGCGGACACTATCAACACTTTGTCCAGCCACAGCTGGGACTACAGATTCAGGGTGTTGTAATTTTGGCAATTGAATTTCACCCCAGAACAAAATATATGTTTTGGCGGACACTATTAGACTTTGCCAGCCAGTACTGGAACACCAGATTCAGGGTATTGCAATTTTGGCAATTGAATTTCACCCCAGAACAAAATATACCCTTTTACAGAAAGTACAACACTTGGTCTTCATCAGCTGGGACACCAGATTGAGGGAATTGATTTTTTGGCAATTGCATTTCACCACAGAACAAAATATACCCTTTTACGGTCAGATTATCATTTGGCCTGCAACAGCTTGGACACCAGATTCAGGGTATTGCTATTTTGGCAACTGAATTTCACCCCAGAACAATATATATGTTTTGGCGGACACTATTATACTTTGCCTGCCCATCTGTGACACCAGATTTATGGTATTGGTATTTTGGCAATTGATTTTCACCCAGAACAGAATATATGTTTTGGCGGACACTATTAGACTTTTTCAGCCACTACTGGAACACCAGATTCAGGGTATTGCTATTTTGGCAATTGAATTTTATCCCAGAACAAAATATATGTTTTGGCGGATACTATCATACTTTGCCAGCCACAGTTGTGACACCAGATTTATGGTATTGCTATTTTGGCAATTGAATTTCACCCTAGAATAAAATATATGTTTTGGCGGACACTATTAGACTTTGCCAGCCATTACTGGAACACCAGATTCAGGGTATTGCTATTTTGGCAATTGAATTTCACCCTAGATAAAAATATACCCTTTTACGGACAGATTAACACTTAGCCTGTAACAGCTGGGACTCCAGATTCAGGGCATTGTTATTTTGGCAATTGATTTTAACCCAAGAACAAAATATATGTTTTGGCGTACAATATTATACTTTGCCAGCCACAGCTGTGACACCAGATTTATGGTATTGCTATTTTGGCAATTAGATTTCACCCAGAACAAAATATGTGTTTTGGCGGACACTTTTAGACTTTGCCAGCCCCTACTGGAACATCAGATTCAGGGAATTGCTATTTTGTCAATTGAATTTCACCCGAGTACAAAATATACCCTTTTACGGACAGATTAACACTTAGCCTTCAACTGCTGGAACACCAGATTCAGGGTATTGCTATTTTGGCAACTGAATATCACCTCAGAACAAAATATATCCTTTTACGGACAGATTAACACTTGGCCTGCAACAGATGTTACACCAGATTCAGGGCATTGCTATTTTGGCAATTGAATTTCACCCCAGAACAAAATATATGTTTTGGCGGACACTTTTATACTTTGCCAGCCACAGCTGTGACACCAGATTTATGGTATTGCTATTTTGGCAATTGAATTTCACCCAAGAACAAAATATACCCTTTTACGGACAGATTAACACTTGGTCTGCAACAGCTGGGACACCAGATTCAGGGTATTGCTATTTTGGCATTTGAATTTCACCCAAGAACAAAATATACCCTTTTACGGACAGATTAACACTTGGTCTGCAACAGCTGGGACACCAGATTCAGGGTATTGCTCTTTTGGCAATTGAATTTCACTCCAGAAAAAAATCTATGTTTTGGCGGACACTATTATAATTTTCCAGCCACAGTTGTGTCACCAGATTTATTGTATTGCTATTTTGGCAATTGAATTTCACCCCAGAACAAAATATATGTTTTGGCGGACACTATTATACTTTTCCAGCCACAGTTGTGTCACCAGATTTATTGTATTGCTATTTTGGCAATTGAATTTCACCCCAGAACAAAATATACCCTTTTACGGACAGATTAACACTTGGCCTGCAACAGCTGTTACACTAGATTCAGGGTATTGCTATTTTGGCAATTGGATTTCACCCCAGCACAAAATGTATGTTTTGGCGGACACTATTATACTTTGCCGGCCACAGCTGTGACACCAGATTTATGGTATTGCTATTTTGGCAATTGAAGTTCACCCCAGAACAAAATATATGTTTTGGCGGGCACTATTAGACTTTGCCAGCAAGTACTGGAACACCAGATTAAGGGTTTTGCTATTTTGGCAATTGAATTAAACCCTTGAACAAAATATACCCTTTCACGCACAGATTAACACTTGGCCTGCAACAGCTGAGACACCAGATTCAGGGTATTGCTAGTTTGGCAATTAAATTTCACCCCAGAACAAAATATACCCTTTTACAGACTGAACAACACTTGGTCTGCAACAGCTGGGACACCAGATTCAGGATATTGCTATTTTGGCAATTGAATTTCACCCCAGAACAAAATATATGTTTTGGCGGAAACTATTTTAGTTTTCCAGCCACAGCTGTGACACCAGACTTATGGTATTGCTATTTTGGCAATTGAATTTAACCCCAGAACAAAATATAAGTATTGGCGGAAACTATTATAATTTGCTAGCCACAGTTGTGACACCAAATTTATGGTATTGCTATTTTGGCAATTGAATTTCTCCCCAGAATAAAATATATGTTTTGGCGGACAGTATTAGACTTTGCCAGCCACTACTGGAACACCACATTCAGGGTATTGTTATTTTGGCAATTGAAATTCACGCCAGAACAAAATATACCGTTTTACAGACAGAACAACACTTGGTCTGCAACAGCTGGGACTCCAGATTCAGGGTGTTGTAATTTTGGCAATTGAATTTCGCCCCAGAACAAAATATACCCTTTTATGGACAGATTAATACTTGGACTGCAACAGCTGGGACCCCAGATTTAGGGTATTGCTATTTTGGCAATTGAATTTCGCCCCAGAACAAAATATATGTTTTGGCGGACACTATTATACTTTGCCAAACACAGCTGTGACACCAGATTTATGGTATTGCTATTTTGGCAATTGAATTTCACCACAGAACAAAATATACCCTTTTACGGACAGATTAACACTTGGCTTGCAACAGCTGGGACACCAGATTCAGGGTATTCCAATTTTGGCAATTGAATTTCACCCCAGAACAAAATATACCCTTTTACGGACAGAACAACACTTGGTCTTCAACAGCAGGGACATAAGATTCAGGGAATTGATTTTTTGGCAATTGAATTTCACCCAAAACAAAATATACACTTTTACGAACAGATTATCATTTGGCCTGCAACAGCTGCGACACCAGATTCAGGGTATTGCTATTTTGGCAATTGAATTTCAACCCAGAACAAAATATACCCTTTTACGGACAGATTAATACTTGGACTGCAACAGCTGGGACACCAGATTTAGGGTATTGCTATTTTGGCAATTGAATTTCGCCCCAGAACAAAATATATGTTTTGGCAGACACTATTATACTTTGCGAGCCACAGCTGTGACACCAGATTTATGGTATTGCTATTTTGGCAATTGAATTTCACCACAGAACAAAATATATGTTTTGGCGGACACTATTAGACTTTGCCAGCCAGTACTGGAACACCAGATTCAGGGTATTGCTATTTTGGCAATTGAATTTCGCCCCAGAACAAAATATATGTTTTGGCGGACACTATTATACTTTGCCAAACACATCTGTGACACCAGATTTATGGTATTTCTATTTTGGCAATTGAATTTCACACTAGAACAAAATATACCCTTTTACGGACAGATTAACACTTGGCTTGCAACAGCTGGGACACCATATTCAGGGTATTGCTATTTTGGTAAATGAATTTCGCCCAAAACAAAATATATGTTTTGGCGGACACTATTAGACTTTTCTAGCCACTACTCGAACACCAGATTCAGGGTATTGCTATTTTTGCAATTGAATTTCACCCCAGAACAAAATATACCCTTTTACGGACAGATTAATAATTGGCCTGCAACAGCTGGAACACAAGATTAAGGGTATTGCAATTTTGGCAATTGAATTTCACCCCAGAACAAAATATACCCTTTTACGGACAGATTATCACATGGCCTGCAACAGCTGGGACACCAGATTCAGGGTTTTGCTATTTTGGCAATTGAATTTCAACCCAGAACAAAATATACCCTTTTACGGACAGATTAACACTTAGCCTGCAACTGCTGGAACACCAGATTCAGGGTATTGCTATTTTGGCAATTGAATATCACCTCAGAACAAAATATACCCTTTTACGGACAGATTAACACTTGACCTGCAACAGATGTTACACCAGATTCAGGGCATTGCTATTTTGGCAATTGAATTTCACCCCAGAACAAAATATATGTTTTGGCGGACACTATTAGACTTTGCCAGCCAGTACTGGAACTCTAGATTAAGGGTATTGCTATTTTGGCAATTGAATTTCACCCCAGAACAAAATATACCCTTTTATGGACAGATTAACACTTGGCCTCTAACAGCTGCGACACCAGATTCAGGGTATTGCTATTTTGGCAATTGAATTTAACGCCAGAAAAAAAAATATACCCTTTTACAGACAGAACAACACTTGGTCTTCAACAGCTGGCACACCAGATTCAGGGAATAGATTTTTTGGCAATTGAATTTCACCCAGAACAAAATATGCCCTTTTACGGACAGATTATCATTTGGCCTGCTACAGCTGGGACACCAGATTCAGGGTATTGCTATTTTGGAAATTGAATTTCAACCCAGAACAAAATATACCCTTTTACGGACAGAACAACACTTGGCCTGCAACAGCTGGGACACCAGATTCAGGGTATTGCTATTTTGGCAACTGAATTTCACCCCAGAACAATATATACGTTTTGGCGGACACTATTATACTTTGCCTGCCCAGCTGTGACACCAGATTTATGGTATTGGTATTTTGGCAATTGATTTTCACCCAGAACAGAATATATGTTTTGGCGGACACTATTAGACTTTTTCAGCCACTACTGGAACACCAGATTCAGGTTATTGCTATTTTGGAAATTGAATTTCACCCAAGAACAAAATATACCCTTTTACGGACAGATTAATACTTGGCCTGCAACAGCTGGGACACTAGATTCAGGGTATTGCTCTTTTGGCAATTGAATTTCATCCCAGAACAAAATATATGTTTTGGCGGATACTATCATACTTTGCCAGCCACAGTTGTGACACCAGATTTATGGTATTTCTATTTTGGCAATTGAATTTCACCCCAGAATAAAATATATGTTTTGGCAGACACTATTAGACTTTGCCAGCCACTACTGGAACATCCGATTCAGGGAATTGCTATTTTGGCAATTGAATTTCACCCGAGTACAAAATATACCCTTTTACGGACAGATTAACACTTAGCCTTCAACTGCTGGAACACCAGATTCAGGGTATTGCTGTTTTGGCAATTGAATTTCACCTCAGAACAAAATATATCCTTTTACGGACAGATTAACACTTGGCCTGCAACAGATGTTACACCAGATTCAGGGCATTGCTATTTTGGCAATTGAATTTCACCCCAGAACAAAATATTTGTTTTGGCGGACACTTTTATACTTTGCCAGCCACAGCTGTGACACCAGATTTATGGTATTGCTATTTTGGCAATTGAATTTCACCCAAGAACAAAATATACCCTTTTACGGACAGATTAACACTTGGTCTGCAACAGCTGGGACACCAGATTAAGGGTATTGCTATTTTGGCATTTGAATTTCACCCAAGAACAAAATATACCCTTTTACGGACAGATTAACACTTGGTCTGCAACAGCTGTGACACTAGATTCAGGGTATTGCTCTTTTGGCAATTGAATTTCACCCCAGAACAAAATATATGTTTTGGCGGACACTATTATACTTTTCCAGCCACAGTTGTGACACCAGATTTATGGTATTGCTATTTTGGCAATTGAATTTCACCCCAGAACAAAATATATGTTTTGGCGGATACTATTATACTTTGCCACCCACAGTTGTGACACCAGATTTATGGTATTGCTATTTTGGCAGTTGAATTTCACCACAGAACAAAATATATGTTTTGGCGGACACTATTAGACTTTGCCAGCCAGTACTGGAACACCAGATTCAGGGTATGGCTATTTTGGCAATTGAATTTCGCCCCAGAACAAAATATATGTTTTGGCGGACACTATTATACTTTGCCAAACACAGCTGTGACACCAGATTTATGGTATTGCTATTTTGGCAATTGAATTTCACTCTAGAACAAAATATACCCTTTTACGGACAGATTAACACTTGGCTTGCAACAGCTGGGACACCAGATTCAGGGTATTCCAATTTTGGCAATTGAATTTCACCCCAGAACAAAATATATGTTTTGGCGGACACTATTATACTTTGCCAGCCACAGCTGTGAAACCAGATTTATGGTATTGCTATTTTGGCAGTTGAATTTCACCACAGAACAAAATATATGTTTTGGCGGACACTATTAGACTTTGCCAGCCAGTACTGGAACACCAGATTCAGGGTATGGCTATTTTGGCAATTGAATTTCGCCCCAGAACAAAATATATGTTTTGGCGGACACTATTATACTTTGCCAGCCACAGCTGTGACACCAGATTTATGGTATTGCTATTTTGGCAGTTGAATTTCACCACAGAACAAAATATATGTTTTGGCGGACACTATTAGACTTTGCCAGCCAGTACTGGAACACCAGATTCAGGGTATGGCTATTTTGGCAATTGAATTTCGCCCCAGAACAAAATATATGTTTTGGCGGACACTATTATACTTTGCCAAACACAGCTGTGACACCAGATTTATGGTATTGCTATTTTGGCAATTGAATTTCACACTAGAACAAAATATACCCTTTTACGGACAGATTAACACTTGGCTTGCAACAGCTGGGACACCAGATTCAGGGTATTCCAATTTTGGCAATTGAATTTCACCCCAGAACAAAATATACCCTTTTACGGACAGAACAACACTTGGTCTTCAACAGCAGGGACATAAGATTCAGGGAATTGATTTTTTGGCAATTGAATTTCACCCAGAACAAAATATACACTTTTACGAACAGATTATCATTTGGCCTGCAACAGCTGCGACACCTGATTCAGGGTATTGCTATTTTGGCAATTGAATTTCAACCCAGAACAAAATATACCCTTTTACGGACAGATTAACACTTGGCTTGCAACAGCTGGGACACCATATTCAGGGTATTGCTATTTTGGCAATTGAATTTCACACTAGAACAAAATATACCCTTTAACGGACAGATTAACACTTGGCTTGCAACAGCTGGGACACCATATTCAGGGTATTGCTATTTTGGTAAATGAATTTCACCCAAAACAAAATATATGTTTTGGCGGACACTATTAGACTTTTCTAGCCACTACTCGAACACCAGATTCAGGGTATTGCTATTTTTGCAATTGAATTTCACCCCAGAACAAAATATACCCTTTTACGGACAGATTAACACTTGACCTGGAACAGATGTTACACCAGATTCAGGGCATTGCTATTTTGGCAATTGAATTTCACCCAAGAACAAAATATATGTTTTGGCGGACACTATTAGACTTTGCCAGCCAGTACTGGAACTCTAGATTAAGGGTATTGCTATTTTGGCAATTGAATTTCACCCCAGAACAAAATATACCCTTTTATGGACAGATTAACACTTGGCCTTTAACAGCTGCGACACCAGATTCAGGGTATTGCTATTTTGGCAATTGAATTTAACGCCAGAACAAAATATACCCTTTTACAGACAGAACAACACTTGGTCTTCAACAGCTGGCACACCAGATTCAGGGAATTGATTTTTTGGCAATTGAATTTCACCCAGAACAAAATATGCCCTTTTACGGACAGATTATCATTTGGCCTGCTACAGCTGGGACACCAGATTCAGGGTATTGCTATTTTGGAAATTGAATTTCAACCCAGAACAAAATATACCCTTTTACGGACTGAACAACACTTGGCCTGCAACAGCTGGGACACCAGATTCAGGGTATTGCTATTTTGGCAAATGAATTTAACCCCAGAACAAAATATATGTTTTGGCGGACACTATTAGACTTTTCCACCCACTACTGGAACACCAGATTCAGGGTATTGCAATTTTGGCAATTGAATTTCACCCCAGAACAAAATATACCCTTTTACGGAAAGTACAACACTTGGTCTTCAACAGCTGGGACACCAGATTGAGGGAATTGATTTTTTGGCAATTGAATTTCACCACAGAACAAAATATACCCTTTTACGGTCAGATTATCATTTGGCCTGCAACAGCTTGGACACCAGATTCAGGGTATTGCTATTTTGGCAACTGAATTTCACCCCAGAACAATATATATGTTTTGGCGGACACTATTATACTTTGCCTGCCCAGCTGTGACACCAGATTTATGGTATTGGTATTTTGGCAATTGATTTTCACCCAGAACAGAATATATGTTTTGGCGGACACTATTAGACTTTTTCAGCCACTACTGGAACACCAGATTCAGGTTATTGCTATTTTGGAAATTGAATTTCAACCCAGAACAAAATATACCCTTTTACGGACAGATTAATACTTGGCCTGCAACAGCTGGGACACCAGATTCAGGGTATTGCTATTTTGGCAATTGAATTTCATCCCAGAACAAAATATATGTTTTGGCGGATACTATCATACTTTGCCAGCCACAGTTGTGACACCAGATTTATGGTATTTCTATTTTGGCAATTGAATTTCACCCCAGAATAAAATATATGTTTTGGCGGACACTATTAGACTTTGCCAGCCACTACTGGAACACCAGATTCAGGGTATTGCTATTTTGGCAATTGAATTTCACCCCAGATAAAAATATACCCTTTTACGGACAGATTAACACTTAGCCTGTAACAGCTGGGACTCCAGATTCAGGGCATTGTTATTTTGGCAATTGATTTTCACCCAAGAACAAAATATATGTTTTGGCGTACACTATTATACTTTGCCAGCCACAGCTGTGACACCAGATTTATGGTATTGCTATTTTGGCAGTTGAATTTCACCACAGAACAAAATATATGTTTTGGCGGACACTATTAGACTTTGCCAGCCAGTACTGGAACACCAGATTCAGGGTATGGCTATTTTGGCAATTGAATTTCGCCCCAGAACAAAATATATGTTTTGGCGGACACTATTATACTTTGCCAAACACAGCTGTGACACCAGATTTATGGTATTGCTATTTTGGCAATTGAATTTCACTCTAGAACAAAATATACCCTTTTACGGACAGATTAACACTTGGCTTGCAACAGCTGGGACACCAGATTCAGGGTATTCCAATTTTGGCAATTGAATTTCACCCCAGAACAAAATATATGTTTTGGCGGACACTATTATACTTTGCCAGCCACAGCTGTGAAACCAGATTTATGGTATTGCTATTTTGGCAGTTGAATTTCACCACAGAACAAAATATATGTTTTGGCGGACACTATTAGACTTTGCCAGCCAGTACTGGAACACCAGATTCAGGGTATGGCTATTTTGGCAATTGAATTTCGCCCCAGAACAAAATATATGTTTTGGCGGACACTATTATACTTTGCCAAACACAGCTGTGACACCAGATTTATGGTATTGCTATTTTGGCAATTGAATTTCACACTAGAACAAAATATACCCTTTACGGACAGATTAACACTTGGCTTGCAACAGCTGGGACACCAGATTCAGGGTATTCCAATTTTGGCAATTGAATTTCACCCCAGAACAAAATATACCCTTTTACGGACAGAACAACACTTGGTCTTCAACAGCAGGGACATAAGATTCAGGGAATTGATTTTTTGGCAATTGAATTTCACCCAGAACAAAATATACACTTTTACGAACAGATTATCATTTGGCCTGCAACAGCTGCGACACCTGATTCAGGGTATTGCTATTTTGGCAATTGAATTTCAACCCAGAACAAAATATACCCTTTTACGGACAGATTAATACTTGGACTGCAACAGCTGGGACACCAGATTTAGGGTATTTCTATTTTGGCAATTGAATTTCGCCCCAGAACAAAATATATGTTTTGGCGGACACTATTAGACTTTGCCAGCCAGTACTGGAACACCAGATTCAGGGTATTGCTATTTTGGCAATTGAATTTCGCCCCAGAACAAAATATATGTTTTGGCGGACACTATTATACTTTGCCAAACACATCTGTGACACCAGATTTATGGTATTGCTATTTTGGCAATTGAATTTCACACTAGAACAAAATATACCCTTTAACGGACAGATTAACACTTGGCTTGCAACAGCTGGGACACCATATTCAGGGTATTGCTATTTTGGTAAATGAATTTCACCCAAAACAAAATATATGTTTTGGCGGACACTATTAGACTTTTCTAGCCACTACTCGAACACCAGATTCAGGGTATTGCTATTTTTGCAATTGAATTTCACTCCAGAACAAAATATACCCTTTTACGGACAGATTAATAATTGGCCTGCAACAGCTGGAACACGAGATTAAGGGTATTGCAATTTTGGCAATTGAATTTCACCCCAGAACAAAATATACCCTTTTACGGACAGATTATCACATGGCCTGCAACAGCTGGGACACCAGATTCAGGGTTTTGCTATTTTGGCAATTGAATTTCAACCCAGAACAAAATATACCCTTTACGGACAGATTAACACTTAGCCTGCAACTGCTGGAACACCAGATTCAGGGTATTGCTATTTTGGCAATTGAATATCACCTCAGAACAAAATATACCCTTTTACGGACAGATTAACACTTGACCTGCAACAGATGTTACACCAGATTCAGGGCATTGCTATTTTGGCAATTGAATTTCACCCCAGAACAAAATATATGTTTTGGCGGACACTATTAGACTTTGCCAGCCAGTACTGGAACTCTAGATTAAGGGTATTGCTATTTTGGCAATTGAATTTCACCCCAGAACAAAATATACCCTTTTATGGACAGATTAACACTTGGCCTTTAACAGCTGCGACACCAGATTCAGGGTATTGCTATTTTGGCAATTGAATTTAACGCCAGAACAAAATATACCCTTTTACAGACAGAACAACACTTGGTCTTCAACAGCTGGCACACCAGATTCAGGGAATTGATTTTTGGCAATTGAATTTCACCCAGAACAAAATATGCCCTTTTACGGATAGATTATCATTTGGCCTGCTACAGCTGGGACACCAGATTCAGGGTATTGCTATTTTGGAAATTGAATTTCAACCCAGAACAAAATATACCCTTTTACGGACAGAACAACACTTGGCCTGCAACAGCTGGGACACCAGATTCAGGGTATTGCTATTTTGGCAAATGAATTTAACCCCAGAACAAAATATATGTTTTGGCTGACACTATTAGACTTTTCCACCCACTACTGGAACACCAGATTCAGGGTATTGCAATTTTGGCAATTGAATTTCACCCCAGAACAAAATATACCCTTTACGGAAAGTACAACACTTGGTCTTCAACAGCTGGGACACCAGATTGAGGGAATTGATTTTTGGCAATTGAATTTCACCACAGAACAAAATATACCCTTTACGGTCAGATTATCATTTGGCCTGCAACAGCTTGGACACCAGATTCAGGGTATTGCTATTTTGGCAACTGAATTTCACCCCAGAACAATATATATGTTTTGGCGGACACTATTATACTTTGCCTGCCCAGCTGTGACACCAGATTTATGGTATTGGTATTTTGGCAATTGATTTTCACCCAGAACAGAATATATGTTTTGGCGGACACTATTAGACTTTTTCAGCCACTACTGGAACACCAGATTCAGGTTATTGCTATTTTGGAAATTGAATTTCAACCCAGAACAAAATATACCCTTTTACGGACAGATTAATACTTGGCCTGCAACAGCTGGGACACCAGATTCAGGGTATTGCTATTTTGGCAATTGAATTTCATCCCAGAACAAAATATATGTTTTGGCGGATACTATCATACTTTGCCAGCCACAGTTGTGACACCAGATTTATGGTATTTCTATTTTGGCAATTGAATTTCACCCCAGAATAAAATATATGTTTTGGCGGACACTATTAGACTTTGCCAGCCACTACTGGAACACCAGATTCAGTGTATTGCTATTTTGGCAATTGAATTTCACCCCAGATAAAAATATACCCTTTTACGGACAGATTAACACTTAGCCTGTAACAGCTGGGACTCCAGATTCAGGGCATTGTTATTTTGGCAATTGATTTTCACCCAAGAACAAAATATATGTTTTGGCGTACACTATTATACTTTGCCAGCCACAGCTGTGACATCAGATTTATGGTATTGCTATTTTGGCAGTTGAATTTCACCACAGAACAAAATATATGTTTTGGCGGACACTATTAGACTTTGCCAGCCAGTACTAGAACACCAGATTCAGGGTATGGCTATTTTGGCAATTGAATTTCGCCCCAGAACAAAATATACACTTTTACGAACAGATTATCATTTGGCCTGCAACAGCTGCGACACCAGATTCAGGGTATTGCTATTTTGGCAATTGAATTTCAACCCAGAAGAAAATATACCCTTTTACGGACAGATTAATACTTGGACTGCAACAGCTGGGACACCAGATTTAGGGTATTGCTATTTTGGCAATTGAATTTCGCCCCAGAACAAAATATATGTTTTGGCGGACACTATTATACTTTGCCAAACACAGCTGTGACACCAGATTTATGGTATTGCTATTTTGGCAATTGAATTTCACACTAGAACAAAATATACCCTTTTACAGACAGATTAACACTTGGCTTGCAACAGCTGGGACACCATATTCAGAGTATTGCTATTTTGGTAAATGAATTTCACCCAAAACAAAATATATGTTTTGGCGGACACTATTAGACTTTTCCACCCACTACTGGAACACCAGATTCAGGGTATTGCTATTTTGGCAATTGAATTTCACCCCAGAACAAAATATACCCTTTTAAGGACAGATTAATAATTGGCCTGAAACAGCTGGGACACCAGATCAAGGGTATTGCAATTTTGGCAATTGAATTTCACCCCAGAACAAAATATACCCTTTTACGGAAAGTACAACACTTGGTCTTCAACAGCTGGGACACCAGATTGAGGGAATTGATTTTTTGGCAATTGAATTTCACCACAGAACAAAATATACCCTTTTACGGTCAGATTATCATTTGGCCTGCAACAGCTTGGACACCAGATTCAGGGTATTGCTATTTTGGCAACTGAATTTCACCCCAGAACAATATATATGTTTTGGCGGACACTATTATACTTTGCCTGCCCAGCTGTGCCACCAGATTTATGGTATTGGTATTTTGGCAATTGATTTTCACCCAGAACAGAATATATGTTTTGGCGGACACTATTAGACTTTGCCAGCCAGTACTGGAACACAAGATTCAGGTTATTGCTATTTTGGAAATTGAATTTCAACCCAGAACAAAATATACCCTTTTACGGACAGATTAATACTTGGCCTGCAACAGCTGGGACACCAGATTCAGGGTATTGCTATTTTGGCAATTGAATTTCATCCCAGAACAAAATATATGTTTTGGCGGATACTATCATACTTTGCCAGCCACAGTTGTGACACCAGATTTATGGTATTTCTATTTTGGCAGTTGAATTTCACCACAGAACAAAATATATGTTTTGGCGGACACTATTAGACTTTGCCAGCCAGTACTGGAACACAAGATTCAGGGTATGGCTATTTTGGCAATTGAATTTCGCCCCAGAACAAAATATATGTTTTGGCGGACACTATTATACTTTGCCAGCCACAGCTGTGACACCAGATTTATGGTATTGCTATTTTGGCAGTTGAATTTAACCACAGAACAAAATATATGTTTTGGCGGACACTATTAGACTTTGCCAGCCAGTACTGGAACACCAGATTCAGGGTATGGCTATTTTGGCAATTGAATTTCGCCCCAGAACAAAATATATGTTTTGGCGGACACAATTATACTTTGCCAAACACAGCTGTGACACCAGATTTATGGTATTGCTATTTTGGCAATTGAATTTCACCACAGAACAAAATATACCCTTTTACGGACAGAATAACACTTAGCCTGTAACAGCTGGGACTCCAGATTCAGGGCATTGTTATTTTGGCAATTGATTTTCACCCAAGAACAAAATATATGTTTTGGCGTACACTATTATACTTTGCCAGCCACAGCTGTGACACCAGATTTATGGTATTGCTATTTTGGCAGTTGAATTTCACCACAGAACAAAATATATGTTTTGGCGGACACTATTAGACTTTGCCAGCCAGTACTGGAACACCAGATTCAGGGTATGGCTATTTTGGCAATTGAATTTCGCCGCAGAACAAAATATATGTTTTGGCGGACACTATTATACTTTGCCAGCCACAGCTGTGACACCAGATTTATGGTATTGCTATTTTGGCAGTTGAATTTCACCACAGAACAAAATATATGTTTTGGCGGACACTATTAGACTTTGCCAGCCAGTACTGGAACACCAGATTCAGGGTATGGCTATTTTGGCAATTGAATATCGCCCCAGAACAAAATATATGTTTTGGCGGACACTATTATACTTTGCCAAACACAGCTGTGACACCAGATTTATGGTATTGCTATTTTGGCAATTGAATTTCACACTAGAACAAAATATACCCTTTTACGGACAGATTAACACTTGGCTTGCAACAGCTGGGACACCAGATTCAGGGTATTCCAATTTTGGCAATTGAATTTCACCCCAGAACAAAATATACCCTTTACGGACAGAACAACACTTGGTCTTCAACAGCAGGGACATAAGATTCAGGGAATTGATTTTTGGCAATTGAATTTCACCCAGAACAAAATATACACTTTTACGAACAGATTATCATTTGGCCTGCAACAGCTGCGACACCAGATTCAGGGTATTGCTATTTTGGCAATTGAATTTCAACCCAGAACAAAATATACCCTTTTACGGACAGATTAATACTTGGACTGCAACAGCTGGGACACCAGATTTAGGGTATTGCTATTTTGGCAATTGAATTTCGCCCCAGAACAAAATATATGTTTTGGCGGACACTATTAGACTTTGCCAGCCAGTACTGGAACACCAGATTCAGGGTATTGCTATTTTGGCAATTGAATTTCGCCCCAGAACAAAATATATGTTTTGGCGGACACTATTATACTTTGCCAAACACATCTGTGACACCAGATTTATGGTATTGCTATTTTGGCAATTGAATTTCACACTAGAACAAAATATACCCTTTTACGGACAGATTAACACTTGGCTTGCAACAGCTGGGACACCATATTCAGGGTATTGCTATTTTGGTAAATGAATTTCACCCAAAACAAAATATATGTTTTGGCGGACACTATTAGACTTTTCTAGCCACTACTCGAACACCAGATTCAGGGTATTGCTATTTTTGCAATTGAATTTCACCCCAGAACAAAATATACCCTTTACGGACAGATTAATAATTGGCCTGCAACAGCTGGAACACGAGATTAAGGGTATTGCAATTTTGGCAATTGAATTTCACCCCAGAACAAAATATACCCTTTTACGGACAGATTATCACATGGCCTGCAACAGCTGGGACACCAGATTCAGGGTTTTGCTATTTTGGCAATTGAATTTCAACCCAGAACAAAATATACCCTTTTACGGACAGATTAACACTTAGCCTGCAACTGCTGGAACACCAGATTCAGGGTATTGCTATTTTGGCAATTGAATATCACCTCAGAACAAAATATACCCTTTTACGGACAGATTAACACTTGACCTGCAACAGATGTTACACCAGATTCAGGGCATTGCTATTTTGGCAATTGAATTTCACCCCAGAACAAAATATATGTTTTGGCGGACACTATTAGACTTTGCCAGCCAGTACTGGAACTCTAGATTAAGGGTATTGCTATTTTGGCAATTGAATTTCACCCCAGAACAAAATATACCCTTTTATGGACAGATTAACACTTGGCCTCTAACAGCTGCGACACCAGATTCAGGGTATTGCTATTTTGGCAATTGAATTTAACGCCAGAACAAAATATACCCTTTACAGACAGAACAACACTTGGTCTTCAACAGCTGGCACACCAGATTCAGGGAATTGATTTTTGGCAATTGAATTTCACCCAGAACAAAATATGCCCTTTTACGGACAGATTATCATTTGGCCTGCTACAGCTGGGACACCAGATTCAGGGTATTGCTATTTTGGAAATTGAATTTCAACCCAGAACAAAATATACCCTTTTACGGACAGAACAACACTTGGCCTGCAACAGCTGGGACACCAGATTCAGGGTATTGCTATTTTGGCAAATGAATTTAACCCCAGAACAAAATATATGTTTTGGCGGACACTATTAGACTTTTCCACCCACTACTGGAACACCAGATTCAGGGTATTGCTATTTTGGCAATTGAATTTCACCCCAGAACAAAATATACCCTTTTAAGGACAGATTAATAATTGGCCTGAAACAGCTGGGACACCAGATTAAGGGTATTGCAATTTTGGCAATTGAATTTCACCCCAGAACAAAATATACCCTTTTACGGAAAGTACAACACTTGGTCTTCAACAGCTGGGACACCAGATTGAGGGAATTGATTTTTGGCAATTGAATTTCACCACAGAACAAAATATACCCTTTTACGGTCAGATTATCATTTGGCCTGCAACAGCTTGGACACCAGATTCAGGGTATTGCTATTTTGGCAACTGAATTTCACCCCAGAACAATATATATGTTTTGGCGGACACTATTATACTTTGCCTGCCCAGCTGTGACACCAGATTTATGGTATTGGTATTTTGGCAATTGATTTTCACCCAGAACAGAATATATGTTTTGGCGGACACTATTAGACTTTTTCAGCCACTACTGGAACACCAGATTCAGGTTATTGCTATTTTGGAAATTGAATTTCAACCCAGAACAAAATATACCCTTTTACGGACAGATTAATACTTGGCCTGCAACAGCTGGGACACCAGATTCAGGGTATTGCTATTTTGGCAATTGAATTTCATCCCAGAACAAAATATATGTTTTGGCGGATACTATCATACTTTGCCAGCCACAGTTGTGACACCAGATTTATGGTATTTCTATTTTGGCAATTGAATTTCACCCCAGAATAAAATATATCTTTTGGCGGACACTATTAGACTTTGCCAGCCACTACTGGAACACCAGATTCAGGGTATTGCTATTTTGGCAATTGAATTTCACCCCAGATAAAAATATACCCTTTTACGGACAGATTAACACTTAGCCTGTAACAGCTGGGACTCCAGATTCAGGGCATTGTTATTTTGGCAATTGATTTTCACCCAAGAACAAAATATATGTTTTGGCGTACACTATTATACTTTGCCAGCCACAGCTGTGACACCAGATTTATGGTATTGCTATTTTGGCAGTTGAATTTCACCATAGAACAAAATATATGTTTTGGCGGACACTATTAGACTTTGCCAGCCAGTACTGGAACACCAGATTCAGGGTATGGCTATTTTGGCAATTGAATTTCGCCCCAGAACAAAATATATGTTTTGGCGGACACTATTATACTTTGACAAACACAGCTGTGACACCAGATTTATGGTATTGCTATTTTGGCAATTGAATTTCACCCTAGAACAAAATATACCCTTTTACGGACAGATTAACACTTGGCTTGCAACAGCTGGGACACCATATTCAGGGTATTGCTATTTTGGTAAATGAATTTCACCCAAAACAAAATATATGTTTTGGCGGACACTATTAGACTTTTCTAGCCACTACTCGAACACCAGATTCAGGGTATTGCTATTTTTGCAATTGAATTTCACCCCAGAACAAAATATACCCTTTTACGGACAGATTAATAATTGGCCTGCAACAGCTGGAACACGAGATTAAGGGTATTGCAATTTTGGCAATTGAATTTAACCCCAAAACAAAATATACCCTTTTACGGACAGATTATCACATGGCCTGCAACAGCTGGGACACCAGATTCAGGGTTTTGCTATTTTGGCAATTGAATTTAAACCCAGAACAAAATATACCCTTTTACGGACAGATTAGCACTTAGCCTGCAACTGCTGGAACACCAGATTCAGGGTATTGCTATTTTGGCAATTGAATATCACCTCAGAACAAAATATACCCTTTTACGGACATATTAACACTTGACCTGCAACAGATGTTACATCAGATTCAGGGCATTGCTATTTTGGCAATTGAATTTCACCCCAGAACAAAATATATGTTTTGGCGGACACTATTAGACTTTGCCAGCCAGTACTGGAACTCTAGATTAAGGGTATTGCTATTTTGGCAATTGAATTTCACCCCAGAACAAAATATACCCTTTCATGGACAGATTAACACTTGGCCTCTAACAGCTGCGACGCCAGATTCAGGGTATTGCTATTTTGGCAATTGAATTTAACGCCAGAACAAAATATACCCTTTTACAGACAGAACAACACTTGGTCTTCAACAGCTGGCACACCAGATTCAGGGAATTGATTTTTTTGGCAATTGAATTTCACCCAGAACAAAATATGCCCTTTTACGGACAGATTATCATTTGGCCTGCTACAGCTGGGACACCAGATTCAGGGTATTGCTATTTTGGAAGTTGAATTTCAACCCAGAACAAAATATACCCTTTTACGGACAGAACAACACTTGGCCTGCAACAGCTGGGACACCAGATTCAGGGTATTGCTATTTTGGCAAATGAATTTAACCCCAGAACAAAATATATGTTTTGGCGGACACTATTAGACTTTTCCACCCACTACTGGAACACCAGATTCAGGGTATTGCTATTTTGGCAATTGAATTTCACCCCAGAACAAAATATACCCTTTTAAGGACAGATTAATAATTGGCCTGAAACAGCTGGGACACCAGATTAAGGGTATTGCAATTTTGGCAATTGAATTTCACCCCAGAACAAAATATACCCTTTACGGAAAGTACAACACTTGGTCTTCAACAGCTGGGACACCAGATTGAGGGAATTGATTTTTGGCAATTGAATTTCACCACAGAACAAAATATACCCTTTACGGTCAGATTATCACTTTGGCCTGCAACAGCTTGGACACCAGATTCAGGGTATTGCTATTTTGGCAACTGAATTTCACCCCAGAACAATATATATGCTTTTGGCGGACACTATTATACTTTGCCTGCCCAGCTGTGACACCAGATTTATGGTATTGGTATTTTGGCAATTGATTTTCACCCAGAACAGAATATATGTTTTGGCGGACACTATTAGACTTTTTCAGCCACTACTGGAACACCAGATTCAGGTTATTGCTATTTTGGAAATTGAATTTCAACCCAGAACAAAATATACCCTTTACGGACAGATTAATACTTGGCCTGCAACAGCTGGGACACCAGATTCAGGGTATTGCTATTTTGGCAATTGAATTTCATCCCAGAACAAAATATATGTTTTGACGGACACTATCATACTTTGCCAGCCACAGTTGTGACACCAGATTTATGGTATTTACTATTTTGGCAATTGAATTTCACCCCAGAACAAAATATATGCTTTTGGCGGACACGATTAGACTTTGGCCTGCAACTAGCTGGAACACCAGATTCAGGGTATTGCTATTTTGGCAATTGAATTTCACCTCAGAACAAAATATATCCTTTTACGGACAGATTAACACTTGACCTGCAACAGATGTTACACCAGATTCAGGGCATTGCTATTTTGGCAATTGAATTTCACCCCAGAACAAATATATGTTTTGGCGGACACTATTAGACTTTGCCAGCCAGTACTGGAACTGTAGATTAAGGGTATTGCTATTTTGGCAATTGAATTTCACCCCAGAAAAAAATATACCCTTTTATGGACAGATTAACACTTGGCCTCTAACAGCTGGGACACCAGATTCAGGGTATTGCTATTTTGGCAATTGAATTTAACGCCAGAACAAAATATACCCTTTTACAGACAGAACAACACTTGGTCTTCAACAGCTGGCACACCAGATTCAGGGAATTGATTTTTTTGGCAATTGAATTTCACCCAGAACAAAATATGCCCTTTTACGGACAGATTATCATTTGGCCTGCTACAGCTGGGACACCAGATTCAGGGTATTGCTATTTTGGAAGTTGAATTTCAACCCAGAACAAAATATACCCTTTTACGGACAGAACAACACTTGGCCTGCAACAGCTGGGACACCAGATTCAGGGTATTGCTATTTTGGCAAATGAATTTAACCCCAGAACAAAATATATGTTTTGGCGGACACTATTAGACTTTTCCACCCACTACTGGAACACCAGATTCAGGGTATTGCTATTTTGGCAATTGAATTTCACCCCAGAACAAAATATACCCTTTTAAGGACAGATTAATAATTGGCCTGAAACAGCTGGGACACCAGATTAAGGGTATTGCAAATTTGGCAATTGAATTTCACCCCAGAACAAAATATACCCTTTTACGGAAAGTACAACACTTGGTCTTCAACAGCTGGGACACCAGATTGAGGGAATTGATTTTTTGGCAATTGAATTTCACCACAGAACAAAATATACCCTTTTACGGTCAGATTATCATTTGGCCTGCAACAGCTTGGACACCAGATTCAGGGTATTGCTATTTTGGCAACTGAATTTCACCCCAGAACAATATATACGTTTTGGCGGACACTATTATACTTTGCCTGCCCAGCTGTGACACCAGATTTATGGTATTGGTATTTTGGCAATTGATTTTCACCCAGAACAGAATATATGTTTTGGCGGACACTATTAGACTTTTTCAGCCACTACTGGAACACCAGATTCAGGTTATTGCTATTTTGGAAATTGAATTTCAACCCAGAACAAAATTTACCCTTTTACGAACAGATTAATACTTGGCCTGCAACAGCTGGGACACCAGATTCAGGGTATTGCTATTTTGGCAATTGAATTTCATCCCAGAACAAAATATATGTTTTGGCGGATACTGTCATACTTTGCCAGCCACAGTTGTGACACCAGATTTATGGTATTGCTATTTTGGCAATTGAATTTCACCCCAGAATAAAATATATGTTTTGGCAGACACTATTAGACTTTGCCAGCCACTACTGGAACACCAGATTCAGGGTATTGCTATTTTGGCAATTGAATTTCACCCCAGATAAAAATATACCCTTTTACGGACAGATTAACACTTAGCCTGTAACAGCTGGGACTCCAGATTCAGGGCATTGTTATTTTGGCAATTGATTTTCACCCAAGAACAAAATATATGTTTTGGCGTACACTATTATACTTTGCCAGCCACAGCTGTGACACCAGATTTATGGTATTGCTATTTTGGCAATTAGATTTCACCCAGAACAAAATATGTGTTTTGGCGGACACTTTTAGACTTTGCCAGCCGCTACAGGAACACCAGATTCAGGGAATTGCTATTTTGGCAATTGAATTTCACCCGAATACAAAATATACCCTTTTGCGGACAGATTAACACTTAGCCTTCAACTGCTGGAACACCAGATTCAGGGTATTGCTATTTTGGCAACTGAATATCACCTCAGAACAAAATATATCCTTTTACGGACAGATTAACACTTGGCCTGCAACAGATGTTACACCAGATTCAGGGCATTGCTATTTTGGCAATTGAATTTCACCCCAGAACAAAATATATGTTTTGGCGGACACTTTTATACTTTGCCAGCCACAGCTGTGACACCAGATTTATGGTATTGCTATTTTGGCAATTGAATTTCACCCAAGAACAAAATATACCCTTTTACGGACAGATTAACACTTGGTCTGCAACAGCTATGACACCAGATTAAGGGTATTGCTATTTTGGCATTTGAATTTCACCCAAGAACAAAATATACCCTTTTACGGACAGATTAACACTTGGTCTGCAACAGCTGGGACACTAGATTCAGGGTATTGCTCTTTTGGCAATTGAATTTCACCCCAGAACAAAATATATGTTTTGGCGGACACTATTATACTTTTCCAGCCACAGTTGTGACACCAGATTTATGGTATTGCTATTTAGGCAATTGAATTTCACCCCAGAACAAAATATATGTTTTGGCGGATACTATTATACTTTGTCACCCACAGTTGTGACACCAGATTTATTGTATTGCTATTTTGGCAATTGAATTTCACCCCAGAACAAAATATACCCTTTTACGGACAGATTAACACTTGGCCTGCAACAGCTGTTACACTAGATTCAGGGTATTGCTATTTTGGCAATTGGATTTCACCCCAGCACAAAATGTATGTTTTGGCGGACACTATTATACTTTGTCGGCCACAGCTGTGACACCAGATTTATGGTATTGCTATTTTGGCAATTGAAGTTCACCCCAGAACAAAATATATGTTTTGGCGGGCACTATTAGACTTTGCCAGCCAGTACTGGAACACCAGATTAAGGGTTTTGCTATTTTGGCAATTGAATTAAACCCTAGAACAAAATATACCCTTTCACGCACAGATTAACACTTGGCCTGCAACAGCTGAGACACCAGATTCAGGGTATTGCTAGTTTGGCAATTAAATTTCACCCCAGAACAAAATATACCCTTTTACAGACTGAACAACACTTGGTCTGCAACAGCTGGGACACCAGATTCAGGATATTGCTATTTTGGCAATTGAATTTCACCCCAGAACAAAATATATGTTTTGGCGGACACTATTATAGTTTTCCAGCCACAGCTGTGACACCAGACTTATGGTATTGCTATTTTGGCAATTGAATTTAACCCCAGAACAAAATATAAGTTATGGCGGAAACTATTATAATTTGCCAGCCACAGTTGTGACACCAAATTTATGGTATTGCTATTTTGGCAATTGAATTTCTCCCCAGAATAAAATATATGTTTTGGCGGACAGTAATAGACTTTGCCAGCCACTACTTGAACACCAGATTCAGGGTATTGTTATTTTGGCAATTGAATTTCACGCCAGAACAAAATATACCGTTTTACAGACAGAACAACACTTGGTCTGCAACAGCTGGGACTCCAGATTAAGGGTGTTGTAATTTTGGCAATTGAATTTCACCCCAGAACAAAATATACCCTTTTATGGACAGAGCAACACTTGGTCTGCAACAGCTGGGACACCAGATTCAGGGTATTCCAATTCTGGCAATTGAATTTCAACCCAGAACAAAATATACCCTTTTACGGACAGATTAATACTTGGACTGCAACAGCTGGGACCCCAGATTTAGGGTATTGCTATTTTGGCAATTGAATTTCGCCCCAGAACAAAATATATGTTTTGGCGGACACTATTATACTTTGCCAGCCACAGCTGTGACACCAGATTTATGGTATTGCTATTTTGGCAGTTGAATTTCACCACAGAACAAAATATATGTTTTGGCGGACACTATTAGACTTTGCCAGCCAGTACTGGAACACCAGATTCAGGGTATGGCTATTTTGGCAATTGAATTTCACCCTAGAACAAAATATACCCTTTTACGGACAGATTAACACTTGGCTTGCAACAGCTGGGACACCAGATTCAGGGTATTCCAATTTTGGCAATTGAATTTCACCCCAAAACAAAATATACCCTTTTACGGACAGAACAACACTTGGTCTTCAACAGCTGGGACATAAGATTCAGGGAATTGATTTTTTGGCAATTGAATTTCACCCAGAACAAAATATACACTTTTACGGACAGATTATCATTTGGCCTGCAACAGCTGCGACACCAGATTCAGGGTATTGCTATTTTGGCAATTGAATTTCAACCCAGAACAAAATATACCCGTTTAAGGACAGATTAATACTTGGACTGCAACAGCTGGGACACCAGATTTAGGGTATTGCTATTTTGGCAATTGAATTTCGCCCCAGAACAAAATATATGTTTTGGCGGACACTATTATACTTTGCCAGCCACAGCTGTGACACCAGATTTATGGTATTGCTATTTTGGCAATTGAATTTCACCACAGAACAAAATATATGTTTTGGCGGACACTATTAGACTTTGCCAGCCAGTACTGGAACACCAGATTCAGGGTATTGCTATTTTGGCAATTGAATTTCGCCCCAGAACAAAATATATGTTTTGGCGGACACTATTATACTAAGCCAAACACATCTGTGACACTAGATTTATGGTATTGCTATTTTGGCAATTGAATTTCAGACTAGAACAAAATATACCCTTTTACGGACAGATTAACACTTGGCTTGCAACAGCTGGGACACCATATTCAGGGTATTGCTATTTTGGTAAATGAATTTCACCCAAAACAAAATATATGTTTTGGCGGACACTATTAGACTTTACTAGCCACTACTGGAACACCAGATTCAGGGAATTGTTATTTTTGCAATTGAATTTCACCACAGAACAAAATATACCCTTTTACGGACAATTTAATAATTGGCCTGCAACAGCTGGAACACGAGATTAAGGGTATTGCAATTTTGGCAATTGAATTTCACCCCAGAACAAAATATACCCTTTTACGGACAGATTATCACATGGCCTGCAACAGCTGGGACACCAGATTCAGGGTTTTACTATTTTGGCAATTGAATTTCACTGCAGAACCAAATATACCCTTTTAAGGACAGATTAACCCTTGGCCTGCAACAGCTGGGACACCATATTCAGGGTATTGCTATTTTGGCAATTGAATATCACCTCAGAACAAAATATATCCTTTTACGGACAGATTAACACTTGACCTGCAACAGATGTTACACCAGATTCAGGGCATTGCTATTTTGGCAATTGAATTTCACCCCAGAACAAATATATGTTTTGGCGGACACTATTAGACTTTGCCAGCCAGTACTGGAACTGTAGATTAAGGGTATTGCTATTTTGGCAATTGAATTTCACCCCAGAAAAAAATATACCCTTTTATGGAAAGATTAACACTTGGCCTCTAACAGCTGGGACACCAGATTCAGGGTATTGCTATTTTGGCAATTGAATTTAACGCCAGAACAAAATATACCCTTTTACAGACAGAACAACACTTGGTCTGCAACAACTGGGACACCAGATTCAGGGTATTGCTATTTTGGCTATTGAATTTCGCCCCAGAACAAAATAAACCCTTTTACGGACAGATTAATATTTGGCCTGCAACAGCTGGGACACCAGATTCAGGGTATTCCAATTTTGGCAATTGAATTTCACCCCATAACAAAATATACCCTTTTACGGACAGAACAACACTTGGTCTTCAACAGCTGGGACACCAGATTCAGGGAATTGATTTTTTGGCAATTGAATTTCACCCAGAACAAAATATGCCCTTTTACGGAGAGATTATCATTTGGCCTCCAACAGCTGGGACACCAGATTCAGGGTATTGCTATTTTGGCAATTGAATTTCAACCCAGAACAAAATATACCCTTTTACGGACAGATTAATACTTGGCCTGCAACAGCTGGGACACCAGATTCAGGGTATTACTATTTTGGCAATTGAATTTCACCCCAGAACAAAATATATGTTTTCAAGGACACTATTATACTTTGCCAGACACAGCTGTGACACCAGATTAAGGATATTGCAATTTTGGCAATTGAATTTCACCCCAGAACAAAATATACCCTTTTACGGACAGATTAATACTTGGCCTGCAACAGCTGGGACACCAGATTCAGGGTATTGCTATTTTGGCAAATTAATTTAACCCCAGAACAAAATATATGTTTTGGCGGACACTATTAGACTTTTCCACCCACTACTGGAACACCAGATTCAGGGTATTGCTATTTTGGCAATTGAATTTCTCCTCAGAACAAAATATACCCTTTTAAGGACAGATTAATAATTGGCCTGAAACAGCTGGGACACCAGATTAAGGGTATTGCAATTTTGGCAATTGAATTTCACCCCAGAACAAAATATACCCTTTTACGGAAAGTACAACACTTGGTCTTCAACAGCTGGGACACCAGATTGAGGGAATTGATTTTTTGGCAATTGAATTTCACCACAGAACAAAATATACCCTTTTACGGTCAGATTATCATTTGGCCTGCAACAGCTTGGACACCAGATTCAGGGTATTGCTATTTTGGCAACTGAATTTCACCCCAGAACAATATATATGTTTTGGCGGACACTATTATACTTTGCCTGCCCAGCTGTGACACCAGATTTATGGTATTGGTATTTTGGCAATTGATTTTCACCCAGAACAGAATATATGTTTTGGCGGACACTATTAGACTTTTTCAGCCACTACTGGAACACCAGATTCAGGTTATTGCTATTTTGGAAATTGAATTTCAACCCAGAACAAAATATACCCTTTTACGGACAGATTAATACTTGGCCTGCAACAGCTGGGACACCAGATTCAGGGTATTGCTATTTTGGCAATTGAATTTCATCCCAGAACAAAATATATGTTTTGGCGGATACTATTATACTTTGCCAGCCATAGCTTTGACACCAGATTTATGGTATTGCTATCTTGGCAATTGAATTTCAACCTAGAACAAAATATATGTTTTGGCAGACACTATTAGACTTTGCCAGCCATTACTGGGAAACCAGATTCAGGGTATTGCTATTTTGGCAATTGAATTTCACTGCAGAACCAAATATACCCTTTTAAGGACAGATTAACCCTTAGCCTGCAACAGCTGGGACACCATATTCAGGGTATTGCTATTTTGGCAATTGAATTTCCCCCCAGAACAAAATATATGTTTTACCGGACACTATTATACTTTGCCGGCCACAGATGTGACACCAGATTTATGGTATTGTTATTTTGGCAATTGAACTTCACCCCAGAACAAGATATATATTTTGGCGGACACTATTATACTTTGCCAGCCACAGTTGTGATACCAGATTTATGGAATTGCTATTTTGGCAATTGAATGTCCCCCCAGAACGAAATATATGTTTTGGCGGACACTATTATACTTTGCCAGCCACAGTTGTGATACCAGATTTATGATATTGCTATTTTGGCAATTGAATTTCACCCCAGAACAAAATATACCCTTTTACGGACAGAACAACACTTGGCCTGCAACAGCTGGGACACCAGATTCAGGGTATTGCTATTTTGGCAATTGAATTTCACCCCAGAACAAAATATATGTTTTGGCGGACACTATTATACTTTTGCCAGCCACAGCTGTGACACCAGATTTATGGTATTGCTATTTTGGCAATTGAATTTCACCCCAGAACAAAATATATGTTTTGACGGACACTATTAATACTTGGCCTGCAACAGCTGGGACACCAGATTTAGGGTATTGCTATTTTGGCAATTGAATTTCACCCCAGAACAAAATATATGCTTTTACGGACACTATAACACTTGGCCTGCCACCAGCTGGGACACCAGATTGAGGGTATTGCTATTTTGGCAATTGAATTTCACCACAGAACAAAATATACCCTTTACGGACAGATTATCATTTGGCCTGCAACAGCTGTGGACACCAGATTCAGGGTATTGCTATTTTGGCAACTGAATTTCACCCCAGAACAAAATATATGTTTTAGCGGACACTATTATACTTTGCCTGCCACAGCTGTGACACCAGATTTATGGTATTGGTATTTTGGCAATTGATTTTCACCCAGAACAAAATATATGTTTTAGCGGACACTATTAGACTTTTGCCAGCCACTAGCTGGAACACCAGATTCAGGGTATTGCTATTTTGGCAATTGAATTTCAACCCAGAACAAAATATACCCTTTTACGGACAGATTAATACTTGGCCTGCAACAGCTGGGACACCAGATTCAGGGTATTGCTATTTTGGCAATTGAATTTCATCCCAGAACAAAATATATGTTTTGGCGGATACTATTATACTTTGCCAGCCATAGCTTTGACACCAGATTTATGGTATTGCTATCTTGGCAATTGAATTTCAACCCCAGAACAAAATATATGTTTTGGCGGACACTATTAGACTTTGCCAGCCACTAGCTGGGAACACCAGATTCAGGGTATTGCTATTTTGGCAATTGAATTTCACCCCAGAACCAAATATACCCTTTTAAGGACAGATTAACACTTGGCCTGCAACAGCTGGGACACCAGATTCAGGGTATTGCTATTTTGGCAATTGAATTTCACCCCAGAACAAAATATATGTTTTAGCGGACACTATTATACTTTGCCAGCCACAGCTGTGACACCAGATTTATGGTATTGCTATTTTGGCAATTGAACTTCACCCCAGAACAAGATATATACTTTTGGCGGACACTATTAATACTTTGCCAGCAACAGCTGTGATACCAGATTTATGGAATTGCTATTTTGGCAATTGAATGTCACCCCAGAACGAAATATATGTTTTGGCGGACACTATTATACTTTGCCAGCCACAGTTGTGATACCAGATTTATGGTATTGCTATTTTGGCAATTGAATTTCACGCCAGAACAAAATATACCCTTTTACAGACAGAACAACACTTGGTCTGCAACAGCTGGGACACCAGATTCAGGGTATTGCTATTTTTGGCAATTGAATTTCACCCCAGAACAAAATATATGTTTTGGCGGACACTATTATACTTTTGCCAGCCACAGTTGTGACACCAGATTTATGGTATTGCTATTTTGGCAATTGAATTTCACCCCAGAACAAAATATATGTTTTGGCGAACACTATTATACTTTGCCAGCCACAGCTGTGACACCAGATTTATGGTATTGCTATTTTGGCAATTGAATTTCACCCCAGAACAAAATATATGTTTTGGCGGACACTAATAGACTTTGCCAGCCACCACTGGAACACCAGATTAAGGGTATTGCTATTTTGGCAATTGAATTTCACCCCAGAACAAAATATACCCTTTACGGACAGATTAACACTTGGCCTGCAACATCTGTGAACACCAGATTCAGGGTATTGCTATTTTGGCAATTGAATTTCACCCCAGAACAAAATATACCCTTTTACGGACAGATTAACACTTGGCCTGCAACAGCTGGGACACCAGATTCAGGAAATTGCTATTTTTGGCAATTTAATTTCACCGCAGAACTAAATATACCCTTTTACGGACAGATTATTATTTGGCCTGCAACAGCTGGGACACCAGATTCAGGGTATTGCAATTTTGGCAATTGAATTTCAACCCAGAATAAAATATACCCTTTTACGGACAGATTATTACTTGGCCTGCAACAGCTGGGACACCAGATTCAGGGTATTGCTATTTTGGCAATTGAATTTCATCCCAGAACAAAATATATGTTTTGGCGGATACTTTTATACTTTGCCAGCCACAGTTGTGACACCAGATTTATTGTATTGCTATTTTGGCAATTGAATTTAACCCCAGAATAAAATTTATGTTTTGGCGGACACTATTAGACATTGCCAGCCACTGCTGGAACACCAGATTCAGGGTATTGCTATTTTGGCAATTGAATTTTTACCCCAGATTAAAATATTCCCTTTTAAGGACAGATTAACACTTGGCCTGCAACAGCTGTGACACCAGATTCAGGGTATTGCTATTTTGGCAATTGAATTTCACCCCAGAACAAAATATATGTTTTGGCGGACACTATTAAACTTTGCCAGCCACAGCTTTGACACCAGATTTATGGTATTTCTATTTTGGCAATTGAATTTCAACCTAGAACAAAATATATGTTTTGGCAGACACTATTAGACTTTGCCAGACATTACTGGAACAAAAGATTCAGTGTATTGCTATTTTGGCAATTGAATTTCACCTCAGAACAATATATTCCCTTTTACGGACAGATTAACACTTGGTCTGCAACAGCTGTGACACCAGATTTATGGTATTGCTATTTTGGCAATTGAATTTCACCCCAGAACAAAATATATGTTTTGGCGGACACTATTAAACTTTGCCAGCCACAGCTGGAACACCAGATTCAGGGTATTGCTATTTTGGCAATTGAATTTCACCCCAGAACAAAATATACCCTTTTACGGACAGATTAATACTTGGCCTGCAACAGCTGGGACACCAGATTCAGGGTATTGCTATTTTGGCAATTGAATTTCACCCCAGAACAAAATATATGCTTTTACGGACACTATTAACACTTGGCCTGCCACTGCTGGAACACCAGATTCAGGGTATTGCTATTTTGGCAATTGAATTTCACTCCAGAACAAAATATACCCTTTTACGGACAGATTAACACTTGGCCTGCAACAGCTGGGACACCAGATTCAGGGTATTGCTATTTTGGCAATTGAATTTCACCCCAGAACAAAATATATGTTTTGGCGGACACTATTATACTTTGCCGGCTACAGCTGTGACACCAGTTTTATGGTATTGCTATTTTGGCAATTGAATTTCAACCTAGAACAAAATATACCCTTTTACGGACAGATTAATACTTGACCTGCAACAACAGGGACACAAGATTCAGGGTATTGCAATTTTGGCAATTGAATTTCACGCCAGAACAAAATATAACCTTTTACAGACAGAACAACACTTGGTCTGCAACAGCTGGGACACCAGATTCATGGTATTGCTATTTTGGCAATTGAATTTCACTCCAGAACAAAATATACCCTTTTACGGACAGATTGACACTTGGTCTGTAACAGCTGGGACTCCAGATTCAGTGCATTGTTATTTTGGCAATTGATTTTCACCCAAGAACAAAATATATGTTTTGGCGGACACTATTATACTTTGCCAGCCACAGCTGTGACACCAGATTTATGGTATTGCTATTTTGGCAATTGAATTTCACCCCAGAACAAAATATATATTTTGGCGGACACTATTATACTTTGCCAGCCACAGTTGTGATACCAGATTTATGGAATTGCTATTTTGGCAATTGAATTTCCCCCCAGAACGAAATATATGTTTTGGCGGACACTATTATACTTTGCCAGCCACAGTTGTGATACCAGATTTATGATATTGCTATTTTGGCAATTGAATTTCACGCCAGAACAAAATATACCCTTTTACAGACAGAACAACACTTGGTCTGCAACAGCTGGGACACCAGATTCAGGGTATTGCTATTTTGGCTATTGAATTTCACCCCAGAACAAAATGTATGTTTTGGCGAACACTATTATACTTTTCCAGCCACAGTTGTGACACCAGATTTATGGTATTGCTATTTTGGCAATTGAATTTCACCCCAGAACAAAATATATGTTTTGGCGAACACTATTATACTTTGCCAGCCACAGTTGTGACACCAGATTTATGGTATTGCTATTTTGGCAATTGAATTTCACCCCAGAATAAAATATATGTTTTGGCAGACACTAATAGACTTTGCCAGCCACCACCGGAACACCAGATTCAGGGTTTTGCTATTTTGGCAATTGAATTTCACCCCAGAACAAAATATACCCTTTTACGGACAGATTAACACTTGGCCTGCAACAGCTGTTAAACCAGATTCAGGGTATTGCTATTTTGGCAATTGAATTTCACCCCAGAACAAAATATACCCTTTTACGGACAGATTAACAATTGGCCTGCAACAGCTGGGACACCAGATTCAGGGAATTGATTTTTTGGCAATTTTATTTCATCGCAGAACTATATATACCCTTTTACGTACAGATTATTATTTGGCCTGCAACAGCTGGGACACCAGATTCATGGTATTGCTATTTTGGCAATTGAATTTCATCCCAGAACAAAATATATGTTTTGGCGGATACTATTATACTTTGCCAGCCACAGTTGTGACACCAGATTTATTGTATTGCTATTTTGGCAATTGAATTTCACCCCAGAATAAAATATATGTTTTGGCGGACACTATTAGACATTGCCAGACACTGCTGGAACACCAGATTCAGGGTTTTGCTATTTTGGCAATTGAATTTTTACCCCAGATTAAAATATACCCTTTTACGGACAGATTAACACTTAGCCTGTAACAGCTGGGACTCCAGATTCAGGGCATTGTTATTTTGGCAATTGATTTTCACCCAAGAACAAAATATATGTTTTGGCGGACACTATTATACTTTGCAAGCCACAGCTGTGACACCAGTTTTATGGTATTGCTATTTTGGCAATTGAATTTCAACCTAGAACAAAATATACCCTTTTAAGGACAGATTAATACTTGACCTGAAACAACAGGGACACAAGATTCAGGGTACTGCAATTTTGGCAATTGAATTTCACGCCAGAACAAAATATAACCTTTTACAGACAGAACAACACTTGGTCTGCAACAGCTGGGACACCAGATTCATGGTATTGCTATTTTGGCAATTGAATTTCACTCCAGAACAAAATATACCCTTTTACGGACAGATTAACACTTGGTCTGTAACAGCTGGGACACTAGATTCAGGGTATTGCTATTTTGGCAATTGAATTTCACCCCAGAAAAAAATATATGTTTTGGCGGACACTATTATACTTTGCCAGCCACAGTTGTGATACCAGATTTATGGAATTGCTATTTTGGCAATTGAATTTCCCCCCAGAACAAAATATATGTTTTGGCGGATTCTATTATACTTTGCCAGCCACAGTTGTGACACCAGATTTATTGTATTGCTATTTTGGCAATTGAATTTCCCCCCAGAACGAAATATATGTTTTGGCGGACATCAGTATACTTTGCCAGCCACAGTTGTGATACCAGATTTATGATATTGCTATTTTGGCAATTGAATTTCCCCCCAGAACAAAATATATGTTTTGGCGGACACTATTATACTTTGCCAGCCACAGCTGTGACACCAGATTTATGTTATTGCTATTTTGGCAATTGAATTTCACCCAGAACAAAATATATGTTTTGGCGGACACTATTATACCTTGCCAGCCACAGTTGTGACACCAAATTTATGGTATTGCTATTTTGGCAATTGAATTTCAACGCAGAACCAAATATACCCTTTTAAGGACAGATTAACACTTGGCCTGCAACAGCTGTGACACCAGATTCAGGGTATTGCTATTTTGGCAATTTAATTTCACCCCAGAACAAAATATATGTTTTGGCGGACACTATTAAACTTTGCCAGCCACAGCTTTGACACCAGATTTATGGTATTGCTATTTTGGCAATTGAATTTCAACCTAGAACAAAATATATGTTTTGGCAGACACTATTAGACTTTGCCAGACATTACTGGAACACCAGATTCAGGGTATTGCTATTTTGGCAATTGAATTTCACCTCAGAACAATATATTCCCTTTTACGGACAGATTAACACTTGGTCTGCAACAGCTGTGACACCAGATTTATGGTATTGCTATTTTGGCAATTGAATTTCACCCAGAACAAAATATATGTTTTGGCGGACACTATTAGACTTTGACAGCCACTACTGGAACACCAGATTCAGGGTATTGCTATTTTGGCAATTGAATTTCACCCCAGAACAAAATATACCCTTTTAAGGACAGATTAATACTTGGCCTTCAAAAGCTGGGACACCAGATTCAGGGTATTGCAATTTTGGCCATTGAATTTCACCCCAGAACAAAATATATGCTTTGACGGACACTATTAATACTTGTGCCAGCAACAGCTGGGACACCAGATTTATGGTATTGCTATTTTGGCAATTGAATTTCACCGCAGAACCAAATATACCCTTTAAGGACAGATTAACACTTGGCCTGCAACAGCTGGGACACCAGATTCAGGGTATTGCTATTTTGGCAATTGAATTTCACCCCAGAACAAAATATATGTTTTGGCGGACACTATTATACTTTGCCAGCCACAGCTGTGACACTAGATTTATGGTATTGTTATTTTGGCAATTGAATTTCACCCCAGAACAAAATATATCTTTTACGGACACTATTAACACTTGGCCTGCCACAGCTGTGACACCAGATTCAGGGTATTGCTATTTTGTCAATTGAATTTCACCCCAGAACAAAATATATGTTTTGGCGGACACTATTATACTTTGCCAGCCACAGTTGTGACACCAGATTTATGGTATTGCTATTTTGGCAATTGAATTTCACGCCAGAACAAAATATATGCTTTTACGGACACTATTAGACTTTGGCCAGCCACTAGCTGGAACACCAGATTCAGGGTATTGCTATTTTGGCAATTGAATTTCACCCCAGAACAAAATATATGCTTTGACGGACACGATTAACACTTGGCCTGCAACAGCTGTTAAACCAGATTCAGGGTATTGCTATTTTGGCAATTGAATTTCACCCCAGAACAAAATATACCCTTTTACGGACAGATTAACACTTGGCCTGCAACAGCTGGGACACCAGATTCAGGGTATTGCTATTTTGGCAATTGAATTTCACCCCAGAACAAAATATACGCTTTTACGGACACGATTATCATTTGGCCTGCCAACAGCTGGGACACCAGATTCAGGGTATTGCTATTTTGGCAATTGAATTTCACCCCAGAACAAAATATACCTTTTACGGACAGATTATTACTTGGCCTGCAACAGCTGGGACACCAGATTCAGGGTATTGCTATTTTGGCAATTGAATTTCACCCCAGAACAAAATATATGTTTTGGCGGACACTATTATACTTTGCCAGCCACAGCTGTGACACCAGATTTATGGTATTGCTATTTTGGCAATTGAATTTCACCCCAGAACAAAATATATGTTTTGGCGGACACTATTAGACATTGGCCAGCCACTAGCTGGAACACCAGATTCAGGGTATTGCTATTTTGGCAATTGAATTTCACCCCAGAACAAAATATATGCTTTTACGGACACGATTAATACTTGGCCTGTAACAGCTGGGACTCCAGATTCAGGGCATTGCTATTTTGGCAATTGAATTTCACCCAAGAACAAAATATAATGCTTTACGGACACTATTATACTTTGCCAGCCACAGCTGTGACACCAGATTTATGGTATTGCTATTTTGGCAATTGAATTTCACCCCAGAACAAAATATATGTTTTGGCGGACACTATTAGACTTTGCCAGCCACTAGCTGGAACAGCAGATTCAGGGTATTGCTATTTTGGCAATTGAATTTCACCCCAGAACAAAATATATGCTTTTGACGGACACTATTAATACTTTGCCAGCCACAGCTGGAACACCAGATTCAGGGTATTGCTATTTTGGCAATTGAATTTCACCTCAGAACAAAATATATGCTTTTACGGACAGATTAACACTTGGCCTGCAACAGCTGTGACACCAGATTCAGGGTATTGCTATTTTGGCAATTGAATTTCACCCCAGAACAAAATATATGTTTTGGCGGACACTATTATACTTTGCCAGCCACAGCTGTGACACCAGATTTATGGTATTGCTATTTTGGCAATTGAATTTCACCCCAGAACAAAATATATGTTTTAGCGGACACTATTATACTTTGCCAGCTACAGCTGTGACACCAGATTTATGGTATTGCTATTTTGGCAATTGAATTTCACCCCAGAACAAAATATATGTTTTGGCGGACACTATTCATACTTTGCCAGCCAGCAGCTGTAACACCAGATTTATGGTATTGCTATTTTGGCAATTGAATTTCACCCCAGAACAAAATATACCCTTTTACGGACAGATTAACACTTGACCTGCAACAGCTGGAACACCAGATTCAGGGTATTGCTATTTTGGCAATTAAATTTCACCCCAGAACAAAATATATCGTTTTACGGACACGATTAATACTTGGCCTGCAACAGCTGGGACACCAGGATTCAGGGTATTGCTATTTTGGCAATTGAATTTCACCCCAGAACAAAATATAACCTTTTACGGACAGATATAACACTTGGCCTGCAACAGCTGGGACACCAGATTCATGGTATTGCTATTTTGGCAATTGAATTTCACCCCAGAACAAAATATACCCTTTTACGGACAGATTAACACTTGGTCTGTAACAGCTGGGACACCAGATTCAGGGTATTGCAATTTTGGCCATTGAATTTCACCCCAGAACAAAATATACCCTTTTACGGACAGAACAACACTTGGTCTGCAACTGCTGGGACACCAGATTCAGGGTATTGCTATTTTGGCAATTGAATTTCACTGCAGAACCAAATATACCCTTTTAAGGACAGATTAACCCTTGGCCTGCAACAGCTTGGACACCATATTCAGGGTATTGCTATTTTGGCAATTGAATTTCACCCCAGAACAAAATATATGTTTTGGCGGACACTATTATACTTTGCCGGCTACAGCTGTGACACCAAATTTATGGTATTGTTATTTTGGCAATTGAAGTTCACCCCAGAACAAGATATATATTTTGGCGGACACTATTATACTTTGCCAGCCACAGTTGTGATACCAGATTTATGGAATTGCTATTTTGTCAATCGAATTCCCCCCCAGAACGAAATATATGTTTTGGCGGACACTATTATACTTTGCCAGCCACAGCTGTGATACCAGATTTATGGTATTGCTATTTTGGCAATTGAATTTCACGCCAGAACAAAATATACCTTTTACGGACAGCTATAACACTTGGCCTGCAACAGCTGGGACACTAGATTCAGGGTATTGCTATTTTGGCTATTGAATTTCACCCCAGAACAAAATGTATATTTTGGCGAACACTATTATACTTTTCCAGCCACAGTTGTGACACCAGATTTATGGTATTGCTATTTTGGCAATTGAATTTCACCCCAGAATAAAATATATGTTTTGGCGGACACTAATAGACTTTGCCAGCCACCACCGGAACACCAGATTCAGGGTATTGCTATTTTGGCAATTGAATTTCACCCCAGAACAAAATATATCCTTTTACGGACAGATTAACACTTGGCCTGCAACAGCTGTTAAACCAGATTCAGGGTATTGCTATTTTGGCAATTGAATTTCACCCCAGAACAAAATATACCCTTTTACGGACAGATTAACACTTGGCCTGCAACAGCTGGGACACCAGATTCAGGGAATTGATTTTTTGGCAATTGAATTTCACCGCAGAACAAAATATACCCTTTTACGGACAGATTATCATTTGGCCTCCAACAGCTGGGATACCAGATTCAGGGTATTGCAATTTTGGCAATTGAATTTCAACCCAGAAAAAAATATACCCTTTTACGGACAGATTATTACTTGGCCTGCAACAGCTGGGACACCAGATTCAGGGTATTGCTATTTTGGCAATTGAATTTCACCCCAGAATAAAATATATGTTTTGGCGGATACTATTATACTTTGCCAGCCACTACTGGAACACCAGATTCAGGGTATTGCTATTTTGGCAATTGAATTTCACCCCAGATTAAAATGTACCCTTTTACGGACAGATTATTACTTGGCCTGTAACAGCTGGGACTCCAGATTCAGGGCATTGTTATTTTGGCAATTGGTTTTCACCCAAGAACAAAATATATGTTTTGGCGGACACTATTATACTTTGCCAGCCACAACTGTGACACCAGATTTATGGTATTGCTATTTTGGCAATTTGATTTCACCCAAAACAAAATATGTGTTTTGGCGGACACTATTAGACTTTACCAGCCACTACTGGAACACCAGATTCAGGGAATTGCTATTTTGGCAATTGAATTTCACCCGAGTACAAAATATACCCTTTTACGGACATATTAACACTTAGCCTTCAACTGCTGGAACACCAGATTCAGGGTATTGCTATTTTGGCAATTGAATATCACCTCAGAACAAAATATATCCTTTTACGGACAGATTAACACTTGGCCTGCAACAGATGTTACACCAGATTCAGGGCATTGCTATTTTGGCAATTGAATTTCACCCCAGAACAAAATATATGTTTTGGCGGACACTATTATACTTTGCCAGCCACAGCTGGGACACCAGATTTATGGTATTGCTATTTTGGCAATTGAATTTCACCCCAGAACAAAATATATGTTTCGGCGGACACTATTATACTTTGCCAGCTACAGTTGTGATACCAGATTTATGGTTTTGCTATTTTGGCAATTAAATTTCCCCCCAGAACAAAATATATGTTTTGGCGGACACTATTCAACTTTGCCAGCCAGTACTGTAACACCAGTTTCAGGGTATTGCTATTTTGGCAATTGAATTTCACCCCAGAACAAAATATACCCTTTTACGGACAGATTAACACTTGACCTGCAACAGCTGGAACACCAGATATCGGGTATTGCTATTTTGGCAATTGAATTTCACCCCAGAACAAAATATACCATTTTACGGACAGATTAATACTTGACCTGCAACAACAGGGACACAAGATTCAGGGTATTGCAATTTTGGCAATTGAATTTCACGCCAGAACAAAATATAACCTTTTACAGACAGAACAACACTTGGTCTGCAACAGCTGGGACACCAGATTCATGGTATTGCTATTTTGGCAATTGAATTTCACCCCAGAACAAAATATATGTTTTGGCGGACACTATTATACTTGTCCAGCCACAGTTGTTACACCAGATTTATGGTATTGCTATTTTGGCAATTGAATTTCACCCCAGAACAAAATATATGTTTTGGCGGATACTATTATACTTTGCCAGCCACAGTTGTGACACCAGATTTATTGTATTGCTATTTTGGCAATTGACTTTCCCCCCAGAACGAAATATATGTTTTGGCGGACACTATTAGACTTTGCCAGCCAGTACTGGAACACCAGATTAAGGGTATTGCTATTTTGGCAATTGAATTAAACCCCAGAACAAAATATACCGTTTCACGCACAGATTAATACTTGGCCTGCAACAGCTGAGACACCAGATTCAGGGTATTGCTAGTTTGGCAATTAAATTTCACCCCAGAACAAAATATACCCTTTTACAGACTGAACAACACTTGGTCTGCAACAGCTGGGACACCAGATTCAGGGTATTGCTATTTTGGTATAAAGAGAAAAGTATGTCCAGCTCACCTGCTGTATAGTGTCCCCATTGGGATCCCTCATGCACGGACCATTTGGCAAGCTACCGTGGGTTGCAGAGATAAAAAAAATTCTGAAGGTCCAGCAAAATATTCAGCTGTATCTTCTTTATTGTGGTGAAGTTTTGTTACAACTTTTAGCGCATATTTTCACATCAGATTCACACCGTCAACGCGTTTCGAACAGAGTTCTTATTCATCACTAAATTCCCTCCACTAAAGCACATCTTTATACCAGTTTGATGAATCAGGCTCCACCTTCATCAATCATGTGGTGGGAAGCGTTCACCTGTATTTCATTAGTGCCAAGGAGGTTGGAGGCGTTTACTCAAACATTTGCACACATAAAGCACTTTGGAAAGAATCCATAATGAAGTGACATTTTAAAATATTGGCATCTATATTGTACCCCACTATGAATAAGTGTTTCAAATCCATAAAGATGTCTATATTGACATTAGCGGTTCATTCATATCTTCTGCGTTTTCGTTGCTATCAAAATTCAAGCTCAAACAAACGCAGGCTGTGTGAACGGCTCCTTATGGAGTGATTGCTGTAAACACATATACCCATACATAGTTGGAGTGTATAAAAAGATGGCAATAAAGAAATAACTAAAATAGTGTGACCATAAACTAAAATGAAATTTTCTTTGCAAGCAGTAGTGGATAGTTTGTATTGACACAAAGACTGTATGCTCGGGAAAAAAAACCAGAGATATGGCAGAGCCTATATCAAAATGACAATTGGTTCATAGTGGCAGGGAGGCTATATTGGTAGTTTTATGTTAGACACATCATTTCTTATTTCCAATTTTTCAATTCTGTTGATATTATTTTGTCATGGAAGCATATTTTTTGACGGCAGATGTAATTGAAAAAATAATAAAAATATATAGTCAATAAAAATATAACAATTCTTTTTTATAATTCATACCCTTTGGGAAATATGTGTCTAGACTAAACATCCAATATGCCTCTCTTTTTAGGACTTTTCTTTTCAGATCTCCTCCTCTCAAGGGACGGCATACTTTTTCTATGCCAAAGACCCGGAACCCGTTTATATTTCTGTTGTGGGTGTGTATGAAGTGTTTTGCTGCTCCAGTCTGAAACATTTGTATATGCTGGATTGTTAATATAATTCAAGTGTTCCAGGACACGAGTTTTCAATTTGCGAGTTGTGCTTCCTACATAGAACAGGTCGCATTGTGTGCACACAATCATATAGATCACATTATCGCTGTTACAATTAATATACGATTTTATGTTAAATGTATTGTCACCATTGGTATTGCGAAATGTTTTAGTTGGATAGGCATAAGAACATGTTTTACATGGATGACTTCCACACCTTGTGAAACCTTTATATTTCAACCAGGTGCTTGTTGGAGTATTTGTTTTAGAGGAGAAAAGGGAAGGTGAAAGCATGGATGCCAGTGTAGGTGAGCGTCTAGGAACTACTCTGTAACCCTTCTTTAATATATTTCTTACAGTGTCATTTTCATACATAGTAAAGATACTGTTATTGATAATATCTCTGATGGCTTCAACTTGTTTGCTGTAAGTAAGTACTAGAGTGGGTAATGACTCTTTTTTATGTTGACTTTTGTTTTGAAAGAGTAGATTCGGTCGGTTTTTATTTACCGCTATTTTATAGCCTCGTTCTATTATCCATGAGGGGTATCCTCGGGAGGAGAGACGTTCCCTAATAATATTACATTCATTATAAAAATATCGATCCATGCTACAGTTTCTCCTGGCTCGGGTGAATTCTCCCACTGGCACTGATTTGATGACATGTGCTGGGTGGTGACTATTCGCCCTGAGCAGGGTATTGCCAGAAATGGGTTTCCTATATGTTTTCATAGAAATAGGCGTATTGGGGACGCTAGACAATGTCAAATCCAAAAAATTTATAGAGCTCTTATCATGTATATATGTAAATTTTAGGTTATATTTATTATTATTGCAATATTCCATGAATGAGGGTATGGCAGGCACATCGCCGCTCCAAATAAGGAGCAGGTCGTCGATGTACCTGCCATACCACTCAATGGATGATGCAAAGGGATTTTCTTCTGTAAAATATGAAGTGTTCCTCCCAATAAGATAAGGTTAGGTTTGCTAATGAAGGAGAGAATTTTGCCCCCATGGAAACTCCCTGAGTTTGTAGAAAGTAATCACCATCAAAGAAAAAATAGTTGTGTGTTAGAAGGAAATGTGTAACCTCCAGAATATATTCTGTATGCTCTGCATTGTAACAACTATTTTTGTAAAGATGGAATTCCAAAGCTACGAGTGCCACTGTATGGGGTATGGAGGGATATAATGAAACTACATCAGTAGACAGCCACACATGACCTGGTTTCCATAGGCGATTATGCATGCTTCTGAGAACATCCCCAGTGTCTTTTAAATACCCTGGGACCCTGGTCACGAGTGGCTGTAATACTGAGTCTAGCCACTGTCCTAGGCGTTCTGTCAGGGATCCAATCCCGGACACAATAGGGCGCAGTGGTGGTGGGTTCAGTCCTTTATGGACTTTGGGGAGAGCATGTAGGATTGGTGTGATGGGGGTTCCAACATTTAAAGAATTAAATTGTTGCTGGTTAAAAAGGCCCAATGAATGTCCTTTTTTAATTATGTTGGAGTACACTTCCTGATATTGTGCTAGAGGGTTTTGTCTTAATTTGACATAAGTAGATACATCCTCCAGCATGGCTAGCATTTCTAGTCGGTAAGTGTTGCTATCTAACACCACCACTGCGCCCCCCTTTGTCCGCCATTTTGATGACAACATTGTCTCTGCGGCTAAGTGTCTCTATAGCCTCCTTTTGTTTGTGAGTTAGGTTAGATGATCGTACAGTTTTGTTAATGCTGTTATTTAATTCTAGAAGTTGTTTTTCCACTACTGTTTGAAAAGAGTCCATACCGGAAATTCGTGATTGGATAGGATAGTAGTGGGGATTTTGTGTAACAAAATTGTTCGATCCCAAAATCCCACTGCTATGTGTGGACTCCATACCTAAACTTTCTAATTGTATAACCAACATTTGTTCACTAAATGACATATTGGATATAGCATTTGCTCTAGGATTGTCATTAATAGTAACTTCTGTGTTTGATGTTTCCTCCTCCATAAAAAAATGTTTCCTGATAGTGAGATCTCTCACAAATTTATTGACATCAAGAATGGTGGAGAAAACATCAAAGCTTTGAGAGGGGGAGAAGTTGAGTCCTAATTTTAGGACATCAAGTTTGCCTTCTGTTAACTCAACATTTGATAAATTGATAACATCATGAGTATGCGCATTGTCGCTATTTATTTGCGACGTCTATTTTGGCAATTGAATTTCACCCCAGAACAAAATATATGTTTTGGCGGACACTATTATAGTTTTCCAGCCACAGTTGTGACACCAGACTTAAGGTATTGCTATTTTGGCAATTGAATTTCACCCCAGAACAAAATATACGTTTTGGCGGAAACTATTATAATTTGACAGCCACAGTTGTGACACCAGATTTATGGTATTGCTATTTTGGCAATTGAATTTCACCCCAGAACAAAATACATGTTTTGGCGGACACTATTAGACTTTGCCAGCCAGTACTGGAACTCTAGATTAAGGGTATTGCTATTTTGGCAATTGAATTTCACCCCAGAACAAAATATACCCTTTTATGGACAGATTAACACTTGGCCTCTAACAGCTGGGACACCAGATTCAGGGTATTGCTATTTTGGAAATTGAATTTAACGCCAGAACAAAATATTCCCTTTTAAAGACAGAACAACACTTGGTCTGCAACAGCTGGGACACCAGATTCCGGGTATTTCTATTTTGGCTATTGAATTTCGCCCCAGAACAAAATATACCCTTTTACGGACAGATTAATATTTGGCCTGCAACAGCTGGGACACCAGATTAAGGGTATTCCAATTTTGGCAATTGAATTTCACCCCATAACAAAATATACCCTTTTACGGACAGAACAACACTTGGTCTTCAACAGCTGGGACACCAGATTCAGGGAATTGATTTTTTGGCAATTGAATTTCACCCAGAACAAAATATACCCTTTTACGGACAGATTACCATTTGGCCTGCAACAGATGGGACACCAGATTCAGGGTATTGCTATTTTGGCAATTGAATTTCAACCCAGAACAAAATATACCCTTTTACGGACAGATTAATACTTGGCCTGCAACAGCTGGGACACCAGATTCAGGGTATTTCCATCTTGGCAATTGAATTTCACCCCAGAACAAAATATATGTTTTGACGGACACTATTATACTTTGCCAGACACAGCTGTGACACCAGATTCAGGGTATTGCTATTTTGGCAAATGAATTTCACCCCAGAACAAAATATATGTTTTGGCGGACACTATTAGACTTTGCCAGCCACTACTGGAACACCAGATTCAGGGAATTGATATTTTGGCAATTGAATTTCACCCGAGTACAAAATATACCCTTTTAAGGACAGATTAATACTTGGCCTTCAACAGCTGGGACACCAGATTCAGGGAATTGCAATTTTGGCAATTGAATTTCACTCCAGAACAAAATATGACCTTTTACGGACAGATTAACCCTTGGCCTGCAACAGCTGGGACACCATATTCAGGGTATTGCTATTTTGGCAATTGAATTTCACCCCAGAAAAAAATATATGTTTTGGCGGACACTATTATACTTTGCCAGCCACAGTTGTGATACCAGATTTATGGAATTGCTATTTTGGCAATTGAATTTCCCCCCAGAACGAAATATATGTTTTGGCGGACACTTTTATACTTTGCCAGCCACAGTTGTGATACCAGATTTATGATATTGCTATTTTGGCAATTCAATTTCACGCCAGAACAAAAAGTACCCTTTTACAGACAGAACAACACTTGGTCTGCAACAGCTGGGACACCAGATTCAGGGTATTGCTATTTTGGCAATTGAATTTCACCCCAGAACAAAATATACCCTTTTACAGACAGATCAACACTTGGCCTGCAACAGCTGGGACACCAGATTCAGGGTTTTGCTATTTTGGCAACTGAATTTAACCCCAGAACAAAATATACCCTTTTACAGACAGATTAACACTTGGCCTGCAACAGCTGGGACACCAGATTCAGGGTATTGCTATTTTGGCAACTGAATTTAACCCCAGAACAAAATTTATGTTTTGGCAGACACTATTAGACTTTTCCAGCCACTACTGGAACAGCAGATTCAGGGTATTGCTATTTTGGCAATTGAATTTCACCCCAGAACGAAATATACCCTTTTACGAACAGATTAATAATTGGCTTGCAACAGCTGGGACACCAGATTAAGGGTATTGCAATTTTGCCAATTGAATTTCACCCCAGAACAAAATATACCCTTTTAAGGACAGTACAACACTTGGTCTTCAACAGCTGGGACACCAGATTCAGGGAATTGATTTTTTGGCAATTTAATTTTACCGCAGAATAAAATATACCCTTTTACGGACAGATTATCATTTGGCCTGCAACAGCTGGGACACCAGATTCAGGGTATTGCAATTTTGGCAATTGAATTTTAACCCAGAACAAAATATACCCTTTTACGGACAGATTAATACTTGGCCTGCAAAAGCTGGGACACCAGATTCAGGGTATTGCTATTTTGGCAATTGAATTTCACCCCAGAACAAAATATATGTTTTGGCGGATACTATAATACTTTGCCAGCCACAGTTGTGACACAAGATTTATGGTATTGCTATTTTGGCAATTGAATTTAACCCCAGAATAAAATATATGTTTTGTCGGACACTATTAGTTTTTGCCAGCCACTACTGGAACACCAGATTCAGGGTATTGCTATTTTGGCAATTGAATTTCACCCCAGATTAAAATATACCCTTTTACGGACAGATTAACACTTAGCCTGTAACAGCTGGGACTCCAGATTAAGGGCATTGTTATTTTGGCAATTGATTTTCACCCAAGAACAAAATATATGTTTTGGCGGACACTATTATACTTTGCAAGCCACAGCTGTGACAACAGATTTATGGTATTGCTATTTTGGCAATTAGATTTCACCCAGAACAAAATATATGTTTTGGCGGACACTATTAGACTTTGCCAGCCGCTACAGGAACACCAGATTCAGGGAATTGCTATTTTGGCAATTGAATTTCACCCGAATACAAAATATACCCTTTTGCGGACAGATTAACACTTAGCCTTTAACTGCTGGAACACCAGATTCAGGGTATTGCTATTTTGGCAATTGAATATCACCTCAGAACAAAATATATCCTTTTACGGACAGATTAACACTTGGCCTGCAACAGATGTTACACCAGATTCAGGGCATTGCTATTTTGGCAATTGAATTTCACCTCAGAACAAAATATATGTTTTGGCGGACACTATTATACTTTGCCAGCCACAGCTGTGACACCAGTTTTATGGTATTGCTATTTTGGCAATTGAATTTCACCCCAGAACAAAATATATGTTTTGGCGGACACTATTATACTTTGCCAGCCAGTACTAGAACACCAGTTTCAGGGTATTGCTATTTTGGCAATTGAATTTCACCCCAGAACAAAATATACCCTTTTACGGACAGATTAACACTTGACCTGCAACAGCTGGAACACCAGATATCGGGTATTGCTATTTTGGCAATTGAATTTCACCCCAGAACAAATTATATCCTTTTACGGACAGATTAACACTTGACCTGCAACAGCTGGAACACCAGATTCAGGGTATTGCAATTATGGCAATTGAATTTCACCTCAGAACAAAATATATGTTTTGGCGGACACTATTATACTTTTCCAGCCACAGTTGTGACACCAGATTTATGGTATTGCTATTTTGGCAATTCAATTTCACACCAGAACAAAATATATGTTTTGGCGGACACTATTATACTTTGCCAGAAAGTACTGGAACACCAGTTTCAGGGTATTGCTATTTTGGCAATTGAATTTCACCCCAGAACAAAATATACCCTTTTACGGACAGATTAACACTTGACCTGCAACAGCTGGAACACCAGATATCGGGTATTGCTATTTTGGCAATTGGATTTCACCCCAGAATAAAATATATGTTTTGGCGGACACTGCTATACTTTGCCAGTCACAGTTGTGATACCAGATTTATGGAATTGCTATTTTGGCAATTGAATTTCCCCGCAGAACGAAATATACCAGATTTATGATCTTGCTATTTTGGCAACTGAATTTCACGCCAGAACAAAATATACCCTTTTACAGACAGAACAACACTTGGTCTGCAACAGCTGGGACACCTGATTCAGGGTATTGCTATTTTGGCTATTGAATTTCACCCCAGAACAAAATGTATGTTTTGGCGGACACTATTATACTTTTCCAGCCACAGTTGTGACACCAGATTTATGGTATTGCTATTTTGGCAGTTGAATTTCACCCCAGAACAAAATATATGTTTTGGCGGACACTATTATACTTTGCCAGCAACAGTTGTGAAATTAGATTTATGGTATTGCTATTTTGGCAATTGAATTTCACCCGAGAATAAAATATATGTTTTGGCGGACATTAATAGACTTTGCCAGCCACCACCGGAACACCAGATTCAGGGTATTGCTATTTTGGCAATTGAATTTCACCCCAGAACAAAATATACCCTTTTACGGAGAGATTAACACTTGGCCTGCAACAGCTGTTAAACCAGATTCAGGGTATTGCTATTTTGGCAATTGAATTTTAACCCAGAACAAACTATACCCTTTTACAGACAGAATAACACTTGGCCTGCAAGAGCTGGGACACCAGATTCAGGGTATTGCTATTTTGGCAACTGAATTTCACCCCAGAACAAAATTTATGTTTTGGTGGACACTATTATACTTTGCCAGCCACAGCTGTGACACCAGATTTATGGTATTGGTATTTTGGCAATTGAATTTCACCCAGAACAAAATATATGTTTTGGCGGACACTATTAGACTTTTCCAGCCACTACTGGAACACCAGATTCAGGGTATTGCTATTTTGGCAATTGAATTTCACCCCAGAACGAAATATACCCTTTTACGGACAGATTAATAATTGGCCTGCAGCAGCTGGGACACCAGATTAAGGGTATTGCAATTTTGGCAATTGAATTTCACCCCAGAACAAAATATACCCTTTTACAGACAGTACAACACTTGGTCTGCAACAGCTGTTACACCAGATTCAGGGTATTGCTATTTTGGCAATTGGAATTCACCCCAGCACAAAATATATGTTTTGGCGGACACTATTATACTTTGCCAGCCACAGCTGTGACACCAGATTTATGGAATTGCTATTTTGGCAATTGAAGTTCACCCCAGAACAAAATATATGTTTTGGCGGACACTATTATACTTTGCCAGTCACAGTTGTGATACCAGATTTTTGGAATTGCTATTTTGGCAATTGAATTTCCCCCCAGAACGAAATATTTGTTTTGGCGGACACTATTATACTTTGCCAGCCACAGTTGTGATACCAGATTTATGATATTGCTATTTTGGCAATTGAATTTCACGCTAGAACAAAATATACCCTTTTACAGACAGAACAACACTTGATCTGCAACAGCTGGGACACCTGATTCAGGGTATTGCTATTTTGGCTATGGAATTCCACCCCAGAACAAAATATATGTTTTGGCGGACACTATTATACTTTTCCAGCCACAGTTGTGACACCAGATTTATGGTATTGCTATTTTGGCAGTTGAATTTCACCCCAGAACAAAATATATGTTTGGGCGGTGTGGGGAGTTGCTCTGGTAGACAGCGGTGCGGGTGCAGTATAGAGGCAAAGAGAGTCCAGGTAGTGCAGCAAACAGTGTTTTATTTCACACTTGCACAAACAAAAACTCAAAACAGTCACTTAGTGTTACTTCACACACATAGCAAAAACTTGAGGCAAAAGAAAAGTCCAAGACTGAATCAAATTCACCTGTGTGGTTTAGGTGCGTGTTCACACCTGGCTGTCAGCCCAGCCGCAGGAAAGTCCAACCTCAGGCTTCCAGGCAGACTGCACGCCTCTTTGCAAGCTCTTGCTTCCAGCCCTGAGAGCTCCACGGAACACCAGCAGTTTCCAGGTTAAATCACCTCAAATCCTAGGTGTTAGTTCACACCTGGCTGAATGCTCAGCAACACAAAAAGTCCACTGACCGTCTTTAAATGGCCTGCTCTTCTGACACACAGGTCTCAGCTTTTCAGCCCAGCACAGGGCTCAGATCCCAAACACAGAGAGAGAGTTTGCATAAAACCCAGCTGTCTTTAAAGGCACCTAGGCATTAACCCAAAAACCCGGACCGGCACCTAAAATCCGGTCCAGTATTTGCCCTCACCTGGCTGCAATCAACCCAGCAGCACAGGCTGAGAGGAAAATACCTGTTTTATTACCACCAAACCTCTCACTGTGTCACATACCCCCCTTTGTTCAACCCTGAGGGGTGAACACACGCCAGACAGTATACCCAGAACCGGGCACTCGCATTTCCCTGTAACTGCCCTGCTCTGTGTTCCACTGAAAATCTAAAGTTCTGAAGTCACCCGAACCCTCTGGTGACCCAGGACTTTCCTTCTTTGTCCAGATGGGGACAGGCTGCGGCCAACCCCACATCACTCTTTCAGAGACGGCTTGTCGCGAGCCACGGGCACCTGGTACGGCTTTAACCAGACTTTTGCCTGGGGCTCAGTGACAATATCACGGCGAGTTATGGAAGGGCATTCAGGGAAATCACAGAACACCTCTGTGTTCCGACTAACAAACTCCTTGGCTCTCTGAGTCTGTTCAGTGGAAAGGCTGCCAGTAATTTTATCTGTGGCAGCCGCTTCCTGTTAGCAGACAGAGGGACCGGAATCTCTTTCCCTAGATAAACCGGCCGCGGGTTGTTCTCAATACAAGTCTCTCTAACCTTCCAAGGTTTCCGTAAAATTACATGGTAGACCGGCTCCGGCTTTTGCAGTCCTGGCTGGTGTACCTTGTAATTTGGGTCTGCAACTTTCTGTGCTATTTTATAGGTCCCCTTCCCCCTAGCGCTGTCCTTACTGTTCACAGGTGGCCCAACAACCAAAACCGGGTCCCTTTGGCTACGGACCCCAGACACTCGATTGCAGGTCCGGCTTTGGCCTTGCTGAGCCACCTTCCTATGTTTTCTACCTATCCTATTTAGGGGGACTGTCTTCTCCTCAACCACCGGACCTACTGTGGGTCCCTCTGCCTTGGGTTTCTGGGGTTCTAACACCTCACCTGGGCTAGGCCTCACTACTGGAGGTTTTCCTACCTGTCTGGGAACTGTATGTACAATGGCCGGCCACAGGGCTGGGAACAATGGAAAGTCTCTTCCTATTATCACATCATAGGGCATACTCGTGGTTACAGCCACCTCATGGACCTGCCTGCCGGCACACGTGCTTACAGACAACAGAGCAGTGGGGTATTCCTTTAAATCTCCATGAATGCTGAAAACCCCGACTCTCCGGCCTGTAAACTCTGTGGGTCGCACCAGGGAAGCCCTCACCAGGGTCACCTGACTCCCCGAATCCAGCAGAGCTGCCACTGGAGTGTCTCCCACCTCCACCCGACACAAACGTTCCTCATGGATAACCTCTGACACATCGACCCTTCTGGCATACAATGACTGTCGATACCCAAAGTTTACATCCATGGGCTCACCCAGGAGGGGACAGTTGGCCCGTACATGGCCAGGCTCCTGGCACCGCCAGCAGATTATAGAGTCCCGATCCCCAAAGGGCACATCCCGTGCGGTTTTTCTCAGCTCAGGCCGCAGGGTCTGGGAGGGATTTTCTGGGTTTTATTACTCCCTTCCCCAGAGTCCCCCCCTTAAGTTCCTCAGTAGCCCCATAACGTTCGACCAGGTCCACCATCTCCAGGGCACTAGTAGGAGAGGTCTGGCCAACCCAGCGCTGGAGGGGTAGTGGCAATGCCCTCCAGAATTTGTCAGCTACAATACGGTCCAGCATAGCAGTGGGACTAAGTACATCAGGCGGCAGCCATTTTTGTAAGAGTTTTAGCAAATTGTAATACTGGGGTCGTGCTGGCTCAGCTGGGTTAAACTCCCACTGATGTACCCGCTGGGCCCTAACCAACACATTCACCCCCAGTCTCGCCAGAATCTCACCCTTGACCACAGAGTAGTCTGCCGCTTGGTCGTCCGGTAAATCAAAGTATACCTGTTGGGGTCCTGACGCCAGAAACGGAGCGATGACCTCCGCCCACTGGTCTCGGGGTAGTCTCTCTCTCACGGCCACCTTTTCGAACATCGCCAAGTAGGTTTCAACATCATCTGTCGGTGTCATCTTGGGAACGGCGGTGCGGACTGCCTTCCGGGCATCGTGCACTCCCTGAGGCATCCCTGACTTTTCTAGCGCCATTACGTGTTGCAGCAGCCGCTGGTTCGTGTCCTGCTGTCGCTGATTAGCCTCTAGCAGCTGTGCGACGGCCTCTTCATGTCTCTCTTGCTGCTTTAAGTTGGCCTGGACAAGCTGCTTTATCATCTCCTCCATCTTGTCCTGTGTTGGTGGTTGCAGCTTGGCAGGCTTAATCCAGGACATACAACAGTGCCCAAAAAAAAAAAATGCTACAAAAAGTTTTGGCTTCCCGCCAGCCTCACGGCAATTGCCCGCATCCTCCACCAAATGTGGGGAGTTGCTCTGGTAGACAGCGGTGCGGGTGCAGTATAGAGGCAAAGAGAGTCCAGGTAGTGCAGCAAACAGTGTTTTATTTCACACTTGCACAAACAAAAACTCAAAACAGTCACTTAGTGTTACTTCACACACATAGCAAAAACTTGAGGCAAAAGAAAAGTCCAAGACTGAATCAAATTCACCTGTGTGGTTTAGGTGCGTGTTCACACCTGGCTGTCAGCCCAGCCGCAGGAAAGTCCAACCTCAGGCTTCCAGGCAGACTGCACGCCTCTTTGCAAGCTCTTGCTTCCAGCCCTGAGAGCTCCACGGAACACCAGCAGTTTCCAGGTTAAATCACCTCAAATCCTAGGTGTTAGTTCACACCTGGCTGAATGCTCAGCAACACAAAAAGTCCACTGACCGTCTTTAAATGGCCTGCTCTTCTGACACACAGGTCTCAGCTTTTCAGCCCAGCACAGGGCTCAGATCCCAAACACAGAGAGAGAGTTTGCATAAAACCCAGCTGTCTTTAAAGGCACCTAGGCATTAACCCAAAAAACCCGGACCGGCACCTAAAATCCGGTCCAGTATTTGCCCTCACCTGGCTGCAATCAACCCAGCAGCACAGGCTGAGAGGAAAATACCTGTTTTATTACCACCAAACCTCTCACTGTGTCACAGCGGACACTATTATACTTTGCCAGCAACAGTTGTGACACCAGATTTATGGTATTGCTATTTTGGCATTTGAATTTCACCCGAGAATAAAATATATGTTTTGGCGGACAATAATAGACTTTGCCAGCCACCACCGAAACACTAGATTCAGGGTATTGCTATTTTGGCAATTGAATTTCACCCCAGAACAAAATATACCCTTTTACAGACAGATTAACACTTGGCCTGCAACAGCTGGGACACCAGATTCAGGGTATTGCTATTTTGGCAACTGAATTTCACCCCAGAACAAAATTTATGTTTTGGCGGACACTATTAGACTTTTCCAGCCACCACTGGAACAGCAGATTCAGGGTATTGCTATTTTGGCAATTAAATTTCACCCCAGAACGAAATATACCCTTTTACGGACAGATTAATAATTGGCTTGCAACAGCTGGGACACCAGATTAAGGGTATTGCAATTTTGCCAATTGAATTTCACCCCAGAACAAAATATACCCTTTTACGGACAGTACAACACTTGGTCTTCAACAGCTGGTACACCAGATTCAGGGAATTGATTTTTTGGCAATTAAATTTCACCGCAGAACAAAATATACCCTTTTACGGACAGATTATCATTTGGTCTGCAACAGCTGGGACACCAGATTCAGGGTATTGCAATTTTGGCAATTGAATTTCACCCCAGAACAAAATATACCCTTTTACGGACGGATTAATACTTGACCTGCAACAGCAGGGACACCAGATTCAGGGTATTGCAATTTTGGCAATTGAATTTCACGCAAGAACAAAATATAAACTTTTACAGACAGAACAACACTTGGTCTGCAACAGCTGGGACACCAGATTCAGGGTATTGCTACTTTGATAATTGAATTTCACCCCAGAACAATATATACCCTTTTACGGACAGATTAATACTTGACCTGCAACAGCAGGGACACCAGATTCAGGGTATTGCAATTTTGGCAATGTCACGCCAGAACAAAATATAACCTTTTACAGACAGAACAACACTTGGTCTGCAACAGCTGGGACACTGGATTCAGGGTATTGCTATTTTGGCAATTGAATTTCACCCCAGTACAAAATATATGTTTTGGCGGACACTATTATAGTTTTCCAGCCACAGTTGTGACACCAGATTTATTGTATTGCTATTTTGGCAATTGAATTTCACCCAGAACAAAATATATGTTTTGGCGGACACTATTCTACCTTGCCAGCCACAGTTGTGACACCAAATTTATGGTATTGCTATGTTGGCAATTGAATTTCAACCTAGAACAAAATATATGTTTTGGCAGACACTATTATACTTTGCCAGCCACTACTGGAACACCAGATTCAGGGTATTGTTATTTTGGCAATTGAATTTCACCCCAGAACAAAATATCTTTTTTGGCGGACACTATTATACTTTGCCAGCCACAGCTGAAACCACTGATTTATGGTATTGCTATTTTGGCAATTGAATTTCACCCCAGAACAAAATATATGTTTTGGCCGACACTATGAATCTTGTCCTGCCAAAGCTGGGACACCAGATTCAGGGTATTGCTTTTTTGGCAATTGAATTTCACCCCAGAACAAAATATATGTTTTTGCGGACACTATGAATTTTGGCCTGCAACAGCTGGGACACAGGATTCAGGGTATTGCTATTTTGGCAATTGAATTTCACCCCAGAACAAAATATATAATTTGCAGGACACTATGAAACTTGGCCAGCCACAGCTGGGACACCAGATTCAGGGTATTGCTATTTTGGCAATTGAATTTCACCCCAGAACAAAATATATGTTTTGGCGGACGCTATTATATTTTGCCAGCCACAGCTGAAGACACTGATTTATGGTATTGCTATTTTGGCAATTGAATTTCACCCCAGAACAAAATATATGTTTTGGCGGACACTATGAATCTTGACCTGCAACAGCTGGGACATCAGATTCAGGGTATTGCTATTTTGGCAATTGAATTTTGCCCCAGAACAAAATATATGCTTTGGCGGACACTATTATCCTTTGCCAGCCACAGCATAAACCACTGATTTATGGTATTGCTATTTTGGCAATTGAATTTCACCCCAGAACAAAATATATGTTTTGACGGACAATATGAATCTTGCCCTGCCAAAGCTGGGACACCAGATTCAGGGTATTGCTATTTTGTCAATTGAATTTCACCCCAGAACAAAATATATGTTTTGGCGGACACTATGAATCTTGGCCTGCAACAGCTGGGACACCAGATTCAGGGTATTGCTATTTTGGCTATTGAATTTCACCCCAGAACAAAATATATGTTTTGGCGGACACTATTATACTTTGCCAGCCACAGCTAAAACCACTGATTTATCGTATTGCTATTTTGGCAATTGAATTTAACCCCAGAACAAAATATACGTTTTGGCGGACACTATGAATCTTGGCCTGCAACAGCTGGGAGACCAGATTCAGGGTATTGCTATTTTTGCAATTGAATTTCGCCCCAGAACAAAATATATGCTTTGGCGGACACTATTATACTTTGCCAGCCACAGCTGAAACCACTGATTTATGGTATTGCTATTTTGGCAATTAAATTTAACCCCAGAACAAAATATATGTTTTGGCAGACACTATGAATCTTGGCCTACAACAGCTGGGTCACCAGATTCAGGTTATTGCTATTTTGGCAATTGAATTTCACCCCAGAACAAAATATATGTTTTGGCGGTCACTATGAATCTTGGCCTGCAACAGCTGGGACACCAGATTCAGGGTATTATTATTTTGGCAATTGAATTTCACCCCAAAACAAAATATATGATTTGGCGGACACTATTTTACTTTGCCAGCCACAGCTGAAACCACTGATTTATGGTATTGCTATTTTGGCAATTGAATTTCACACCAGAACAAAATATATAATTTGCAGGACACTATGAAACTTGGCCAGCCACAGCTGGGACACCAGATTCAGGGTATTGCTATTTTGGCAATTGAATTTCACCCCAGAACAAAATATATGTTTTTATGGACACTATTATACTTTGCCAGCCA